>VDFB02193867.1:276895230-276992231 GCA_007258455.2 Sequoia sempervirens | reverse complement strand
CGGTATAGGGATGAGGGTTGAGGGTGTAGGGTTTAGGGTTTAAGGTATAGGGTCGAGAGTTGAGGGATAGTGTTCAAGGTTGAGGGTATAGGGTTAAGTGTATAGGGTATAGAGATTAGGGTTAGGATATTGGGTATAGGGTTGAGGGTTGAGGGTTTAACATTTAGGGTACAAGGTTGAATGTAGGGTTTAGGGTTTAAGTAAAGGGTTGAGGATTGAGGGTTGAGGGTATAAGGTTAAGTGTATAGGGTTTAGGGTGTAGGGTTCAAGGTATAAGGTATATGGTTAAGGGTTACGAGTGTAGGATTTAGGTTTTAAGTATAGGATTGTGGGATAATGTTCAAGATTTAAGGTATAAGGTATATTATTGAGGGTTGAGGAATAGTGTTTAGGGTTGAGGTTATAGGGTTAAGTGTATAGGGTATAGGGATTAGGGTTTAGGATATTCAGTACAGGGTTTAGGGTTTAGGGTTTAAGTATAGGGTATTGGGATGAGGGTATGAGGTAGAATGTATGGTATAGGGTTTAAGCATAGGGTTGAGGGTATTAGGTTAAGTCTATAGGGTATGGGGAGTAGGGTTTAAGATATTGGGTATAAGGTATATGATTAAGGGTTGAGAGTTTAGGGTTTAGGGTTTAAGTATAGGGTTGAGGTTCAAATCGGAGATAAGGATCAAGTCCTCAGATCAGGATCCGAAATCGAGATCAGGATCAAAATCAGATCAAATCCGGATCAAAATCCGCTTTTTTCCATCAAAATCGACGTCAAACAATCATCTTTTTTCTTTGAATCTCAAAAGAACGCTTGCTTTTAATCGCGGGCGATCCAGATCGGCATCAAAACCGCTGCGTCAGGAACGTCGATCAAACGCGGATCAGTTCAAAATCAAAAGATCGGCCAAATCCGGATCGGATCGATCTTTTCACGTGGGTGAGAGAGAGATGTTGGGAAAATGTGTCTCAACCTTATAATTACATAAGGTATTGTTCATCCAACGACGATATCTGGACCGTATGTCTCATATTTGATGGTTGATATTTTATTAGCTTGATTTTCCTTAGAAGGAAACCCTATTTTATGAGGGAATTGTATTACAACTGTGTACTATGATGTATTTTGAGAGTTTGATAGTGGCTATGTTACCTCTGGATCTCTAAGTGGTGATACTCCTGTGAGAAGCTTGCTTTGCAAGTATATTGTAATCTTTGTGATTTCTGAATAATATATTGTGTGGATTTTGGAGTGGGGTTTTTCTCCTGAAAGGGTTTTCCCCATGTAAATCACTGTGTTGTGGTATGCATGATATTTATGGTTATTTTTGTTTAAGTTTCTGTAACTGTTAAAGATTTGTAATTTTTTTGCATTATTCTCTTCTTAAGATTAGTGTAGGAAGTTATTCTACTATCCTAGCTTCCTTACGAGAGAGAGAGAGAGAGGGAGGGAGGGAGGGAGGGAGGGAGAGGGAGAGGTAGGGAGAGAGCATAAGGGATAAACAATGAGTGAGATAGAGAGAGAGAAATATGGTATAACTTATTGATAACTAAAATTTGACTATCTGAAATATTAAATAAGATCTTCCAAAAACTAGAATTTGCATTATAAATCCTCAAGATTCAAAACCACTCTCAAACATCCTCAAACTATATGCATGAAATATAACTTAAAGTATAAGAAAATAAATATTTATTTCATGTGTATAGTTTCCTTGAAACATAAGGAAAAGAAAGAGAAAAAAAAGAGAATTTTTTTCAATATAGACCATAACACGAGTGCATTATAACACACTCATGTTTTTTCAATACATTAAAATTTTGCGAGCATGTTAGAACATGCTCTCTTTTTATGAAATTTAAACCATAACACAAGCACATTATAATGTGCTCATATTTTGGCTTGGTAATGACCGAGCCTAGGCTCAATCACTACCAACCCATAGCACAAGTGTGTTTTGTTATAACACACTCGTGTTTTCATTATTTTGGGACCAAAAATTTAAGTGGTCCAAATTTTAGCCCTTTGTACACTTACCATAGGAACATTTAAATTTATGTTTAAAATGAATTTAGATTGTTTCTTTCATAGTTGGGAAGCTTGGTATTGTACCCAGGTAGCCCTTTTTCACCCAAAATTCACTTGAAGTGCTCAAAAATTACCTAAGTCTACTTGGGTGGCCTAGTTTCAAATGGGATGGCTTGGTAGCATAGTTGGGGGGCCTATTCATCAGTGTGGTGGCCTAGTTTATATTGTAAAAGGTTCAAAATTTTATCTAACACTATTGGGGCACCCTGGTCCTATGCCTGGTTCCCCATACAAAAAAATAGAATGTTAACCCTCTTAACCATGGCTAATGGTTTTATAAACTTAATTCCACTAACAAATTGTTTTTATGGCTTGTATTTTTTCCATTTTGGTCATTTTAGTTGTCAGAATCCTTCAAAACATAGTCAAGTTTCTCTATTTGAGACAGTGACCTTTTTTCCTTTTTTTGAGACCTCATATGGGAAAACCATGTAAATAGAAGTTTTCCTCATGTTCCCAGGGGTCTAGTGGTGTTATGTTCTTATCATTTTTGGTTTTTGTTGATAACTTGTGGCTTCTCTTGTCTTGTTTTACGTGCAACCTCTTGAAATGACCTAGATAACAAACCTAGGGTTAGGGAGATCATGCACCTAGTCTTGTGAAGACTTGGGAAGGTTATATTCCTTCTTGGTTGGTCTTGTAGGTGTCCTAAATATTCCTCATATGTCATGGGGTGTTGTGGAGTAGTATCCTTCCATTTTATGATATCACGTTGTGGCAGGATATCTTAGAAAGTGTTTGGTTGTTTGGAAGTAACTCATTGTCATTCCAGCTAGTGGCGAGTTGTGCATATTGGTTAAGAAACCTTGTGTGAAGGTTTTCCCTTATTTTTAGAGTTGTGAAGTGTGTCAAAATGTGAATTAGAGGTTGATGTTCTCCTTATTCTATCATGGTTAGTAATTGATCACTGTATAGGTGTTGTTCTCTCTATAGTATGTGGGTAAACCCAAAAAAGTGGTTTACAATTTGAGTGAGGAAGGAAAAGTGGCAAAAAATGACCCCATACCAAAAGTTTTGATTTTTGGCGTTTGAATGAACCCTTTGGTTTGAGCGAACCGAAAAGGGGTTCAAATGAACCTTGGTTCATGCAAACCAGTTAAATGCAAGGTGGACCCAATCCCACCAAAAAAATAATGAAAACCCCTTTTTTAAGGGGGTGCAAATGAACCATGGTTCGCTTGAACACCCCTTTTCCCACCTCCCTGCTCTCTGGCACAAAAATCCTTCAAAGCTCGGGTTGAGGATGAAAATGGAGGAGAATTCACGAACCCAACTGGAATTAGGCAGTCCTCAGAACGAGCTATCCAACAAATATAATTTTAATATGTTTTGGTTTTATTATGTATTTGTTTTTTTAGTTTTATTAAACATAGGTTTTTCATTGAAAATGAAGGTCTATGTTCTACACATGTGGAAAAATAGCAAATTATCAATTATTTTTTTTGAAAAATATGAGTGCACCAGATATTGAAGTCCTTGATCCAACAAAAAAATAAATAAATAAATTTTGATATATACAAATTTTGTTATGGTTATACAGTTGCGCTATGTTTGAATTGCAATCGGTTTGACTTCGAAACTTGATTAAAGAAAAACTATTCAATAAAAAACTATCTATCCAAGTGGAAGCACTAGATATCGGATTTACAAATCTAAATTTGAAAGAATTAGAATTTATCCTTTATGGAAAAAAAGTTATGCATTATACGGTGTGCATCACTTTTTTAAAATGTTGTTTTATGAAAAAAATAGTTTTCGTGGGAGATGGAAAAAGAAGTGCAATCTGATTCCAAAAATTTTGGAAAAAATATTTTTAGTATCTACAGACAAAATGTGACGAGAATCTATTTTGCATCATCTTCAAATTCCTCACGGTTTAGCCGCTATAGGTGCCCGACTGTGAAGATTTAGTTAAAAAAATTATTTCACTGTCCAGTTTGGCCAAAAATTGTAAACCACTATTGTGGGATCACACATGTTCATCATGGTGAATTCATCCGATGAGTGGTTATTCTTCCACTTTTTCCACCTTTCTTATGCAATGCTAAAGTTGTCTTGTTGTTCTTGTCATTATTTCATTGCGACACTTGTGTGCGTGTTGTTATGCAAGTGTGACATGTTATTGTTGCAAATGTTATCGAGTTGTTTTCATTGTTTCTAAAAAATGTTGTTCCATCAAGTTCTTCTCTGAGTGTTTCAACTTGAGGCATTACATCACCTCAACATGAGAGCACACACCTATACTTGATTCTCAATTAGAAGTTATGCTACAAAGCACAAGCATGCTACAATCAACACTTGACACATAGGCAGCGTGTGAGGCCACCAAATATTAAACACATAAGTTATTTGCATGCACTTTATTTATTAAGAAAAAAGACATGACCAAAAACTTAAACGAGGGGTCAATGAAATGATAATATAGGAGACATCATTAAAAGCTAAAGGCATTCACATAGGTTAAACTAATCATCAATGAATTAGAACCTTAAAGCATACAAACACAAATGGGAAGCCAATGGTTTTAGTATTTTGGTAAAACTTACACATTATGAATACTGAAACCTTAAAAGAATTGCAAGGCCTAGCATAATACAATGGATATACAAGGATTCATTAATGTAGAATAAGCAAGAGATGTGGATAGGAAAAGGTCTACTAGTAATTATATTTATAACCCATTTACTAGGGTGGTTAGTTGAATGAGAAATATATGAAATATGGTTTTTTTCTTAACTATAGAGTTAGAGTAATGATAGCTACTCATACCTATTTGAGGAGATATTTTAGCTTCAATTATTATGCACTTAAGTATTTTTTGAGGATGGATATAATTTGTCTACTTTCCATTGGCATAAAAATCACATGAATGTACAATACCATTTTGTTTGTGACATTGTGGAAGAAAAACTTTATTATTGAGAAGGTGGCTACTTCTATGAATTTTGAAAATGCTTCAACAAAACCAAAGATTATGGATAATTACAAATGGTGAAACATGGACATTGGTATTTCAACAATTAGTAGTTATTTTGTTTTGTTGGATCCCGCATGTGACCTTGTTGTTGACATATTATAATAATTAGGATATTGTTAAGACTAGATGTTGTAAACCTTGTAAATCCTTAAGGATGTTGTGTTATAGTATTGCGCCTTCAAAGAATGAGGTGTGGTCCACATGGAGGAATTGTGATATTCCTTGGTTGGAATAGTAAGCTACTTGTCATAATTTATCTCATATTATTTGTACAAGAGTTGTGTAATAAAACATTTCAAAAATAGTGTGTAAATTATTATTTTTAATAATTTTAAATTATTTAGGTAAAAATTAAATATATTATAAAGACATTAATTAAATTCTTTTAAAACATTAGTAGTGGTCATTCTATGTTACCTCTTTTGAGTAAAAAATAGTCTTTTTCATAAAACTTTGTATAAATGTAAAGAATATGTGTAGTGGGGCCATACTTTATTTTAATTTTTCATAAATAAATAATTATTTATTTATTAAGTGATATTTTTAAAAATATTAATAAATGGTTTTTTTGAGCATCCCAACTTTTGGATTTGAAAAATGATACATAGTTTAAAATTTATGATCATTTTGTAATATAAATATTTTTTGATAGATACATTGATGTCTTTAAAAACAATTATTAATTATAGTTGTAAGGAGGAAAAACTACAGTTTTTGGATTCTAATTTGAGTTTCTTCTACAAATTCTTTCCATTTTTATCAAATCAAATTAATGATAGACCATGTAAATTTTAGACCAAGGTCGAAGAAACTACGAAGATAACAATAATCATTTAGTTTGAAAATTTCTAGCTAAATGAACTTTTTGATTCCATAGGTTTCCAACCATTAACATTGTTTGGCTCACAATTAGCTTCAATTTACTCATGAAACCATCTACTTTGACTTTCTTTATCTTCTAGACATCATTAGGAAAGTTGCACATTTGATGCATCTTTGTTTAGGGTGATAATTTTTTTACATAGATATCTAACATGGTCTCATTATCAGTACTCATCCTTTTCATCCATCTAAATTACATTTAAAGAAGTTCTTTGTATAAATCATATATTATTATATCTTAGATTATCCTCATCTTACTTAGATCTATATCATAGATATTATATGTAGAATATACACGCACATTTACTTTATTTCTAAATTTCTTTAAATAGACTTTTGAATTTTTTTTTTTTTTATTTCTTAAACATTTTACAAATACATTCTGAATTAATTTTAAGAGCGTGAATTGTCTCATCTCCTTTTATTTTTTCTATAAAATAAAAAATTATCATATTTTATTAAAAAAAAATCCTCAATTTGAACACTATTTGTATAAAAGTTTAGGAATAAGATTCTTCTGTAAGAATTGGTAACATCGATCTTTACCCTAATTTACATTATAATAGCCACCATAAACTTTTAGTTTTTGAGTCTTTTCCAGACATAATATATTTTTGTTAACAAATACATCTAGTATGAGCTATGCTTTTAGTCTCTTTGTCAATTTGAGTACAACGTACGCAAAAGCGTATTAATTTCTTGTTTTCTTCGGAATGTTGTTCATCTTCATCGTCCGAAATTTTCGCCATCTGCAATTTGTCACAGGGAATCAGCTTGTCACAGGGAATCAAGTCAACAAGACAAATCAATATACTGTCTAACAAATGGAAGAACTTTTCCCTGCATTTCTTCAGAAACAACAAGGGAGCTACAATTATGCCCGCACCCATTCCAAAGCTCATCCCCACCAACACAACGAAACTGTCAATTCCCTCTATTGCCCTGGTTTTATTCACCCCTTCTTTTCCCTCGGGCTTGCTTTCATCCTTTGGCGAAGGCGAGCCCGACTCGTTCAGTTGGAAGCCGTATAGACCTGAATTATGTGAAAAGGACGAGGCTGCAAATGTTGCGAATTGTGCCCCTTGTGGTATGGGTCCTGCAAGATAATTGTATGACAGATTTAAGTAGCTTAGGTATGTGAGATTCACCAACTCTACAGGAATAGCTCCAGACAGTTGGTTTCGCGAGAGGTCAAGGGACTCTAGCCGTGCCATGTTTCCCAAGGACTCAGGTATTGTACCATTAATATGGTTTTTTGAAATATTAAGGATGATCAAACCAATGAGAGATCCCATACCTTCAGGGACAGGACCAGATATTCTATTGTCTGACAGATCAAGGCATTTAACGAAACTCAAAGCTCTCACATACTCCAGCTCCAATCCTTTGCTTCTGATGATTATTTTCTCTACATAAGTTTTATCTGTTAACGATCCAAACTCAAAGACTTTTGTACTCTCTGACCCATTTGCCATGCCTCTCATCTCTGAAATGCTGTCCGGAATGACTCCTGTAAAACTGTTCATTGAAAGGTCTAATATCTGAAGAAACGGTATCTTGATTACATGAGCAGGTACACTTCCTTCAATTCGGTTTGATCTTAAGATCAAAATCTTAAGATTAGGAAGCTGTAGAATCCAATTTGAAGCAATGCTCCCTGTCAGACTGTTGTCTCCCAGGTCTAATATCTGCAACTGTTTACAATTTGCAAGTGTTGGCAGAGCTCCATTTAGACGATTTCCCCCTATTTTCAGTGTTTGAAGCGAAGTGATGTTTCCCAACTCCGCTGGCAACTGACCTTCTAAAAAGTTGTTCTCCAAATTCAATACCTCAAGATAACTGCAGTTTACAAAACCTGGAGGAATCTTACCTGTGAGTCTATTATTTGACAAATCCAGAATCTGCATTGTCGACGGTTTACATATGGTAGGTGGAATGCTACCACTGAGATTGTTGTGAGACAGAGACAGATAACTAAATTTATACTCGCCAATATCAGCTGCAATGGATCCAGAGAAGTGATTTTCTGACAGGTCTAACGCAACCACTGAACGAGGAGGAAGCGGAAGCGGACCTAGAAAGTTATTGTGATGCAAGTCCAGAATCTTCAATGTTTTGGTCCCCATTAGCTTAGGAGGTAAAGCGCCTGTAAAATTGTTATAAGAAAGGTTGAGCTGTTGAAGAGGAACGGAATCCCATATCCACGCAGGAATATTGCCCCATAATCTGTTGTCGGACAAATCCAAATCGGAAATGTCAGTTTGAGTTATTAAGAAGGCCGGCAACTCACCCGTCATGTTACATGATCTCAATTTCAATGTACTAAACGAGTTATGGGGAATCCAAGTCGGACTGACTTTCACAGTTAACACATTGCTCGAAATGTCTAGATATACCAGACTAGAGAGATTATGAAGGTGGGACTCTGAAAGTTTTCCCCTTAACCGATTGGAGGATAGGGAAAGAACGTTCAATTTAGATAGATTTGAAATGTTGTGAGGTATGGCATCTGTTAACAGGTTGTTGCTTAGATCAAGCGTACTGAGGGAAAGGAGTTGACAAACGGAAGCCGGGATTTTGCCAATCAACTGGTTATTACTCAGATCAAGCAGAACAAGGGACTTTATGTTGGCCAAGGAAGGAATTGCGCCGTTGAGTTCATTGTAGCTCAGATCAAGCGATGTGAGGGAAGTAAGATTCAAGTGAAGGGATGGAATGGAACCGGTCAATAGGTTCTGACTCAAGTCAACATAGCGGAGCTTCCCAAATGCATCGAACAGCATGGAGGGTATGTTGCCCTCCAACTGATTATATGAAAGATCGACATAGGCTAAAGGAAATGTTCCTAATGGAGGCTTAACCCCAAACGACGGAATACTTCCATTTAATTCGTTATATGAGACATCCAACATTACAAGTTGTGTAAGATTTGCAATGGTGGGAGGAAGCATACCTTGGACAAAGCAGTTGGAGAGGTCCAAGAGAGTCAACGAGGAGATGTTCCCAATTGAATATGGAATAGCTCCTGCTACACTTGTTTCTGTAAGAACAAGGCTGTTAAGCGATGCAGAGTGTCGCGGTAAAATGCTTGAAAGTTTCCCTCCCAAGTCCGGATTGGCAGACAAGTCAACTTTTTGCAACCCTGGAAGGCTCAATAGATGAGAAGGGATGGAACCATTGAGGTGACAGCTGCTAAGCTTGAGAGAAACCAGGTTGGAAAGGTTCTGTAAGCGAGCAGGTATGGACGAGAAGGAATTGCCACCAAGTTGGAGGTGGGTTAGACGAGTAAGATTTGCAAGGGAGGGGGGAATTGGCCCAGACAGCATACAGTTGGACATTTGAAGACGCCTGAGACTGTACATGGTGGAGACAGCTTTGCCCCATTCATCGCTTGTCACTCGCGACATATTCACCCCGTCCAGCAGCAGCTCCTCTAATTCTCTCATGTTTCCTGTCCACATATGCATGTCCTCAATTGTGATGGAGGAAGATGAAATGTAATAATCGGTGGAAAGATCCAAGTAGCGCAACGCAGACATGTTGCCCAACTTCCTGGGTATCATTCCCACAAATCTAGCATTTGACAAGTTCAGATAGTGCAAATATTTCAGCGTGGGGAGCTGCTGAGGGACACCGACACCATTGAAGGCGTTGTAGCTCAAATCCAAGACTTGTAACATCTTTAGATCAAACAGTGGAGAAAGAACATCCTTTCTATTACTCTCTACAGAAAGTGAACTGAGATTCAACCGAATGACGTGCTTTGTTATTTTGTGGCATTGGATTCCTTTCCAGTGGCAACAGTCGGTGGAATTATTCCACGTTTTCAGTCGACCAGACGGGTCGTGAAGACCTCGCTTGAAATCCAAGAGGGATTTTTGTTCATCTACTCGACAACAAGATACCCAACAAATCGGCAGCAACAGCACAAATCCCACCAAGGTCCAGAACAAAGTCTCTGAGAATTTCATTGGATTTTGTTCAATTCTGCCCTTTGAAACGCCTGTAATCAACATCCCCTTCAAGAAATATCCGGAGAGACCATTATGAGCAGAACTATATGAAGCAACCAACAACTAGTTTTTGGTTTGTCCACCTACAGAGCCCACATAAAGTCCCACCAAGCGATGGGAACTTCGTGGCAAGTTGGCAACATGCCAACGACCATTTCTTTCACTGACGAGAAAAACACAAAATTGATTTAGTTGGCACGGCTATTACTGTAGTCACCTGAATTATTGAAACTCAACAGATAGAAGACGAATTTTCTAAGTGAAAGGTGGTAACGAAGTCTTAGAAAAAGCTTAGACAGGACGGCCGATTAAAGTTTTATGGTATTTCCATGAAGGTTCATAAACGCGTAGAGTTGAGAAGGCGAGCAGATGTGCGACATATGATTCCACGAGGAAGAAAACTAGCGAAGCCGTAGAACAGACGGCAGGTGGTAGTGGTGGAGGGGAATCCTTATCCAAATTTGGCGTGGAAAGAAGCCTTAACCGTTGGAATTCCACCAGGACCCGGATCTTTTGGGTGAAGGGATTCTTACTCAATTTTGTTTGCATATTGGATTCGACCATGTGAGCTTGTTGACATAATTAATCGAGACAAGTAAACAGTCAAAAGTTATCATATTTTAGTCTTTAACTTGTACTCATTTTTTATGAGAATTTGTGGACATAATTAATGGAGACAAGTAAACATTTATGTTATCATATTTTAGTCTTTAGCTTGTACCCATTTCTCATTTGAACTTGTGGACATAATTAATTGTGACAAGTAAATAGTCACATTATCATATTTTAGTCTATAGTTTGTACCCATTTCTCATGTGAACTTGTGGACATAATTAATCGAGAGAAGTTAACAGCCACGTTATCATATTTTAGTCATTAGCTTGTACCCATTTGTCATGGCATTTAACTACATGTGATTACAACTTATATATCTATATAATTAGTCGTGAATGTTAACAAAGTTGTCTTTAGGGAAAAATATTTTTAAAAAAAAAAACTCTAGAGGATATTCAATAATATTGTAATGGTAAAAAAATATTTTTAGTTTTGTATTTAGTTTATATAATTATATAGTTTCAAATTGTGATTTTTTTGTATAATTGAGTATGTGTGTTTAGTCTATATTTATCACTTATCTATATGTTTGTGGATGTGTATCCAAGTCCAATTGAATTATCCATCTAATTTTGATCATTAATTCAATCTTAATCCATAATCTACTCTTAACAAACACTATCCAATCTAGCTATTTGGATCAAATTGTGTCTATTGTTGTGAGGACATCCTCATAACTATGATGATTCATTTACTTGTGAAATTAAAATCAAACATTTTAGTCCACTGGCCTTTGTGCACTTTGGTCCGAAGCACACAATGCACAAATCTTTACAATTTAGTGTTATGTTCATGTATAAAAACACATTAATTTGTATTCTTTTTAACACATGTACATAGATATCTTAGAACAAATGAAAATACACAAACATATTTCTCGATATAAGGACATTCAAAACTAATCATTCACATTTAAGCTACCACATAGTCATCCTACCACATATGGATCACTTAGCAATCATTCTAGAATTTGTTATAGTCACTCAAGGACTTAAGCCTCTAGGATCATCTACAAAAAGCCAAAACAACCTTCCACAAGAGGGAAAAGAAAGAACATAAAATTGCAACAATGGATGCAAGATAAGCCCAATATGCAATATGCAAGATTGCAATGATATATTAGACTTACATAATTGAAAATATCTTAGTTGACTTGCTTGTATGGATAGTTACAATGTACATATGAAGCCTTGCTTACATAGGCAAGGGTGATGATGTACAAACATTAAAAGACTATACATGTCATAATTAAATGACACGCGTTAAAATTAAATAACATAGGAAAAAAGCATTTTAAATAAAAGTCAACTAAACAAGCATTTTAAATAAAAGTCAACTAGATAAGATAAGTGACAACTAATGCTTAACTACAAAGATTCCCCCTAATTAATGCTAACTAGAAAGATACCCTCCTAGGACTTAAGTGGAGTTAACAATGTAAATAGGACCTAGATAAGACTAGATAGGAAAAATACCTATTTACATCAACACCCCCCCTTAAGTCCAACTTAGGGAGTTAATTATTATGCAAATGACACAAAGACGGGTCCTGACTATGAGGCCATGTTAGGTACCCATGTACAAATTTGCAAATGTAATCTCTCACAAATGAAGAAAAGGAGAAAACCTAGTGGGAGAAAACTCCTCCCCAAAAGAGATAAAATGCAAAATACTCTCAATGATGTATAAGAGAGACAAAACCCCATCCAAGGAAAAAGACTCCCCCCCATAAGAGAGAAAAAGAGAGAACATGCAAACCCTCTCAATGGTGAGTCTCCTACAATAGTAGAAGCTCAACATTGAATGTTGAAGATGACCCAATCTCGTCGAACAACATTCCTCCCCTTAGGAAGAAACAAAACTAAGATGATATGCAAGATGTTTTCCATTCCAAAAAGGAACATGAGGGAAGAAGAAAGATATATGATGTCTTTGACTGATGCTCAAGTGTCTCCATGCCAATGTCAAAAGATGACAAACTCCAAACAAGCATTCTAGGCCACACAACTGAAGATGTCAATCCAAAACCTCCTAGAGATAGTTGCAGAAAACACTCCAAAGACAAAGTTACCCCCTTTGAAGAAGTCTCATACAAATGTTATCTAAAAGTATCCACACTCATATCAAACCACAAAGAGTGATCATGTAGAGAATGAACAAGAGGGTCAGATAATTCCATCACAATAACTAAAGAAGAATCATCTCCATCAAAGAGAAGATGTATGCAATCAATAGTGTCTCCCAAATTTGAAATGTGAGACTCAACTTGAACAACCCATCAATGCCTATCAAGCATGAATCTAGAGTAGATGTAGCTAGAAGATGATGTAGATCTTGCTGCACTCAATCATAAGAGACCAAACTTATACAAATATGAGCATCATAAAATGCAATAGAAGATGAAGGAGATGAAATGCAAGTATCAAGAATGGGATCAAATGTGAGAACAACGAAGTTCAAGAAGCCAAATGTCTCCTCTGAATGATGATTCACACTAGAAGTATGATCAACAACTAAAGGAACAATGTCACCATTAAAACAAAAATATGAAAAAGGTATAAAAGTGAGATGAATGATCAACCATCCTATAATCTCTCTACTCTCCAAGTCTTGAATGATGATTGAATTAGGAGCGAACTCCACAGTCCTTCCATCTCAACCATGTGTAATTTGATGTATGGAAAGAAGATTGTTGGTCAAATAAGGAACACACAAAACATCTTGGAAAGTGCTTTCCCTAAAACTAATAGACCCCTTCCCAAATACACTCATGTATGTATTGGTTCCCATCAAAATAGGAGACATAGTAATACAATGCTCAAAAGAAGAGAATATAGACTGTGAAGATGCAATATGATGATATTCTCCTGAATCTAGAAGCCATCTCCCTAATTTTGGACCTAAAAAACCACAAAAAGCATTCGTTTATTTCCTAATCTAGAAGCCAAAACAGCATGACCTTTGCCCTTATTAGACTATTTTGAAGAAGAAGAGGTTCAGGTTACTTGGACATTCTAGAAGGAAAATCAATCTGATTTTTTTTTAGAAGATGCTTCAACTCATCAATATCCTTCTTGTAACAAGATTGTTCATCATGCCCAAACCACTTGCAATACAAAAAAGTAGACTTCTTCTTCTTAGATGATTTTTCTAAGGATGGTGATCCCACAATAGTGGTTTACAATTTTTGGCCAAACTAGACACTAAAATAATTTTTTTAACTAAATCTTCACTTTCGGGCACCTATAGCGGCTAAACCATGAGGAATTTGAAGATGATGCAAACTAGAATTTCATGAAATTTTGTCTAAAGATTCTAAATATATTTTTTTCATTTTTTTTGGAATCAAATTGCACTTCTTTTTCCATCTCCCTTGAAAACTAGTTTTTTAAAAAAACATTTTTAAAAAGTGACGCCACCATAACGCATAACCATGAAGGATAAAATTCTAATTCTTTTGAATTTAGATTTGTAACTTTGATATCTAGTGCTTAAATTTGGTTAGATAGTTTTTATTGAATATTTTTTCTTTAATCAAGTTTCAAATTCAAACTAATTATAATTTAGACATAGTGCGACCGTATAACGCGTAAATTTTTGTATGTATCAAAATTTATTTATTTTTTCTTTGGTGGATCGAGGACTTCAATATCTGGTGCACTAATATTTTTAATTTTTTTTTAATAACCGTATTTTTCCACATGTAGAACAAAGAGCTTGATTTTCAATGAAAAACCTACATTCACAAGAAATAAAAAATAAATATAATAATCAAATTAAATTTATTTAAAATTATACTTTTGGGAAGCTTATAATAAGGACTACATACTTACACAAAAATAAATTTTAAATGAATTCATTTGATCCCCCAAAAGGTAAATCAAAAGTGTTTTTATCGGATTTTGATAGGTGTAAAGGAGCTTCGTTATAGGTATGATTTAAAACAAGTGGGGTTCTATCCAAGGGGGTTTGATTTAAGGTAGTTTGATCAAACCCTATTCAATTGGAATTCCTTAAATAGAACCTTTTAAGGCTTAAATCATTATATTTTCTAAAAATATGTGATTTCAACAAAAATTAGTTCCTCCCAAAAATTGTAAACAATGCTTGAGATTTAAAAGACTTGATGAAACCCTTCAAGATAAGCTTTTGTTGCTCATATATCAACATCTTAGAAAATGATGTGCCACAAGGGTAAAAGTATGAAGTTGTGTCACACTTTATAAAGGAAACGACCAACACTGATCCAACTTTTAAACTTGAATATCTAAAAAGTAGGATATATGTTTTGAATTTTAAAATGATGTAAACTAATAAAATGTATTTTTTTAGTATATTTTATGTTTCTATTTTTTTGAAAAAATTAAAAAATTGTTTTTAAATTTAGTTTTTGATAAATTGATACTATAATTTAGTTGTTGATAAAATGTTAAAAATTGAAGTTACATGAGACGTCAATCTTTTTACAGTATTTTTTTTCTTCCAATTTTTTTTGTATGTATTTATAACTTGAAACTTTAGTGCATGGATATTTTTTTTCCAATTTTGATAGACATATATTTTTAAATAAATATCAAATGTGCATGTACTGAAACACAATTGTTTCTATTCGACGTCAACTTTCATATTAAATATTTTTTTTCTAAAATAGAAAAACAATTATACCATCTTGATATCGATTTTTTTATCTAGTGCATCATATTTTTTAAAAATAAATAAATAAGTTTTAGTATTTTTCCATGGCATGGTAATTAATCTAATATTTTGTGTTGATAACCTACTTTAAGTAAAAATAAAATATAAAAGATAAATAATAATTAAACTATTAAAATATATATATATTTTTAAAAACTAGACTTATGGATCTACAAAAGGGTATTTTTATATTTTATAAAAATTATTATTTACATGATTAGTAGGAGTTATTGAAACATACAATTTTTTGAATAATTCTATTTTTTTGGTAAATTGGCCTCAAAGTGGTCCTAAATATGTATTTTGCCAATAATTTTAGTTGGAAAAGTTGTGGAAATATTTAACTTATCTAGAATGAATCTTACTAGATCATATGTTTGACCAATTTTTTTTTTAACCTAAAAATATTTAAACTCACTTGTGTTGATAAGTTGGTTGAAAGTGTGACACGACTTTGTACTTTTACCTACAAATGAAGGTGTAGTATATGCAGAACCCATAGTCAACCTATGAGTATGAAAGCTAGAAATAAAAGTAGCATAATTAGGCCCAAGTTTGTTCAATGAATTGTAGACCAACTAAATTTTCTTCTTTTCAATATCAGATGCTTTACATTGCTCCCTTAGATCATTAACTCTATGTAGTCCTGGAAGTTGTCAAATTTCTTAGGATTAAGGATCATCAATCCATTATCAAGTTGATAGCCTCTAACTTCATCTATAGAACCATATAATGTTTCAATTTGTCCCAAGCCGCATGATAATTCTTGCATGACTCAATTTGGAACAATAAATCTTGAGAAGCTAGTTTACAAAGAGATCCAAGAACTTTGGTATGTTCAATCATCCATTTAATTTTTTTCTCATCATTTGGGTATGTGTAGGATCATCATGGAAAAAACAGGCCCTTAGGTAGCAAAAAATTCAGAAAAATCAGTGTTAGGCAACTTGACATAAAAATTTGAATAAGTTATCTATATTATTTCAAAAATATGTAAGAATAGAATATGTAGAAAATTGAATGTAGTTTCTAAAATACTAAGTTTATTTAAAAATAAATAAAATCTATTTGGTGAAAATTTGAAATTTCAATGCAGTAGTAATTAAATTTCAGGAAAAAATAAGAAGTAGGTGTCTATCTGACCACCCTAACCATAATAAATGAAAATATTTTTTTATAAGATTTTATATATAAAGTAGAGGACTCCATGTCTAGATGTGATGCATATTTTTTGTAATTTTTTTCCGAGTAAATAATTAATTATCATTTTTTATTACAACTTTTAAAAAATATAAAAACTCGTATGTCTAACCACCTTAACTTGGTCAAAACTTCATGAAATTTAATTTTTCTTTTTTTAATCCTATAGTATGTGAAACATAGAATGTGACGTATGTTTCAGATTCAAAAAATGTGATACCATTTGAAAGTTATAGATGTTTTTCAATCAACCTATCGATTAGGACTTTAGTCGCAATTCTAATAGAAAATGCATAATAATTATTTATTAAATTCAAATTAAATAATAATTTATATTGGTGGAAATTTGAGAAACTCCTTTAAAAACCCTTTTCGTTTCATTAATTTTGGGTAAAAAAAAGTCGTCAGCCACATACCCTACAAATACCCATAATATTGCCACTTTTTGGCTCATCACGATCCTGCACATACCCATTTGTAGGTTAAAGTACCTTATCTTCAACATGTAGAGAGTGACCCTCATTCATTAGTATAATCCATGCATGTTGATGTCATGTTGAATAGTTGTATGATAGTAGTTTAAAGGAACCTTAGAATGAAAAATGAAAATGAGAGCAAAAGAAAATAGATCAAAACAATGCACCAAGAAACCCCCAAACCAATCAATCAATAATCCCCCAATAATAAGTGTGGCACTTTGTATGTAGTGTGTTTACAATGCCAAAAATGTGTTCTAGATTTATAATGCCACGATGGATCAAATATAGAAAAATTATAGCAATATCTTAGAAATATGAAGGTAACCTCTCCCAGTATGATATACACTAAAAATAAAGCCTTCCCAAGTGGACAAGACTTCTCCATTTGAAATTAGTATGTCCAAGTAATCAATCAAAATGTAAAATTTCACAAGTCTAAACTAAAAGGGGTTTGGAGCTGAATATGGAAAAAGTGCATGAATAGAAATGTAGAGATCCTCAATACTTTTTCAATGTTGCAAGATTTGTGAAAATTATAGATCATGGCAAAAAGTTATGAGCTTAGGAATCCAAAAGAGAAAATATGAATTTGACCAACAATAAAATTTAGGTGAGGAAAAAATTGAAATAATAGCTTAAACATCACTGTGAAGTGCTTAGAACTAGATTTACGTTGATATCTTGTTTGCAAATTTTTGACACCTAAGTGGAAAGTTATGCTTAGAGAAAAAACTACCTTATTTGAGCACCTAGGGTGAAAATTTTAACACTTGGGGCGAAAAATTTTAAGCGCTTGATCATGCCATATGACCACATGGACTAAAAAAATTTAAAAATGTCATCATTGGTGGTGACGAGATGACGAATGGGTAGCATGAGGAGTCGTGCCACTCCCTTGCTCTATCAAATTAACACCTACTGATCACAGGCAAGGCCCTTCGGAGTTGGCTATATGACCTAGGGGTGCTAAAAATAATCTAACCATTTTGAAAGATAAACCATTGGTAGAAAAACCCTTTGGTAGTGGCAAAAATAAAACATGCAATTAATACAACCTACTAATCATGCCTAGATGAAAATACACATAACATCGACTTCGTACTTAGATGATGTAGAGAATATTCTCTAAAGAATATTGCACCATGCAATGATTATGTGATAATGATGCCTATAGAAGTCTGGCCACATACATACGATATAGATATGTACACATGTATGGACTATACGAACAAAAAACACAAGATTCATCAAACCCTCCAAAAATGGCTCCAATTTTTTTTCATTCAAATATCAATTGTTTTATATGAAAGTAGGTGGTTTTTGGGGCTTTGGAGTTAACCGTGAGATCTATTTCACCCCAATGTGTACTGTAGACAACAAAAATTGTCCTTCGCCTGTGAACATTTTCTACGTCAATGCCCCTTTTTTCCCTAAATAATTAAATAATTTTAATTATTTATTGTCTAAAGTCATATTTCTTCTATTAATTATATAATATTAATTTTTTAATTAATTAATTTATTTCTTTTATTCTTCCTTTGATTAATTTAATTATGTCACCAATGTCCTCTTTCCTCTATGTTTAAATAATTTTTTATTTATTTAAATATTATCATGTTCTACTATAGTTAAATAATTATTTTAATTATTTAATTATTCATTATCCCCTTCTTCTGTAATTAAATAAATTTTATTTATTTAATTTTATTTACTAATTTATCCTTTTCTCCCACTTTTAAAATTAAATTATTATTTAATTGAAAAGTCAACTTTCCTTCTTTTTCCATAATTAAATAATTGTTTTAATTTTTTAATTAAATTCACTTTCCCTCCTAAATTAAACAATTTTATAGTTTTTTTCTCTAGCAATATCTTTTTCCATGCCATTCTTATCTCTTCATCCCATTTAATTTCCACCTGAAATGAAGGATTTTGGGTTCCATATCCTTCTTTGGCTCTTTTAGGGTATCTCACCTAAAATGAAAGGGATGGGACCAAAATGCACAATGTTTCAATCAAGATTAATGTAAGGATGGATGGGGATATTGATGTGAAGTGTGTGTGGATATGTTTGAATGCTTACAAATGCAAATAAATGAATATAAACTAATATAATGCAAGATTCTGGAAAACATAGAGTTGATTGCAAATATGAACTAGAAACTTAAATAAATGATAACAGAAATGAATGAGACTAATCAGAGTGCACCTGGAGGTAGATTGTTGTTACTAGAAGGTTCTGGAATGTCTCAAAAACCACTGTTAATGGCCACTGGGACTGATTCACCATGCATGGCAAATTAGTCTGCTTCTGGTAAAAAGTTTTGGAAATAGGTTTCAGACTGTCGAGAGTTGAATTATGACAAAATCAAATTTTTAGGCCTATAGGTGGCACTCATTCGCCATGGGTGGTGAATTAGTCCACCTACAGGAATTAGCAAAATCAGGAGTTGATTATGTGTAGTTAGATCTGCACTTCTACTTTCTACAGGTGTCTGCTTCTGAAACTGTCAAATCTGAATCTGAAAATGACTTTTTGTTGATTCTTTCACTTGTTAAATGAAGAGAGTACTTTAACAAACTTTCAACTTGATTCTTAATGAATTTTATGCTTCCAAGGTACCTAAATCTGCAAACACACGAGACGAGAGAGAGAGAGAGAGATGTTGAATGTTAAGGCATGGGGGTTTTCCTTGGTCAAACCCCGTTTAGGTAATTAAACCAAAATGATGAAAGAAAGGAATGAAACATTCAAGAATGAAATGTATTACCTTGCCATGATGATTGATCTTGAAAGTTTGTAACATAACATGTAGAATATGCCTTTGGATGTCTTTGGAAGCTAAATTGTTAACTTGCAATGTGAAAGCCCTAGCTTACTTGAGAAGATAGATGAATGAGATTAAGAGAATAGGAGATGTGAGATGTGAAGAAGATGTGAAAATGAGGTGAAAATCACTTATTTATACAATTCTTATGCCTTATTATCCATTCATACCTCATCATAGGCTAACATCAAGTGATTTTGAATTAAATCCCAAAAGGAAATTTAAAATATTTTTAATTTGGGGCCAAGGGGGACTCATTCACCACCCATGGTGAATGGGTCCCACCTAGGACCTAAAAATATGTGGGTATGTGTAGGATCATCATGGAAAAAAAGGCCCTCAAGTGGCGAAAAATTTAGAAAAAATAGAGTTAGACAACTTGATGTAAAAATTTGAATAAATTATCTATAATATTTCAAAAATATGTAAGAATAGAATTTGTAGCAAATTGAATGTAATTTCTAAGCTACTAGGTTTTTTTTTTTTAACTATTTGGTGAGAATTTGAAATTTTAATGTAGTAGTACTTAAATTTCAAGGAAAAAATAAGAAGTAGATGTTTGTCTGACCACCCTAATCACAATAAAATGATTATATATTTTTATAATAGTTTAGATATAAGTAGAGGACTCATGTCCTAATGTGATTCATATTTTTTAATAATTTTTTTCCAAGTAAATAATTAATTATGAATTTTTTATTACAACTTTTTAAAAAATATAAAAACTCATCTGTTTGATCACCTTAACTTGGTCAAAACTTCATGAAATTATTATTTTTTTAATCCTATATTATGCAAAACATAGAATATGACTCATGTTTTAAATTCAAAAAATGTGATACCGTTTGAAAGCTATAGATGTTTTTCAATCAGACTATCAATCAGGACTTTAGTCATAATTCAAATAGAAAATAAATAATAATTATTTATTAAATTCAAAGTAAAGCATAATTTATATTGGCAGAAAGCTGAGAATATCCTTTAAAAGTCATTTTCGTTTCATCAATTTTGAGTTAAAAAAAATCGTCAGCCACATACCCATCATATCGCCACTTTTTGGCCCATCATGATCCTACACATACTCATGTGTCAGGAAAAATGTTGTATTTAATGTTGTTTGTCTAGATAATATGCAAAAATACACTTAATGAAGTCATATGAGGGTATAAAGGGACCAAATAAAGCATGAGAAAGGGATAAATAGTGAAAATATGCCTAGAAAAGCATGAAAGCTTGTTACAAGACTTTACAACACTTCAAAATATAACTTGTTTAGTGATGAAAAGGCGATTTTTAGGTGAATTGTGATGAATAGAGTCTAGAAGAATGTAGAAATGTCTTGGGTATGTGCAGGATCATGATGGGCCAAAAAGTGGCGATATGATGGGTATGTGTAGGGTATGTGGTTGACAACCTTTTTTTACCCAAAATTGATGAAATGAAAAAAGTTTTTAAAGGAGATTCTTAGCTTTCCACCAATATAAATTATGTTTTACTTTGAATTTAATAAATAATTATTATTCATTTTCTATTTGAATTACTTACTAAATCCTGATTGATAGGCTGATTGAAAAATATCTATAGCTTCAAAATGGTATCACATTTTTTGAATCTGAAACATGTGTCACATTCTATGCTTCACATACTATAGGGTTAAAAATAAATAAAATTGAATTTCATAAATTTTTGACCAAGTTAAGGTGGGTCAGACATACAAGTTTTAATATTTTTAAAAAGTTGTAATAAAAAATTCATAATTAATTATTTACCTAGAAAAAAATTACAAAAAAATATGCATCACATTGGGAAATGAATCCTCTACTTATATCTAAAATCTTATAAAAAATATTATCATTTTATTGTGGTTAGGGTGGTCAGATAGATACCTACTTATTTTTTCTTTGAAATTTAAGTACTACTCCATTGAAATTTCAAATTTTCACCAAATAGATTTTTTTTTTTTAAAAAACCTAGTAGTTGAGAAACTACATTCAATTTTCTACAAATTATATTCTTACATATTTTTGAAATAATATAGATAACTTATTCATATTTTTATGTCAACTTTCCTAACTCTATTTTTTCTGAATTTTTTGCCACTTAAGGGCTTATTTTTTCCATGATGATCTTGCACATACCCTCTTATAACACTTCACAACACCTTCACAAGGTGTCGTTAAATGCATTTTATTTAGTTTTCAAGGATCCAAGACCTAGTGTGGATGCATAAATGCCTCACAACACCTGAATCAAGGCTTCATTAAGTCCATTTAATCTCATGTTAAGCAAAGGGTCCTTTATTCTATGACACACCACCCTTGATTGAATTATTTTGTAATTTAATCTTTATCATCCATCCTTAACCTAGTCCTATCTTTACCCTAATTTAGCCCTAACCCTATTCATCTTTGCTTCTAAGCAGTCTCATCCATTCATAAACATCATTCTTCATCTTTCAATCCTATCCCTTCATTTAAAATTGGCTTTCTATAAAGAAGAGGCCTCCCATCAACAATTTTTATGCTAAGGTTATGATGTTGGATTCATGAGCAACCACATTCAAATCTTCAAAAACTCAACATAATACATTCAATCTTTTGAGGTTTGCATGCATTTTGTTTCTTTTTAGGTTTGCATACATGTTGGTTCTATTTAAGCTATTTTATGCATATTAAATCTATTATATCCATTTTACATGCATACACATACCCTACAAAAGGTCAAGCTCAAATCACCCTCGGATTTGAGAAGAGCTTTTGCAAAAATGGAACTCTAATATCATGTAGGAGTTAGATAGCTTTGATACCATGTTTGAGTCACTCAAGGACTCAAGCCTCTAGGGTCATTTGAAAAAACAAAAAAAAACCTTCCATAAGAGGTAAAAGGAATAATATGAAATTGTAACAATAGATGCAAGATATGACCAATATGCAATACCAAAGATGCAATGATATATTGGACTTACACAACTAAAAAAATAGTAGCTTAGAAAGTAGATTCAGAGCACTACAACTCTTGTTTTTGTTGCATCTTAAAATTTGGAGTGTAACTATCTTCAATTTGTCATCCAAGGTCAGACTTTCTTGATTTTAGAAAAAAAGTGGTCACTTAAGACCCCTTTTTGGTCCCCCATATTTTTGCACAAGTACCTCTTGTTTGATTTGTTGCAATCCCACAAAATCCTTCTTCAAGTCCTAACTTAGATATTTATTGAAAATTGAACATACAAAATTAAGAACAGAGTATCTAATTGACAATACTTATCTTCAAATCCACTTCATACAAAATATCTAGCTATATATAAAATCAACCATATATATACAAAATCTTTGAGAGTTCCATTTTCTTGGACTAAAAAAAGCTACAAGCAACTTTCAACTCTCCCAAAAATAGGAAGATGACTAGGTCTTATTTCAACAACAATGAAAAGCTAGTGGAGGTAAGAGTGTTGTAATCACATCATGACTCTACATATTTAAAGTTCGGATGGTTATAACTAAAAATGTGCCTAAAAGAAAATTAATTATTGCAAGCCATGACTGTTGTTATTACAAATATCTTCTTCCCTCCATGAATTAATAACATGGCATAAAGTAAAAAGATGAAATAATCCATAAGACAATTATGTTCACAATCTCCAACTATTACCTCCATTAGGTTAGAAAACTAGATATGTGTTGTAGGTGATCACCTTCTCTGGCTACAATAGAAAAGCGTCCTTTTGTTGTGGGTTGACAAATCCTTTGCTAGAGGGGTTAGTTTATTCCAAAGGCATCTTTCATCATTAATAACTATAATAAATCATAAAACCCCATTAAATTCCATAGAAAAATTCAATAGTTTACACAACCGTTTACCAATATAATATATCATTTTCAATGCTTTAAATACTTAAAATATATGAAATTTTTTGGGAATGTCTTTGAAACTTATTAGAAATATGATGAAAAGTATGAAACTAAAACAAAGAAAATGGGACATTTCTAAGGCTCCTCACCTCTTCTAAAACAAAATTTTAAACATCATAATCACCCTCTAATGATGATGTTCCTTCTTTTAATGCATGTATTGGTGATGATTAGGATCCTTAGATTTCACCTCTAATGGGCCTAGTGAGTATAAGGATGACCCCTTTAAACTGTTATTCCTTGTATTTAACAAGGATTTACATTCCCATGCTAGAATCAATCCTTTCTCTTATGTCAATTCATCTAATACTTCTTCTCAAACATACACTTATACTTCTCATTTTTCTAAGTCTAGTAATGTTGACTCTCCTCTCTAATTTGGAGACATTTTATGGTCTTGGATTTAAAATTATTTCTAAGTTTGGATACAAAGAAAATTATCTTGGGCACATGGAACAAGGAGTTAAGGTCCTTGAAAAACCTATACCAAGACTCTTCTACATTGAGATTAGGTTACCAACCTTCTCCTTTGTCTGCATACCCTCCTCTATTTTTTGATGTCTTTATGACTTCTTTTGAGATATTAAAAGTTTATCCACAAGAGAAAGGGATGCTTCCTACAAATCCTTTATCTAAATAAGAGTGTATTATGTTGAGGATTCTCAAAGCCCATTTGATCACTCTTCCCCCTCCTACACATAATAAATTTACTAAAAATGATCAAACAAAACCTTTTTATGTGAATATCATTTGAAAGTTCTTCGTAAAATTCCATCAGTGAATTCCAATCCTTGCACAATAAATTCCAACAACTTCATAAATTTGGTGTCATAAATCTCCATCCATTGATGCATCTATTTCTTTACACCTGCCTTCTTCTCTTGTGTTGCTACCTATTATGTAACACTTGTAGATTTCTTTTTTTTCTTGTTGTCATTTATGGTGGTATAATGTCATGTGCAACCATACTTTCTTAATGGAAAAACACAATATTATTTATCATGATTGTTATCACCTATATTTTGTGGGGAACGAATAACTTATTTTGGAGGTATACATCCTTCCTAAGGATCCCCTCTCTTCTATTTAAAACCCTTTTCTTTACCTTAAAATATCAACATACTACACATGCTAAATATTTTAAGGGAGCATACATTCTCCTCACTTGTGCATCCTTACATGCGCCTTGTCTATTTTCTTCCTCTACATTGCTCATTTATTTTATCCCCTAGGGCATTATTTATTTTTATGCTCATCACATTATCGGTAGCATATGAACCATCTAACATAATGCATCTTGCTAGTTTGTGGGTTTTCATATGTCTTGCCTTGGTAGCCTATGAGACTCCTAGCATGATGCATCTTGCTAGATTGTGTGCTTCATACAACTCACATTTTACATTCATGGTCACCTAGCATAACATAACTTACTGTGATATTCTAATCTTGTGGTCTTGTATTTTTTTTAACTGTGTTTCCCTATGCAAGTCTTTTCTCATCTAATGTATTTGTATTTATTTTGTAAGCTCTCAATTTGTAGGCATAACTTCTTTGCTTGAAGATATTTCATCATCCTCTACAATATCTTTTTGATGTTATGATATTTTTTTTTAATCTTTCTATTTTCATTTATCATGTATATTCACATAATTTCATAATCCCCCTAAAGTGGGGGAGAATATAGTGTTGCAAATTGCATGCCCTTGCAATTTCACCTATGTTTTGTATCTACTTTGGTGTCTATTCCCTTAATGTTTTTATAGACTCATTTCAGCCCTTGCATCAATCTTTCTCCTCCTCAAGGTTCTCAAGCCTTCTTTTTCAAAGTCACTTTTGTGTTAGCCCTATGTTTATCTTATATCTCATCATTTTTTAGCATAAATTTTCCAAGCACCGGTGTTTAGCACGAACATCATGCATTGCACTAGCATCCTATGAAATCTTGTCATTTAAAGGCAATTTATAGGCATTTGCCCAGTTGTTAGCTTTCTACGTCAATGGAAACAGTTTGAGATAATTCCAAATGGCTCATCAACCTCTTCATCTTCCCTATTCTCCTTTTTAATATAATTTTCCATTTTGACAACTCTCTCTATCTTGACTCTCTTGGCTCTCACAAAACTCTCAATCTCTCCTAAAAATCTCCTACACTATATTACCCTTGATTTCTTTCTCTTTGATTCCTCAAGCCTTTCAAGTGATATTATTTATTTTATCTCTCATTTATATTACAACATTTCTTCTCTTGTACCCTCAAGCACCTTGGGACTATCATATCCTATCTCTTTCATTTTAGTTTCACTATTGTACATTCAAAAATTTGACTATTATCAAACACACTTGGGATAGGAGTATTTACACATACTCTTTTTATCCATCTACCTTGGCCATCCATAGAGATAACAATAACAAAATGAGGGTTTGATTGAGGAAAGCCCCTAAACAACCCCCAAAAAAAATTCTTCTTTTTTATTTTTTATAAATATTTTGAGAGAACTCAATTGTATGGAGGTTTGTTAGTGCTTTCTTATTTTTTAAATTTTTTATATTATTTATTTAAAGAATTTAAATCTTAGTTTTTACTTCTTTTTGTATAATATTTGTTGGTGTTTCGTAATTTCTAGGTTTCACAGGTGAGGTGAACTAAGTCATATATTTCATGCTTTATGGGAACTTTATGCTTGTGGTTCATATGGACAATAGTGCTACACACAGATGTTTGTACTATACATTGGATTCATTTGGACAGTGACTTTCTCCTTTCAACCCCAAGTTCCTCATTGCTTGTATTTTTCATTTTCATAGCTAAAATTTATAGTTATCTTAGAACTATTATCATATATTTTCACTAGTCCATTTCCTTTAAGCATCTTAGTTAGTTTATATTATCCTTTCATTTAAGAACCATATTAATATAAAAATATAATCAACACAAGCTTAAGGTAAGCTTAAACCACTAATTCATCTGAATGTAATTAGTGAAGTTTACTCTCAAAGAACTTAGCTTCCTTTTCCAAGAGTCAAATTTCCTACATTACAAACATAAAATTGATTCTAAAACATAATAAAAAATTCAAGGGTATATAATTTTCATTATTACAATACCTTTATTTTTCTTGAAGTCTTCCTGTTTGAAATGACCACTAAGATGATTGTAATAATAATAAATATTTCCTTTCTTCTACTCACCATTATTCATAATATAATCTCCTTGCCATTAATAATTTTTATCCTCAAACTTAGAGGCAAAAAATTATTGATTTGGCTTCATCATGTGTATTAAGCATTGCTTAATGTTGCAACAATATACCCTCCATAGCATTAAATTTCAAGGTTACTAATTTTCCACTCCATGTGTGCATAGTCTCAAAATTCTCAATTATATCTTTATCGACAATAGTCTCATATACACTATGCGGAGGCGGCTGCTGCCTACCATGGTCTCAAATTGGCACAGAGCAGAGGATGTAGGAAGGTCTGGTTGGAGGGTGACTCTCTAAACATTATTAACAACTTGAAGAATATCTCCCCTCCTTCTTGGACTATTGAGACCTTGGTTAGGGACTCTATTGAGATTATCAATTCCTTTGAAAAAATTTATATTTCCTATATTTTGAGAGAGGGAAATATGTTAGTTGATTTCTTCACTAACTTTGGTGTTAGAGATAGCAAGGAGTGGGATTTGAATGACCTTATTCCTTATGAGGCTATGACTATATTGAATAATGAAATTTAATCTGATGTTGTTATTATGGTACATTAAGGGGTGCATGTCCTTATTCGCGGGATTAAGTATCATGAATGAGGATGTTAATATTATGATTTTGAGCGATGGATTTCCTGAGTTGTGGATTTCTAAATCATCATTACTTTTTTGTCTAGGGGCTAGCTTTGCATAGATTATGGGTGTTTATCATCTCAGTTTCTAGAGGCTTTTGTTGGGTATTCTTGTTCTAGGTGGTGCCTGCTTCATTTTCTTGAGCTTACTATTGTGTGTTTGGTTTTCGCTTGTTTTATCTAGTGCGATGGGTGGGGATAGAAACCAAACTAATCCTAGGTCTTTTCTTATTGCAAAGTAGAGGAAGGAGGTCTAGGAAATGTTAGAAAAGGGAGGTTTAACTCCATTCATGGAAAGACTGCATGGAAATATCCCCCCCAGGTCACCATTTTGGTTGTTGAAGATGGAATGAGTGAACCTTGAATTTGAGTGGTAGGGATATTGTAGTGGATGAGGAATTTATAGCCCAAATCATTGGCTTGGCTATTCAGGGTATGAAGGTGTTCAGAGATAAAAAAGAATCACAAGCTACAATGTCAATTTTCTTTAAAGGGGATGAGGCAGTGGATTTAAAGCTGGCGAAGAGCAGTTGGTATTAGAGGAGCTCTTTGAAAGCGCTTTGGCACGATGTTGTTAAAGAAATTATGAAGTATGTTACATTGGAAGGCAGGTATATGATGATCACCACTTACCATTTTCTTTTGCTTAACCATTTTTGGCATAAGAAATGGGTGTCCTTTCCTTACAATCTACTAATGTCGCTCGATTCTGGGATTAAAGATCATAGAAAAAACCCTAAAAACCCTGTATTGCATGCAGGTTTAATTCTTTTGATTTATGAGCATGTCAAAGCTCAGAAAGTGCAAAATACTCTGAGGTCTCCTAAGGAAAATACTGCTAAGCCCAAGGAAGGCTATGAGATGGACTCGGGAAAGGAAAGGGTTAGCAAGAAGCCTAAGAAGAGGGGGATTATTTTGAATGACAAATCTAATTCTGATAAGGATGACAATTTTGATTATGTCCTAGACTTGTATGCCACTTTTGATGAGGGCCCCAGTTCCCCTATTTTGGGTAAAAATGGGAAAAGGAAGTTGGATAATAAGGTGGGCTACACAACCTACAGTGATGAGGGGGTGGTGAATGTTCTTTCTAAGGGGGGTAAGGACAAAAATAGACTTTATGGGGAAGCTTCCTCTCCTCCTCCAATGATTAGACATGTGCAAGATCCTATGGAGGGGAGCCAAAAAGGTAAGGTGATGTATGCTAGCCTTCTCCTAGAGAAGAGTCTCCCTCTCTCCTTGGCTGGTGATATTTATGGTGTGGCTTCGCCGAGTGCTGAATTGGGGTTGAAGAAGCAGGGTAAGGAAAAAGCTGTGTGTGGTGGTCATGTTGTGGGACCTAGTAAAGAGGATGCAGATAGGATTCTGAAAAGGAAGGTTGTTGCAGAGGAAATTGCATGCTCCATTCATAAGATGAAGACTCCTGCTCCAGCCGGTAAAGGTAAGGAATTTTTTGTTGAAAAGGTTCATGCTAGCTCTTCTGATGAAGATGTTGTGGGGAAACATGTTGAGAACCTTGATAGGGAGGAATTTTTTGATGTGTTGGGCTCGGTCCATGATAGTGCCAATATGCTTTTTAAACTTTTTAAATGGTTTTTCCATGAGACTAATAGGATCAATGTTAGAATTAAAGGTGTTTCTAGTAAGGTTGAGGACCCTTCTATCCAAATCCAAATTGATAATCTCATGGATTCTCTTAACATTGTGGCCAATACTATGGTGAGGAAACCATTAATCTAAAACAAAATTTGGAAGGTAGAATGTTATCCCTTGAGGATAAAGTTGACAAGTTGTGGAATGTTGTGTTGAAGGGTAGTGATGCCTCTAAGGCCTTGGTTATTTCAGATTCTGCCAAGGTGGCTTCCCCTCTTACTGTAGCTAAGAAGAGAAAGGAGAATGTGTTTTCTAATGTTAATGCTACTGGGGGTAAGTTGATGGATGTGGAGGATGCTACTAAGAAAGGTGTTGTGAAAGCTAGTGTTTTGAATGCTGAGGCGAAAACGGGTGGACCAGGAGCCAGAACTAGAAATAAAATGAAAGCTTAGGCTGGGGCCTCGAGTATTGATGTTTTTGATATGATGGATAATGAGCAAAGGTTGGCTACTCGTGAAATGGAAGCTATGGAGACTCTAAACAATTTGTAGTGCTACTGGCTAGTTTTCTTCTTTTTGGCTATTTTTTGGTTGATGTTCAGATGTCGTTGGGCTGATTGTTGCTTAATGTTGTTTTCTTTTGGTATCAGCATACCCTTAAGATTTTGGAGATGCTTATTTTCTCATATGTTTATTATCTAGATTATACATAATAATTTTGGGAATGTGTTCGAGCTCACATCTTTCTTTTGATCTAACATTGTTACGATTGTGTCCCAAGTTGTCTTCTATGTAGTTGTATTGTGCATGTTTTCTATTGGTGGCACCGTATTTTCTATTGATGTTCCACCATATTTTTTATCGATGTGCCCCCAATAGAAAATAATTCTTATCATGATTCCTTATCAAATTATTCTTGTAGACAAGAATCTAAAGGATGTTTTGTTGTAGTTCTATCAATGATGGGAATGAGACCTCTAACAAAAGAAAAAAAGTCATCTAATGATAATATAAATCCAAAGTTGTTAGTATAAATCAACTTTATTTTTCCATTCTAAAAAATTAATTCTACATTGATTGTTAGGCCACCAAAAATTATTCATAGTTTTATATTATATTAAGATAAATCCTTAATAATAATCTTTGCATAATCTCCCATTTAATTTAATATGGTGAAGACTTAGTTTCAAAAAGAAAGCATTATTAGTACTTGCCATTGGCATAGTACTATTGTAATGAGTTTGGCTTTTTTTAGTTAACTAGTTATTAATAATTTAGTTTTCAACCCATTAAAAACAATATTTAAAAGAAATTAAAATAAAATTCAATTTTGTAAAATCAACTTGTAAAATATTTAAATTTACAAATTATAAAAAATATTTCTTGTGCATATGATTGGTTAAAAAATTATGTGTGTTATTGACCCATTTGTAGGGAAAGCAAGGTAAACATTTCTTTAAAGAATTATTTTTCATTTTTTGCTTTATAAAGTCATTTCATTAAATCTTTCTAAAATAAAGTAATTGTTTTTTTTTTTATTAAAGAAAATCTCACAAAACTCAATTAACTATTTTATAGAGATTTGGATTCACACTATTAAAATAATAAAATAAAATAAAAATTGTATTAATCTTTCCATTAGTGTAATATCTTTGTTATCTATGTTTCTAACATTTTATAGTATAATTTAATTATTATATGCTCTCCTTCTTTTCATTAATAATTTTTTTTCATCATGTATATTTTTATATTAATTTATATATATAGGTTCTCAAAAAAAAAAATTATAACCTATATTATGTAGGTATATAAGATAACCTATATTATTTTAGGTATTTATTATATATAATATACAACCTATTTTAATATAGCTAATATTAGTTTATATATATAACCTATATTAATGTAGAATTTATATATATTATTTCTATTTATATCTTATGTTATTGAAGGTAATATTTTGTAGATAAATAAGTCAATCTACATTGTGTTGGTAATATATTAATTTATATTATACATTTATATTAATATATATGATAGGTTATTTTATTTTGTAGGTTCTCCTTTAATCTATATTAATATATATTATATGAATTATTATGATTTTATCTATTTATATTAATATATATTATAGGTTATATATATTATAATTTATTGTATTTTAACCATCTATTTTTTTATTTTAATTGAACCATTTATTTAATTTTCCAATTTTTTTTTATATATAATCTCATTTTTTTCTTTGGTTAAATTATTATTGTTTTAAGTTTTAGTATATTTTCTTTTATATCTTCCTTCATTTCTTTTAATAATTTTGGTAATTGTTCCTCAATCATTTTGTTATATAATTCTCTTAGAGTTATTTATTCATTGTTTGAGACATTTAACCTTTAACCTTTTTTGATCCATTTATTTGTGTTATATCATATTATTATATTATTCATTCTTTTGTTATGTCTTCATTATTTTTTGCCTATTTTCACTTTTACTTCATTTTTCAATCTCCTCCCTCCCTACGCTCTCCCACCACTTAACTCTTCTTAAGGTCATTTCTACAATCATATTCTTCATTATCCTCTTCCTATGATGAATCATTGAGTTAGGGTTAGGGTAAGATCATTAGAGTTATTCATTGTTTGAGACATTTAACTTTAACCTTCTTTTATCTATTTATTTTTGTTATATCATATTACTATATTATTCATTCTTCTATTATGTCTTCATCATTTTTTCACCTATTTTCACTTTTACTTCATTTTCCAATCTCCTCCCTCCCTACCATCTCCCACCACTTAACTCTTCTTAAGGTTATTTTAACAATCATATTCTTCATTATCCTCTTCCTACAATGAATCATTTAGCGTGGTTTGAAATGTCAATTCAAAATAGCATACATAGTTTAATCTAGAAGTGTTTACTCTATCATTCATGGACTTTGAAAAATCATACCATCTATAATCATTGATTCATTAATACTTAACAATTATTGATTTGAATGAGATATAGTTGCACTTGTGTCTACTATGAATCAAATCTGATAATTTAATATAATATATTTTATTTTTTAATATATATATATAATAAAAAATAAAAATAAACAACTTGTAATAAATAATCATTTTAATATATAACAAATTTATATTAATAATAAGAGAAGAAACATTATCAACATGTAATATCTAACTTTTAATAATTTTTAATATATATTATATTTATTTTATTTATAAAATTTATTTAATATATAATTGTGAAGCCTTGAGTTTATCCTATTCTAAAGGTGCAAAATAACTATTATGCAATAAAGAAAAACACAAGGGACACCTCAAAGATTAGCCTAAGGAATGATAACACAAAGAAAGAAAATGAAATAAAGATTGCAAATGATTATACCTTTGTGTTGTTGAATCCCTTGGTTGGCCCTTGATGTTTGAAAGCTTGTGTGCTCCTTGGATGGCTATGGAGATGGTGTATGCAAGATGAACAATGTGATAAATGCAAATGATGATGGCTAAGAGGCTTGGATAAATGAGAGAAATGCTTGCAAGTTGAGAGATCAATTTGGTGACATAAGGGTGCAATTGGCTAAGTGTTCTTAAATGCATTAAAAGAGGGGGGTATTTATAAGAGAATTTGAATTTTCTAGAGAATTCAACGTTTGAAATTAAGCCACCAAGGCCAAGATGAAGGGATATGGTGAGTTGAGGACTCACAAACCCTCACATCTTGACATGTGGAGGGTGAAGTGGCCTAGGACGTGATGATGTGTAAGTGAAGTGGAATAAGGACAAGTGATGTGTAAGAAGGACATGTACTTTAGAAGTACATTAGGAGATGAGAAGAATCTTGGGTGAATAAATGTGAATTAAATTCACATACTTGGAAGAATCTCATGGACAAAACAAGGTTCCAAAAAGTAAAACGCTTGTTCACATGTGACTTGATGTGACAAGTCAAAGATTCTAGAAGATGCATGGGGAAAGGGGATTCTAGGAGGAATAAAAGTGATTAAAAATTCACATGGGGAAGAGAGGAGCCTTGGATGAATAAAAAAGAATTAAAAATTCCTTAGGGGATGGGGAGAGTTGACCAAGGTACTAATTAGATTTAACTAATTAGTAAGTAGAAGATAATTAGAGGGTAATGAGGATTAGAAGCCAACTTGCAAAATTTGGAGGATGTGACACATCCTAATCAACGATTAAGCATATGCACATCCCTAATGGAGAGATTAAGAGTTTGATTAAGATTAAGGAAAAGTGATAAGACATTTGAGGAATTAAATAAATGTCATTTGATGAAAGAGGGATTGAAGAGATAAGGTATTTAATTATTAACTAAAAACCTTAGGGATTTGGAAAAAATAAAGGTATTAATTAAATAATAGTAATATTATAATACTTAATTAGGGATTTATTTAATTCATTTGATGAAAGGGGGATTAAAGAGATAAGGTATTTAATTACTAACTAAATACCTTAGAGATTTGGCAAAATTAAGGGTATTGATTAAATAATAGTAATATTACTTAATTAATGCAAATAACAAGATGTTTAGATGAAAGGGGATAAATTTGGATAAATTAAGTGTCCAAATTTAGGTGTCTACAATAATAATTCATAATATAAAATTTAGTAAATATTTTATTTATTTAAAATTTAGTGATAAAAATTAGGTTTATAGTTATGGATAGTGTTACGATCATAGTTAGGGTTAGAGATAGGTCTAGGATTAAGATAAAGGTTTAAAATTTACTATTAGAATTAGAGTTAGGGATACGATTAGGGTTAGGGTTGGGATATAATTAGAGTTAGGATTAGGGTTAGGTCATTAAAATAACTAATTAATAATACTAAAACACTATAATTAACAAAACTTACATTTATTTTTATTCACATTAATAAAATTTTCATTTAATTTTTATCAAATCTAAAAAACAATAATTACAATACTATTAAGACAAGTACTAGCCACTACATGGAACTTGTTTTAAGATGTATCTATTATCATATTTAATTCACAAGAATTTTACTTCTTTTTTGGCTCTTTAATTTATACTTTAAATTGACTTCTCTTTATTGAAAATAACAAATTCATTGAACTCTCGTACACAAAAAGGGTAGATGGGGAACAAAAAGAAGATGAAGTAGGCATAGAAGGGTGGCTACAAAGGCTTCTACAAGTGGTGGTGGGGGAGGAAAATCCCTCCCTCACAAAGGTTTGTACATTCATAGGCTCACGTAAATCCTTTAATTGTGCTCATTCATTGCCTTCCTTAAGTCGGTTGATTTGTATGTTTGTTTCTGGCGTGTTATAATTGCTTCTCATGACCTGTAAATTTTTTGGGCTCTTGATACCACTAGGGAATTTATGAGTGAGGGGATGGGTACCCCCAATGCCCCTACAAATGGGGAAAATAGTGAGAAAGTATCTCAAAAGGAAATTAAGAATTTAAGGGATATTGTAGTAGAGAAGAAACTTGTAATTTTAGATAATACCAAATTTTTGGTTGTGCCTATAAGAGGGGAATGTGACCTCAGGTCCAATGGGGGAGAACAAGGTATGCACTCCTCTAAGAACCCTACAATTTTAACACTCACTCCTAATCCTAAAATGAAAGAGGCTATTAGTAATGAAAAGGCTGGGTTAAAACATGTTGCCATTTTTCTAGTTGCACTAGATAATTCTAAGATCCCATATAGGAAATTAGTAGATGGTGGTTCTCAAATGTATGGGAAAATGAGTTTGGTACTCAATTAAATTTATGTAGGATTCAATTCAACGTGGCTTGTTCACTGTGTTCTTGAAAGATCACACCATACAAGAAAAAACCCTATCGAAACCCTATTGGAATATCAGAGGGTGCATCTTTTGGGCCATTTCTTGGTCCCCTGAAGCCATTATAGCTCAGGGGTTTTAGAATTTTTGTGCTCTAGGTGGGTGGTAGTTAGGAATTTACCCCTTGAATATTAGCCACTTCTTCCCACATGGATGCTTAAGCCTTGGTCTCTTTAAACACTAGTGTTGGAATCCTAGATAGCTTTGAAATTACTAATGGAAATGAACATTATGCATGCTTTCTTGAAATTTTAAGCGGTATTAATGCCTAATATTTATGCAAAAAAGAGGGACACATCCAAAAAAGCTGCCCCATTATTCATAAAAGACCAAACAAACCTAGAGCCAAGCCAAGAATGGCTAACAATTTAGGCAAGAAAGCCAAATGGGAAAATTACCATGGCCAAGGTGATGAACAATACGATTCTGTTGCCAATGATAAGCATTTTTTGGCTACTAAGGAAACTCTACCATCCCAAGAAGGAAGTGTTTGAGACCCTAATCTTGACTTTATCCATGATGATTTAAATAGTGCGAATGAGAGAGATATAATCTTTGAACTCTAGAATTGCAAAAATTGCACAATGGGGAAGGAATATTGGGCAGACTGACACAACCCCTAGCCTATCCCAACCTAATAATAGAAAAATTGAGTTAAAAAACTCATTCAACATCCTTGTAGAGGAGCAAGAGGGCCCAAGGAAGACCTATGGAGAGTCTGCAAATGCAATGGACAAAGTTACTACACCAACCTCAGAGCCCCCCTTTTCTCCCAGGCCCCCATCTTCAATAGAAGATGTGTTGGTTAAAAAAAATTAAATGCTCAGAAATTTACAATGGAGAAGATCAGAAAAATTGTTGAAGTAAATAACCAAAAGGAAAACAAAAATAGAGGCATTTTGGCCCCTAAGGAGTCTGACTTCCATATAAAGAGAAACATCTTAAATGTTAGCAACAAAGGGAATCAATAGAGCATGAATGGGGTAGATTATGCTAATATGGTTGGGAGTAATATGGTTTCCTTCTTGATGAGGGACCTTATCTCCAAAATAGAGGCTAGACATCAAAAGATTATTATCCTCCAATGTTCAAGTACTTGAAACTAGATCTCTCTAAACCTAATGAGGAATCCAAAAAAGAGGTTGATAATCTACCTCAAGATACTCCTATCCAGGGCTCTTCTGAGACCTTAACGGTTAATAATAAGCTAATGGATACCCAAATTGAGGTGATAGGGGACTTTGAGGATCTCACCCAAGGGAAAGATCCTTGATAGGGCCCTATCAAATTAGCAACTCTACCCTAGGGCAGGCCTCTGATATGGAGAAAGCTCTAAATAGGGTAGAAAAAAAAAAAGATGAAACTTTTGCAACCCCAAGTAGTTGTGATAAGAATCAATCCCCTCATGATAATGGAGTCTCTTCCCCTAAAGCAGGGGACATGACTCTTCCCATTATGAATTATGAAATATCCTTAAACATTGTGAGAAATAGTATAGACTGTAAATGAAAACCTATAAAAGTTAAGAATGATAAGAAAACCAAATCATTCCCCAAAACTAGCTTGGAATCAAATGAGAATAGCTCTGATTTGTAACATGACCAAACTCCTAAGCATCACATTGGCCTAGGAAGGCCAAGAAAGAGTATAAAATAATTATCTATGGGCAAGCAGGGTGTGCAAATAGCCAAGAACAAGAGAAATAAAACAAGTATTAGTAATGTAGATGCCTATATCAAAAATACTAGAAATTGTTGAAAGAATGCCAAAGTGCTTTGAGCATTTCAAGTGTGAAAAAGATGACTCTCCAAACTCTATTGACAATGAATCTTAGCTGCATTTCCTAGAATGCCAGGGGACTTGAGTTGCTTGATAGAAAATATATTATTAGAAGGTTTCTTAACCTTGAAAAACAAAAGATGTACTCCCTCAGAAGACCAAAGCTACTGGCTTCACATTGGATACCAATTTAAGATTCATTAGAATGGTTCCTCATTTTTTACCACTAATCATGAAAGGGGCACCTAGGGGGGAGCTTTCATACTCATCTCCAATATTTGGACCTAGCATATTACAAACCATGGCACCTCCCCCTACAACAGGGTAGTGTGGATTACAATTGAGAAAGGTGAAGACAGATTTGGAATCTACTCTATCTATGCTCCTAATAAGCATAAGGATAGGATAAGGCTTTGACAATGGCTTACCAACTTTCTTGATATGCCTTAAATTTTGTGGGGGGGGGGTGTATTTCAAAATGATTGAGAATAATGAAGATAAGTGGGGGCATGGACATGGGCTAAAAAGGAAATGAAAGGTATTTTGGAAAATATTGAAAGCTAAGCTCAATTTATTTGACCCTCTAGAATGAGGGAAGAAATATAGTAAGGGTATTTTGTATACATGGTGCAATGCCCAAAATGGTGGTAAAAGGATCTATTGTAGGTTGGACAAAATTTATAGTAATAGGGATTTCTTTAATTCTATGCCCAACTATGATGGTCACAGAGTGAGTGTATATCCATACACTCTCTCAGACCACCACCCTATAAGAGCAAGAATAACCACCAACAATGGTCAAACTAAGGAGAACATAAAGAAAATTGACTTCATTCTCAACACCTATCTTCTAAAAGACACTGATCACAAGGCGACCATCATTACTCTTAATAAAATAAACAAATGGATGCTAAAGGACCTGAGTGCCATTGGGAGGTGGGAACATAATGTAATTGGATAGAAAAATTGTTTCAAACCATTGGGAAAAAAAGAGCAATGGACAAAAGAAGGGATGCAAATGTACTCCAAGAGAAGTTATTTTTAGTAGATTCCATTGTCCAGATGGATCCAAGGGATGAGAGATTATGTGAAGAGCTAGCCTAACCAAGAACAAATTAAGAAGGCTCCAGGCCCATAAAATCTAGGGCATGAAAGTGAGAGCCAAGTTAAACTGGAAAAATTATGGTGACAAGGGCACTGAATTCTTCTTTGGGTATATTAAAGAAAAGAGTTTCAAGGAGAAAATTGATCAAATCTAGAATGAGGGTGGCCTCTACACATCTTTAAAATATGTACTAAAGAAATTCTCCCTATTCTTTAAAAACCTCTTCTCATTTGAAGGTGGGAATGAGGATAGTCACAATGCCAAGGAGTATGTCAAGAAAATTATCCCCAAAAAAATATTAGAGGATGTTGCAAGGTTGGTTGATGGCATTTCTAAAGAGGAAATTAAAAAAGACATTGTTTCCATGAAAAATGATAAATCCCCAAGAAGTGATGAATTACCTTTTGAATTCTATAAAACCTTTGCAGATTGGATCTATGATGAATTATTCCAAGTATACTTGGAAGGCCTTAAAAAGGGCTCCTTGGGAAGGATCATTAATAAAGGAATTATAAAGTTGTTACCAAAAGGAGGGGATAAACATTAATAAAAATTTGGAGGCCAATCTCTTATTGAATGTGTCGTACAAGATACTCGCAAAATCAATTTCCCTAAGGCTGGTCAATATCCTTTCCAAATTCATAAATAAGACTTAGACTAGCTTCATCAAAAGGAGATACATTTTGGAAAACTTGATTACAAGCTAGGAAGCCATGGAGTGGGCAAGATGCTCAAAACACAACTCGTCCACGCTCTTTCTTGACTTTAAAAAATCTTATGACATAGTAGAGTGGTCCTTGTTAAGGGTAACAGAGTTGAAGCCTTTAGATTCCCTAATGATTTTTGCAATATGGTCAACACCCTTTTAAGAGATGTAGTTCCTCAGGTAGAGGTGAATGGATCACTGTCTGAGGAGTTCAATCTTGAGAGATCAATCAAGAAAGGATGCCCCTTGGCACTGACCCTTTTTTGTTATTGCTTCAAATGCAATGTGTTATTTATTGAGAGAATCCACTATCTCATCCATGATCACAAGCCTAAAGCTCTTGAATCATAGTGAACTACTAAACATCCAATTTGTAGATGGAAATACAATATTTTTGGAGTTGGAAGTAAGCAATATGGAAAGCTTGTTGCAAAAGCTTAATTTCTTCTACAAGGCCTCTAGCACAAAGGTCTCCAATTCTAAATCTATCATCTTGGGTTGGGAAGAATCGCCACCTGAGTGGCTTAAGAAATTTGAATTCCAATGGGGTGGCCCCCACAAATAGGTAAGGTATGTAGGGTTGCCTTTTGCTTTCAGCCCTAATCTAAAAGAAATGTGGTTGTAGATTAAATCCAAAATTGAAAAAAAAATGATGGGTGGAACAAGCAATACCTGTCATAGCAAGTAGGATCCAAGTTTATCAAAAGGTCATATCCTCATATAGCATCAACTTCACTTCTATTTGGTTCTTTAGTAGTTATTAGGTCAATGAGATACAAAAAAGCTAAGGAACTTCCTATGGTTTGATGGGAAGGGAAAAAGGAAGAAATATGCAGTGAGATGGGAGTGGTGTTGTCTTGATAAGGTGCAAGGGGGGCAAGGCTAAAGGATTTAACGCTTCATGGCATAACACTAGATATAAAGTGAATAATCAAGGCACTAGTAGGTGAGGAGCCTTGAAAGGTTTTGGTGAGAAGCAACATTCGGCTTGTTGTCCCTAAGCAAGCAAAGGCTTGGAAAATACTACCAATTAGTGATATTCTCATTAATAAACACACAATGTCCCCTGTAGGTTCTCTAGTCTTCAAAATCCTTTAGAAGGCTTGGGAATTGATAAAAAAATAGCATGGCCTTTAACCAAGGCAAGGTGCCCATTAACAACAATGTAAAGTGCTAAATCTATAGTTCCATATGTTGGAACTTGGAGCATAATGACAAACCCCTTGCTTTGCTACAAGGGTGTTCAGTCAAAAGATGGGCACAAAAATGCATACAAACCTTCAATGGCATTTTGTCCAATGGGCAAGTAAAGAGTTGGAATTCACTTTGCAATGAATACAAAATTCCACTCTTCAATTGGAGAACATATTCTACCTTAATGGAGGCCTACAAAAATATTCAGTTCCCCACTAACACTGAGGATGACATTGATCTAACCCTTGACCTTAAATGACAAGATGGATATGCATTGCCCGGGATCAAAGCAAAATAATTTATAAGACTTTAGTTAGTTTTGTTTCTATTACTAAGCATGTTAATAAATGTTGGGGGTTACACTTTCTGACAAAGAATGACACAATATATTTAATTCTATTTGGCACAATGTTAAAGAGCCTAAGAAGGCCTACTTTAGATGGCTAGTTCTTCTGCATAAAGTTCCATACAAATTGAATCCCAATGATGCTGATATTTGTAGCATATGTAGAATTTCAGAATCAATTAACCATATTTTATTTGATTGTTTTTATGCAAAGGAAATATGGAAATTATTTTTTAATGATCAAATGATTTGGAAAAAAAATGGTAATATTAGCTGGAAATATATTCTAATTGGCAATAGAAAAAAGTTAAACAATGAATGTAAACTGCTTTGGGACTCTTTGTCGACTGAAATTCTTTAGAAGGCAAAGAATAAGGATAAATTCAAGGGATGTAAGAGGACGCTTACCGAGTCTTCAAAAGACTCACTTTTCTCAATATTGCGTTGCAGGTGAGCATTACAATAGAAATCTCAATGTTCAAATGTATGAAGCTAATTGGGGATGGAACAATCAGGGTAAACAAGGAAGAGATAAAGTATGGTCACACCTGGCACCACAATCATGAAGAGTGAAACTTTTCTAAAAGCACTGAGAGAATTTCAAAGGATATTCAATGAAGTGGCAGCAGAGAAACCAAAAAGGACAAAAAGAGGCCCACAGTGCTGGACTCCATGTGAATGAGGGTGAGAATCCTGTGATTAAGGAAGTCCAATCCAATGAGATGCTCTCTGAAAGAGAACTAGGATGGTGTGATTTTGAAGACTCCAGCCAGAGCAGGAACTGTTAAACCCAAACGCTATGCTAGATCCGACCTTCTATATATTATGTTTAGTGTGTGTAGACAGTTCTATACAATCTAATGTAATTTTGTATACGCAGTGTAGTGGTGTATATGCAGTGTAATTTTGTATAGGCAGTGCTCTATTATCTGATGTAATTGTGTATATGCTGTGTAATTATGTATGTGGAAGATAAAATGCAGTAAATAAGCATTTTGTAATTGTTGCACAGCAAACTGAAACTCAGATACATCAAATGATCTGAATGGCATGTATAATCTGTTTTCAAACAATTAGTAATAAAAAAAATAACAAATTCACTCTCTTTAATTATAGGCTCACATTAATGTTGCTCATTTCAATATTAAAAAACAAGCAACAGTGTCCTCTTGTTATGCAAGACTCCCAAATGCTTCTTCCCATGCTCGCTTCAACGAGCACACTCACATTTCCATGTGCTTGGTGATTCAAAGCCTCCTTAGAACCCTATTCCATTCCAACTTCAAATCATTATTGGTATGCCTCTATAATCGATGGTTTAACGATTTAATCACCTTGCACACTTGAACTTTGCTTCTGCAGTGAAAGTGATGATGAAAGGAGCTTAGTTGTTAATTGTAACATTTTTAACTTTGTTGGTATGCCCTGCCACCGTGGCTACCAAGCCCAGGCAGCCGGTGAGCATGCATGTTTTGAAGGATTAGTTCAACAGCCACCCATCTCATCCATCACCCACAACAATAGTTCGATGGGTTTCAACTATATTTGCCTCACCTATTCCAGCCACATGGTCTCCCAGCCATAGTACACAACCTCCACCGTAGGTCACATGTTCGAATCCCTCAACCTCATAGGGTAGCCAGCGACAATAGAGCTCTGCAACCCAAGCTTGCTTGGGCTGAATCACGTTGAAGGAGGAGTTGGCAATCAATGGTGTGATGGCCATGTTGGACAACCACGTGAGCAAACTGCAGTGGTGCCTCTCCGCCACAGATAGCAATGGCTTCTTCCGCAATAGGTACTTCCAACCCATTGAATGGCTTCTTTGGCATCATGGTTGTTTACTTAGGTATTAAATGTAATGTTTTTTTCACATCCCAAATCATTGTAATGTCTTTTATATTTTCAATGTATCAAAAATTTCAATTTCCCTTTAATTTTCTTACATTTAAGAGTTCAATTCAACAATTTGATGTGTTGAGAAGCTTTAAAGATTTAGATAAATTCACTATCAGCAATTCACTGCCAGCAATTCATCGTCGTGACATATTCATCCCATATACAATTCACTACCAGCAATTCATCGTTGTGATATATTCACTGCGAATACTTTTTTTAATGCATTCAACAAAATTTCTCTACTTTTTCTTTTTTGGGTGCTCTTGACCACTTAAATATTGGAAAAAGTATGTGGTGAATATACCATGGTGATGAATTGTTGAAAGTAAATTGTATACGCGATGAATATGTCACGATGATAAATTGCTGGTAGTGAATTATTGGTGATGAATTGCTGAAGATGAATTTTTCTAGAGCCAAATTTAGATTGTATTAATTATTTATAAACATGTTTACTTTTATTGATGTTTAATAATGACATTTCTTTGAAGCATTATGTCAAACAGTTTAAGGTGCCCTCTCTGTGGTTCCACATTTTCCATACATGTAACATGAGACAAAAAAACCCCTTTCGTTATGGTTTTATGGATGTCTATACCCTGTTCCGGAGCTCCTGCTTTTGGCACAGTCGGGGAGATGCAGGGAAAGGTTGTCGAGTCTGGCTCTACACCTGCCAGTTGAATTTGCTTTAAAGTTTCTATAGACTTCTCAACTAATCCATTTTGTGCATATTCTGCAATCATTTCAGTCCATGAAGCCGCATGTCTTAGAGGCATTCTGTCAAACACTTGACATGCTTTGTCCATGCTTCCACATTTTGCATACATGTTTACCAGGGCGGGTGTAACTACAACATCTGACAAAATTTCTCTGTACTTTATGTTTTGACGTATGTCCGTATCTTATTCCAGAGCTCCTATTTAGGCAGAGGCAGGGTGGATGCTTTCAGTTTCCAGTTCGTGGCCACCCTGAAAAACGCTATATCAATGCGCCTTAGAGGACTGCCACTTCTGCTTTTGTCTTTGTAAAAGGAGTTCCAATCAAGAAGATAATAACCGAGGTGACCAATGCAGCTGTGATGGCTCCACCAACTGACATTGTCCTGTATATAATTCAGAATTGGAGACACAGATTTTTCATAAGTTATTTCGATCAATATTGACAAATGGTAAGATTGTTAGGAAACGTTGATGTAAAAATTTACACACAATTAAATTTACAAACAATAAAATTACATTCAGAATAGATTGTCACTAAAAATTATTACACCATCAAAACGAAGAAATTTATGACCAGCAAGCTTCTTCTAAACAGAATTTTTTTTGTAAAAATACTTCAACTGCTAAGCACTATGCCCTGTTGTTTGTTTTATATTTGTTGTTAATGGGGAAACAGTCAATGTAGATATGGATTTTGACTCTTGTTTTGTTCTACACTTGAATGTCTACTTTGTTTTTAATATTGATTTAAAATGTCAGGCCTAATATTGGGAGTAGTACCTTATAAATAATGCTTAAACACAATGATGTTATAGAAAGTGTCATAATTTAGAATTGTTATTTGTGTTTTATATTTTTAAGATAGTTTAAGGTACTATTATTTTTAAGATAGTTTAAGTATCATTGAAGAATTAGTCGAGGTTTTTAAAATTAATTAATGAAAAGTTATGATTTTATTTGATATTTTAAAGAAAAATTTTAAATGTTGAGATAGATAATAAAAAGATCTTGTAGACATAAAAATTAGTTGTGGGATAGAAAGTATCAAGAGGAAGTTATGTTTGAAGTATGTGTATGATAATTATGGTAAACAATATGTTAAGACAATTCATCATCATATTTATTTTAAATTCTATGCTTGAAGAATAAATATCTTTAGAATCCAAACTCAAGTGGTTTATAAATCCAAATATATCTAGGCCCCAAAAGAAGTTAGTTTATATCTAGTGAACTATAAAAACCTAAAATTCCAATGGATTCTAGTTGACTAAGCACTTTCGCATCCATAACTTAAGATTGTTTGAAATCCATGAATACATAAGCAATTGTCAACTCTAATTTAGTAGCTCACTTGCATTCAAAATATTGTGGATTTCAAGTTTGAGTCTCCTATAAATGCCATTAAATCTCTATCTACCTGCTCAATCTATCACTACATGATTTCCTACTCTTAACTCATAGAAATTTTTGCATTGATATCCTACAACTAACCTATTCACAAAACATCAGGTACTGATAAAAAAAATAGTCTCAGAGGATGCTGCAAGGTTGGCTAATGGCATTTCTAAAGAGGAAATTATAAAAGACATTCTTTCCATGAAAAATGATAAATCCCCCATAAGTGATGGATTACCTTTTGAATTTTATAAAACCTTTGCAAATTGGATCTGTGATGAATTATTCCAAGTATACTTGGAAGGCCTTAAAAGAGGCTCCTTAGAAGGATCACTAATAAAGGTATTATAAATTTGTTACCAAAAGGAGGGGATAAACATTAATAAAAAATTGGAGGCCAATCTCTTATTGAATGTGTCGTACAAGATACTTGCAAAAGTAATTGCCCCAAGGCTAGTCAATATCCTTCCCAAATTCATAAATAAGACTTGGACCAGCTTCATCAAAAGGAGATACATTTTGGAAAACTTGATTACAAGCTAGGAAGCCATGGAGTGGGAGAGATACTCAAAACATAACTCATCCATGCTCCTTCTTGACTTAAAAAAATCTTATGACAAAGTAGAGTGGTCCTTTTTAAGAGTAACTCTTGAAGCCTTTAGATTCCCTAATGCTTTCTGCAATATGGTTGACACCCTTTTTAGAGATGCAGTTGCTTAGGTAGAGGTGAATGGCTCACTTTCTGAAGAGTTCAAACTTGAGAGATTAATTAGGCAAGGATGCCCCTTGGCACTGACCCTTTTTGTTATTGCATGAGATGCAATGCATTATTTATTGAGAGAATCCACTATCTCATCCATGATCACAAGCCTAAATCTCTTGGATCATAGTGAACTACTAAACATCCAATTTATAGATGGAAATACAATATTTTTGGAGTTGGAAGTAAGCAATATGGAAAGGTTGTTGCAAAAGCTTAATTTCTTTTGCAAGGCCTCTAGCACAAAGGTCTCCAATTCTAAATCTATCATCTTGGGATGGGAAGAATCACCACCTAAGTGGCTTAAGAAATTTGAATTCCAATGGGGACATGGCCCCCACAAATAGGTAAGGTACATAGGGATGGCTTTTGCTTTCAACCCTAATCTAAAAGAAATGTGGTTGTAGATTAAATCCAAAATTGAAAAAACATGATGGGTGGAATAGGCAATACCTGTTATAGCAAGTAGGATCCAAGTTTATCAAAAGGTCCTATCCTCATATAGCATCAACTTCGCTTCTATTTGGTTTTTTAGTAGTTATCAGGTCAATGAGATACAAAAAAGATAAGGAACTTCCTATGGTTTGATGGGAAGGGAAAAAGGAGGAAATATGCAGTGAGATGGGAGTGGTGTTGTCTTGACAAGGTGCAAGGAGGGCAAGGCTAAAGGATTTAAGGCTTCATGGCATAACACTAGATATAAAGTGGATAATCAAGGCACTAGTAGGTGAGGAGCCTTGAAAGGTTTTGGTGAGAAGCAACATTTGGCTTGTTGTCCCTAAGCAAGCAAAGGCTTGGAAAATACTACCAATTAGTGATATTCTCATTAATAAACACCCAATGTCCCTTGCAGGTTCTCTAGTCTTCAAAATCCTTAGAAGGCTTGGGAATTGATAAAAAAAATAGCATGGCCTTTAACCAAGGCAAGGTGCCCATTAACAACAACGTAAAGTGCTAAACCTATAGTTCCATATGGTGGAACTTGGAGCATAATGGAAAACCCCTGGCTTTGCTACAGGGGTGTTCAATCAAAAGATGGGCACAAAAATGCATACAAACCTTTAATGGCATTTTGTCCAATGGGAAAGTAAAGAGTTGAAATTCACTTTGCAATGAATACAAAATTCCACTCTCCAATTGGAGAACATATTCTACCTTAATGGAGGCCTACAAAAATATTTAGTTCCCCATTCACATTGAGGATGACATTGATCTAACCCTCAACCTTAAATGGCAAGATGGATATGCATTGGCTAGGATGAAAGCAAAATAATTTAAGAGACTTTAGTTAGTATTGTTTCTATTACTAAGCATGCTAATAAATGTTGGGGGTTACACTTTCTAACAAAGAATGATACAATATATTTAATTCTATTTGGCACAATGTTAAAGAGCCTAAGAAGACCCACTTTAGATGGCTAGTTCTTTTGCATAAAGTTTCATACAAATTGAATCCTAATGATGCTGATATTTGTAGCATATGTAGAATTTCAGAATCAATTAACCATATTTTATTTGATTGTTTTTATGCAAAGGAAATATGGAAATTAGTTTTTAATGATCAAATGATTTGGGAAAAAAATGGCAATATTAGCTAGAAATATATTCTAATTGGTAATAGAAAAAAGTTAAACAATGAATGTAAACTGCTTTGGGACTCTTTGTCAATTGAAATTCTTTCGCACATTTGGAAGACAAGGAATAAGAATAAATTCAAGGGATGTAAGAGGACTTTTCTCAATATTGCTATGTAGGTGACCATTACAATAGAAATCTCAATGTTCAAATTTATGAAGCTAATTGGGGATGAACAATCAGGGTAAACAAGGAAGAGATAAAGTATGGTCACACCTGGCACCACAATCATGAAGAGTGAAACTTTTCTAAAAGCACTGAGAGAATTTCAAAGGATATTCATTGAAGTGGCAGCAGAGAAACCAAAAAGGACAAAAAGAGGCCCACAGTGCTGGACTCCATGTGAATGAGGGTGAGAATCCGGTGATTAAGGAAGTCCAATCCAATGAGATGCTCTTTGAAAGAGAACTAGGATGGGATGATTTTGAAGACTGCAGCAGAGCAGGAACTGTTTAACCCAAATGCTATGCTAGATCCGACCTTCTATAGATTATGTTTAGTGCGTGTAGACAGTTCTATACAATCTAATGTATTTTTTTATAGGCAGTACTCTATTATCTGATGTAATTGTGTATATGCTGTGTAATTATGTATGTGGAAGATAAACTGCAGTAAATAAGCATTTTGTAATTGTTGCACAGAAAACAGAAACTCAGATACATTAAATGAGCTGAATGGCATATATAATCTGTTTTCAAACAATTAGTAATAAAAAAAATAACAAATTCACTGTCTTTAATTATAGGCGCACATTAATGTTGCTCATTTCAATATTAAAAAACAAGCAACAGTGTCCTCTTGTTATGCAAGACTCCCAAATGCTTCTTCCCATGCTTGCTTAAACAAGCACACTCGCATTTCCATGTGCTTGGTGATTCAAAGCCTCCTTAAAATCCTATTCCATTCCAACTTCAAATCATTTTTGGTATGCCTCTATAATCGATGGTTTAACGATTTAATCACCTTGCACACTTGAACTTTGCTTCTGCAGTGAAACTGTGAAAGTGATGATGAAAGGAGCTTAGTTGTTAATTGTACCATTTTTAACTTTGTTGGTATGCCCTGCCACCGTGGCTACCAAGCCCAGGCAGCCGGTGAGCATGCATGTTTTGAAGGATTAGTTCAACAACCACCCATCTCATCCATCACCCACAACAATAGTTCGATGGGTTTCAACTATATTTGCCTCACCTATTCCAGCCACATGGTCTCCCAGCCATAGTACACAATCTCCACCATAGGTCACATGTTCGAATCCCTCAAACTCATAGGGTAGCCAGCGACAATAGAGCTCTGCAACCCAAGCTTGCTTGGGCTGAATCACGTTGAAGGATGAGTTGGCAATCAATGGCGTGATGGCCATGTTGGACAACCCCGTGAGCAAACTGCAGTGGTGCCTCTCCACCACAGATAGCAATGGCTTCTTCCGCAATATGTACTTCCAACCCATTGAATGGCTTCTATGGCATCATGGTTGTTTACTTAGGTATTAAATGTGATGTTCTTATCACATCCCAAATCATTGTAATGTCTTTTATATTTTCAATGTATCAAAGATTTCGATTTCCCTTTAATTTTCTTACATATAAGAGCTCAATTCAACAATTTGATGCAATGAGAAGCTTTGAAGATTTAGATAAATTAACTATCAGCAATTCATCATCATGACATATTCATCCCATATACAATTCACCAGCAGCAATTCATCGTCGTGATCTATTCATTGCAAATACATTTTTTTACGCATTCAACAAAATCTCTGTACCTTTTCTTTTTTGGGTGCTCTTGGCCACTTAAATTTTGGAAAAAGTATATGTGGTGAATATACCATGGTGATGAATTGTTGAAGGTGAATTGTATACGCAATAAATATGTTACAATAATAAATTGCTGACAATAAATTGTCGGTGATGAATTGCTGAAGATGAATTTTTCTAGAGCCAAATTTAGATTGTATTAATTATTTACTTTTATTGATGTTTAATAATGGCATTTCTTTGAAGCATTATCTCAAACAGTTTAAGGTGCCCTCTCTGTGGTTCCACATTTTCCATACATGTAACATGAGAAAAAAAACCCCTTTCGTTATGGTTTTATGGATGTCTATACCCTGTTCCGGAGCTCCTGCTTTTGGCACAGTCGGGGAGAATGCAGGGAAAGGTTGTCGAGTCTGGCTCTACACCTGCCAGTTGAATTTGCTTTAAAGTTTCTATAGACTTCTCAACTAATCCATTTTGTGCATATTCTGCAATCATTTCAGTCCATGAAGCCGCATGTCTTAGAGGCATTCTGTCAAACACTTGACATGCTTTGTCCATGCTTCCACATTTTGCATACACGTTTACCAGGGCGGGTGTAACTACAACATCTGACAAAATTTCTCTGTACTTTATGTTTCGATGTATGTCCATACCTCATTCTAGAGCTCCTATTTAGGCAGAGGTAGGAAGGATACTTTCAGTTTCTAGTTCCTGGTTCCTGGCCACCCTGAAAAACATTATATCCATGCGTCTTAGAGGACTACCACTTCTGCTTTGTCTTTGCAAAAGGAGTTCCAATCAAGAAGATGATAACCGAGGTGACTAATGCTGCTGTGATGGCTCCACCAACTGACATTGTCTTGTATATAATTCAGAAATGGAGACTGATTTTTCATAAGCTTTTTCCATCAATATTGTCAAATGGTAGGGTTATTGTGAAATGTTGATATAAAAACTTACGCAATTAAATTTATAAATAACAAAATTACATTCAAAGTGGATTGTGGAAATCTCATATCACTAAAGGTTGTTACTTTCAAGAGGAAGAACATGTCATAAATATGTACAAATTATCTATTGAGTTGTAGGAATCACCTTTGACAACTACAACTCCAGTGAGAGATTATAAAATAATCTACACTCACGTTAATTTGCAACATGTTTTAGCCTCAACAACATATCAATCTAGAGAATTTACTTAATTTTTAGTCAATTGAAGGGGACACAAATTATTATGGGTTCTTGTTTTTGATAAGATAAGCATATTTATAGGGTGATGTACATTTTATATAGAGAGCCTAGAGGGTCAAAAGATGCTAGTTCAACCCAATTGAACTAGAAGGGAAACAAATAAAGACAGTTGACCGACAGTTGTAGAACAATAAAACAAAAGATTAGAAAGCCCCAAAAGAGGGGACCAAATTGACTCCCTGAACCTGAGGCCACATAGAGGCCACAGATTTGGGGAGTCCCTTTTCCTCAGCACAACCAACCAGGAAGACTTAGAATCGAAATCCATCGAGCGAGGCAAGGGGAGCGGATCCAAAACAACCACTCCAGACAAGGAGCCATCATGGAGTGAGGGAGCCGACAATGAAGAAGAGGACACATAAGTGATCAAAGGACCAACAACGTCATTCGATGAGAGACGTACATGAACTGATGACACAATGATAACAAAAGGTTCCACAAAAGGGTTTTCTAGTAGAGGAGCCTAGATAGGCTCCAACACCAAAGGAGCAGCCAAGGGAGGGTCACCCTCCTCAGAGGAATCATTTGAAGAGGGAGAGTCAGTCGTGAGATGGTCCAAGAGAGCATTCTTCCACCAAGTAGCAACACCCTTGCGGCGAGTAAGAGGGCAGTCAGAGGCCAAGTGACCAACAAAGAAACAATGTCTGCACCGAAAGGGGAGCCCCTCATAGTCTAGAAGCTGCTTCCAAGGTATGTCCACCATCAAAACCACATCACCATGGAGAGGTTTGGAGATGTCCAAATTGATTAAAATACGAGCCACTGTAGTATGCCCAAGATCCTGAGTCATAGAATCCACCTTCAAAAGGTTACTAATGGCGTTGCCAATAGCTTCAAAGCAAGAATCCTCCCAAAATTAGAGTGGGAGATTCGACAGTCAAACCCAAACAAGTCTAATGTTCTTGTTGACTTGGTTGCATCCTCAACATTAAATTGTCTAAAATCCACACTTAGAAGAAAATATCAAATATAATTTAGTATCTTTTGTTTTGTTTAAAATGTTATGGGTTTCAATCTTGAGTCATGTGATTATTTTTCTTTGCTATAAAATTAAAATCACAGATTTAATGCACCTATGAAGTGATAGGTGTTATCCTTGTGTATCAATATGTGAAAAATTATCATCTTTACATTATCGATATTTTGTGTGTTTCAACAAAACTCATTCCCATTTATAATTAACTAAATAGGTTATGAAGAGTGAGGGACCATGGTGCTTGAGAACCATTTCCTTGATTTCATCCATATTCATTAATTTTAAAAATATTTTACTTTATATATTATTTATGTAAACTAACATATAATTTTTGGGGTTTTATCTTGGGGATATTATTGGATGATCCTAAAAAAAAATTAATCAAAGTTTTTATTAATTCCACTTCAACTAGATTATACCTATAATTCATTTGGTTAATGAAATCATATATGTCCAAGGGTTTGAGCTTAATTGGTTAAACCATTGAGTTCTCACTGCAGAAACCCAAGTTCAAATCCCAATGGGACATCTACTATGGAATTATAAATTGTGACTCTTGGTCTTCCATATTTGGCTTCTAATATGGAGGTGGTTTCTAAATAAGGGGATTTTTAAGTTGTGAATGTTGGTCTTCCATAGGTGGTTTCTATTATGAATGCTCAAATGGAGGATATTAGTCTCATGGCTGCACTCACAAGAGCTTATATGAGTAGAATATTTGTAAATGATTACCAATATATATGAAAAATAGATCATATCTAGTTCCTTGTGTTTGGGGACTTCAGATATTAGTCTAAAGGAGTAATAAAACATGGAAAATCTCACCATGTGTCTATTCTTGATTTTCTTAAGCCAATCCATGTCACTACCATGCTACATGTCAAACCCCAATTAATTTTGCCACCACCTTATAATTAAGGACTTAATATTTTGAATACCATGAACCTAGTACACTAATCAAGCTTTGTCACATAAGGTTTTTAGGGTTTGACTAAAACATGAGCATGAAGAAAAATAGAACTTTAGACATAAATATCCCTCTAGAATTTGATTGATAAAACTCTCTAAGTCTACTAAAGGTAGACCCCATCAACTTCAACTAGATGTTTTAGACTTAAATTATCTACTCAACTCAATTATAGCATAACTTAGATATAAAAGAATTAGTAATTTTAAAATCCTTATTGATTCCACTTAATAAAAAATTGTTCTATCAAGCATACTTTTCTCACTTTGTCATATTGAGGATTTTACTAGAAGAGGCGTAAAAATTTATTCAATCCAAAAAAGAGCAATACAAAGCAAGGGCATTACACATCCCTATCTATCTCCACTAATTGGTCCAACTTTTGTGACAGATACGGGGGTAATTGACCCCTTTCTACAATATTTCAATCTTGCAAATGATCAGAAGCCCATTTAGCCAAACAATCCGCAACCCCATTCCATTCTTGAGGAATATGACAAAAAAAAATAGAATCCAATGAAGCACACTGATTAATAATCTATTTTATAATAATAACCAAATGCCAGCTAATGTCTTTTAATCGCTGCCTCTTTAACAAAGTCACTACCACATGAGAATCAGATTCACAAATGATCTGTCTCCACCAAAGAGCACAACCACGCTCCACAACACATTAAATGGCAAGAGTCTCCATCACATTGTTAGTATACCAACCCTTATAAACATAAAAGATAAACTCAACATTAAACTATTCTCACTTTGTCATATTGAAGATTTTAATATTCTAGTTGATAAAGAAATTTCATGTCCTCTACATTAAACTATTTAGAATTCATAGAATTGGTAGAAAACATCAACTATGATTTAGTAGCTTAATTGTGTACAAATTGTCATGAATTTCAAGTTTAATTCTCTTTGTATATGTGAATAAATCTCTTCATTATGTAGTCAAAATCATGTATTAAATGCACCCATGAAGGAATAGGTAGCCATAGTATACAACCTCCACCGTAGGTCACATGTTCGAATCCCTCAACCTCATAGGGTAGCCAGCGACAATAGAACTCTGCAACCCAAGCTTGCTTGGGCTGAGTCGCGTTGTAGGAGTTGGCAATCAATGGTATGATGGCCATGTTGGACAACCACGTGAGCAAACTGCAGTAGTGCCTCTCAACCACAGATAACGATGGCTTCTTCCGCAACAGGTATTTCCAACCCATTGAATGGCTTATATGGCAATAGACTGGAGATACGTTATCATATTTTCTATTTATCAAAATTTTGGATTTCACTTTAATTTTCTTACTTTTAAGAGCTTAATTCAACATTTTGATGGACTGAGAAGCTTTGAAGATTTAATCTATTGTTTGGCTTATATTACGCGCTTGAATTTAGATTGTATTAATTATGTATAAACATGTTTACTTTCATTGGTGTATAATAATGACATCTCTGTGAAGCATTATGTCAAACAGTTAAGGTTCCCTGTCTGTGGTTTCACATATTCCATACATGTCTACCAGGGTAGCATCAACCATAACATGAGACAAAAAAATCCCCTTTTGTTATGGTTTTATGGATGTCTATACCCTGTTCCGGGGCTCCTGTTTTTGGCGCAGTCGGGGAGAATGCAGAGAAAGGCCGTCGAGTCTGGCTCTACACTTGCCAGTTGAATTTTCTTGAAAGTTTCTATAGACTCCTCAACTAATCCATTTTGTGCATATTCTGCAATCATTTTAGTCCATGAAGCCGCATGTCTTAGAGGCATTCTGTCAAACACTTGACATGCTTTGTCCATGCTTCCACATTTTGCATACACGTTTACCAGGGCGGGTGTAACTAAAACATCTGACAAAATTTCTCTAAACTTTATGTTTTGATCTATGTCCATACCTGGTTCTAGAGCTCCCATTTAAGCAGAGGCAGGGAGGATGCTTTCAGTTTCGAGTTCGTGGCCGCCCTGAAAAACGATCTATCCATGCGCCTTAGAGGACTGCCACTTCTGCTTTTGTCTTTACAAAAGGAGTTCCAATCAAGAAGATAATAACCGAGGTGACTAATGCTGCTGTAATGGCTCCACCAACTGACATTGTCTTGTATATAATTCAGAAATGGACACATAGATTTTTCTTAAGTTTATTTTATCAATATCGGCAAATGGTAAGGTTGTTACAGTCAAGACCAAGAAATTTATGACCGGCAAGCTTCTTGTAAACAGGCGACTTTTTTCTGTCTGCTAAGCTCTATGCCCTGTTGTTAATGGGGAAACAGTCAATGTAGATATGGATTTGACTCTTGTTTTGTTCTACACTCTATTGTCTACTTTGTTTTTAATATTGATTTAAAATGTTAAGCTTAATATTGGGAGTAGTACCAAATAAATAATGCTTGAAGACAATGATGTTACCTATAGAAAGCGTCATAAATTAGAATTGATATTTGTGTTTTATATTTTTAAGATAGTTTAAAGTACCATCGAAGAATTATTCGAGGTTTTTAAAACTAATTAATGAAAAGTTAAGATTTTATTTTTGATATTTTAAAGGAAATTTTAAAATGTTGAGATAGATAATAAAAAGATCTTGTAGACATAAAAATTAGTTGTGGGATAGAAAAGTATCAAGAGAAGTTATGTCTGAAATTATGTGTATGATAATTATGGTAAACAATATGCACGGACAATTCATCATCATATTTTTTTCAAATTCTATTTTTGAAGAATAAATATCTTTAGAAGTCCAAACTCAAGTGGTTCATAAATCCAAATATATCTAGTCCCTCAAAGAAGTTAGTTCATATCCAGTGAATCAACAAACCCTAAAATACCAATGGATTCTAGTTGGTTAAGCACTTTCACATCCACAACTTAAGATTGTTTGAAATCCATGAATACATAAGCAATTGCCAACTCTAATTTAGTAGCTCATTTGCATTCAAAATATTGTGGGTTTCAAGTATGAGTCTCCTAAAAATGCCATTAAATCTCTATCTACCCACTTAATCTATCTCAACATGATTTCCTACTCTTAACTCATAGAAAGTTTTGCATTGATAACCTACAACTAACCTATACACAAAACATCAAGCACCAATAAAAGAAATAGTCTCCTAGCTACATATGTACATCAATCCCACTAGACTACTACTACATTCAACACTTTGAGCATACATGAACACACATTTTTATTGATTGGCTCAATCATGGACCAATAGAAATTGATAAAAAAATAGCCATCTAGCACCCTTGCATTCACTTGAGCACACCATCTAAAAAATGCGCATAAACCAAACAACTCAATGTGCAACAACATAAATTCATCTAGATGCTAAAGACTTTATAGTCACAAACATGGGATTATGGGTCAATTTAGCTCTAAGTACACTACATTAATTAAATTTCCTATAACAAGTTATAAAAATAAACTTGATCTTTGAATGAGTGTCTATTGCATCATATCTATTATTATTTATCCTTAGGTTTTAAAAGTAGACTTAATCTTAGTATGAGTGTAGATTATGCAATAATCCCTCACTGGAGTTGTAGGTGTCAAAGGTGATTCCTACAACTCAATAGATATCTATACATTTTTATGTCCCCACAATCCTCCCATAAAAAAATAACAAATTTAAATATGATTATTTACAAAATAAAATGATAGACCCTGTCCAGCACTATGATTTACACTTAAAACATGTTTTAGCCTCAACAACATGCCACATAGATTGCAACTCATGCATATATCCCACATGGATTTTCCAAACTAGATGGAGAAGTAATACCTTTCCTAGGTGATATTTTTCTAAATGAGAGAGAATGCTACAAGTGCAAAAACCACTTGGTATCTTTCTACCCAATGTTGGTAATATAGTGGCAACTTTAATATCTATATATCTATATATTGATAAAATCATGCGGTGCTGTCATAATAGTGGTTTACAATTCCTGAGAGGAATGAATTTTAGCTGAAATCACATATTTTTAGAAAATATAATGATTTAAGCCTTAAAAAGTTTCATTCTAAGGATTCCAATTGAAGAGGGTTAGATCAAATCACCTTAGATCAAACCCCCTTGGATAGAACCTCGCTAGTTTTAAACCATACCTATAAATGCTTCTCCTATACACCTATCAAAATGCTGATAAAAAATCACTTTTGATTTAGCTTTTGGGGGATCAAATAAATTCATTTAAAATTTATTTCAAATGATTATGGTATTCCTCAGAACAAGCTATCCAGTGAGTATAATTTTAATATGTTTTGGTTTTGTTATGTATTTGTTTTTTAAGTTTTATTAAACATAGGTTTTTCATTGAAACTGAATTTCTTTGTTCTTCACATGTGGAAAAATAGAAGATTATCAAAAAAAAATTTGAAAAATATGAGTGCACCAGATATTAAAGTCCTTGATCCAATAAATAAAATAAAATAAAATTTTGACATATACAAAAAATGTTACGTGTTATACGGTCGCATTGTGTCTGAATTGTAATTTGTTTGACTTTGAAACTTGATTAAGGAAACAATATTCAATAAAAAACTATCTAACCAAGTGGAAGCACTAGATATCAGAGTTACAAATCTAAATTTGAAAGAATTAGAATATACACATACAAACTATAAAAAAATCAATTATGGACCTTAGAGAATCTTTTGATGAGACTCTAGTTTGCACCATCTTCAAATTCCTCATAGTTTAGCCGCTATAAGTGCCCGAATGTGAAGATTCAGTTAAAAATAATAATTTCAGTGTCCAGTTTGGCCAAAAATTGTAAACCACTATTATGGGATCACCCCATGGCTACTAATATTTGGCTATTATGGGAATAATACTCATTTCAAAGGATAACTTTAAAGACCCCACACCTAGCCTCATCATTAAATTTTACTTATTTCAAATTCCACCTTAGAGGATTAAACATCTCTAGAATTTTGGACCCAAATGGTTTATACACACAAATATATTTAGGACCTTAGAGAATTTACTTAATTTTTAGTCAATTGAGGGACACCCAAATCATTGTGGATTCTTGTTGACTAGGTTGCATCCTCAACATTAAATTGTCTAAAATCCACACACTCAGAAGCAAACATCAAATATAATTTATTATCTTGCTTTTGTCTAGGGTTAGTGCAAGTTCGTGGGGGTCCAAACTAGGCCCTTAAGTGACAATGAAAATTTAGAAAAATAGAGTTAGCCAACTTGACATAAAAATTTGAATAGGTTATTAACATAATTAATAAACTCAATATGTTATTGGATTTCTCTCCCCATCATCCTCAACACACTCAAAATTAATAAACTCAAACATGTTTCATTTTTATTTAGTTAGTGTGTTCTAATTGTCATGTCTTAATATCTATAACATCTAAGGGGTTATTATAAAAAACATTCATTGACACATATATGGCAAGGTGTCTATTAATGAGGTGCTCATAGTTACATTTACAAACTATCACATAGGTATATTATGATACCAACATTGGAATATATTATGTAGTGGGTATAGTTTTTTGTACCTTAGGGAAATCAGGCCTTGTTCTTGTAGAGCTAGAAGTGAAGGAGGTCTTACCCATCTCAACCATTGGTCCACAGCTTCCCAACTTGAAGACAAGTCTAACACCCTTGGAACTTGGGAGATTATCAAACCTTAGGGATTTGGGGCCTAAAACTTAGATCACCAATAAGGAACACTATTATGGATCTATGTCATTATTTCTATAATGTGTAACAATTCCTCTTCCTTTTGTAGGTTGACCCCTTCACATGATAGGTCCATTTGCTCATGTGAGAATATCAAGTCATTTACATTAGGAACATAAGGCATGGATTGAATGCAATAATGAACATATGGGTCTTCTTTATTTTCATTCCCCACACACTACACTTCTAGTGGTTAAGTATGAACTATTTATACCTTATCACTTGGATCCACCCCTTCTAAGACTACACATTTATGGTATTTTGGCACTTATTTCTTCTTCACAACCCACTACAATAAATATGTCTTTCACTCGATCACCTTCTCTATATAATTTGTATTCCTCATCTCACTCTCTACCCTTGTTTTCTCACTATTTTTTATATTATTTTCTTAAGATCTAGTAGTCGTGTGACATTGTGTAGGAACTTTCCTCATCATTGATTGATATTCATTTTAGACTTGCATTTTTTCTACATCTATATGGGTTTCCTTCTCTTCACATGGTGGCTTAGACTTATGGATTTATCATCAAGCATGAGTTCCCTTAGATATGAATACTATGAATGATAAATTCATATTGATTAAATCAACACCCTGTACACATTAAAAATCTAGATCAGTTATATTATAATCACCATATTTTGTTTAGAACTCCTTACATGGAATCATATCTAGATCCATCATATTAATCATCCTTGTCTTCATAGTTATTAGTATAATATTCTTTGTAAGGAATTTCATCCTCTCTACTCATTGAGAAGGTATTTACACATATAAGTGTATGTGATCCAAGCTTTGAAAGAAGTTTTATTTTCTCCAATTCAAGGTGATATAGTATGCCTTTTTTATAAATTTATCTTTCATATGAGATTTTGAGAGGAGGGGGACAATGGCCAACAATGTGTGTTTCCACATACTCATCTCTCACACCAAATTTTATACATTTTTGGATCTATTCCCATTCATCCTGCCAAGAAGCATATAATTTATTTTTAATTGGCCCTCCTATAATTCAACTATTACCATTTTTTCTTTCTCATTTTTAATGTGAAAGAGCAAAATTCTTCATGTTCAATTCTAGATCTATATGACATACTAGGATAAATAGAATATTGGAAAGGAATATGTGCATCATAGGAACTATTCCTATTTAGATTTTGTAGGAGACGACAACTCCTTCCTAGGATCCTTAACCTACAACAACAAATCTCCCTCACAATGCATGAGAGAAACACTGTGCTATTCCGCCAAATACCAAAATGATATTAAAAAATGAGATGTCATAATACATGCTGAAATTTGTTCTAAGCTTGCGACTACAATTTCTTCATATTTCGTATTGTCATGGTCATGATTAAATAATGTTAATTGTTTAATTACTTTCTAAAGTCCTTTCTCATCTATTAATTAAATAACTTTAATTATTTAATTAATTCACATTATCTTTATTCTATCATGATTAATTAAATAAACGTTCTTTATTTAATTACGTCACTAATTAACTTTATCCTCCTTAAATTAAATAAATTCTTATTTAATTTATCTTTATCATATTTTTAACTATAATTAAATAAATACTTTAATACTTTAATTATTCATTTAACCTTTTCTTCACTCAATTAAATAAATCTCTTATTTATTTAATTAATCCTTAAAATGTCAAATCTTGAATTAAATAATCATTTAATTCATAAAAGTCTATTTTTAACACATTCAGGCTCTATATTTAGATAAATGTTTAAGTTATCTAATTATTCATTTCCACTTGACTTGAGATTTGTTTAATTTATCTCCTGATTTAATGTCTGAATGTCTTTCACGAATAAACTTTGTCATAACTAGCCAGAACTTATCTAGTTCTAACTCATATGCATGTACATACATATTAATTAAATATCTTTATTTAATTAATTAATTTTATGTGTGCATTCAAACAAATTGTGTCCATTATTCTATCTTTATCTTTGTCATGCAAACATTATTCTTCTATTTTTGAATACTCTCAACCTGAGATTAAATCATTATTTAATCTTTATCTCTATTCTTAGGTTTTATCACTCATGCTAGTACTAATAGTTATCATAATGCATGTCAAAACGTTTAATTTGGATCGTCCATTTATCTTTTAATCTTGGCATGTCATTCAAATGATCAATTTTCTATAAATTGATCTATCTTTCATCATTTTACTCTCGAAATTGTATGACTTTTGGAGCACTTGTTAATCTTTGATATTTTGCTATAATCACATACATCAAGGCTATACTTGCACACATACTAAAAATTTGAGGGAAAGAATACCATCATGGGAAAATGGAGAAGGACAATCGAGGTCATTCATGGAAGGATGTAGATATTGGGTGAGATTGCTCTTTGTTTATGTTTATAATTTCCTTTGTGCTTTGTTGTTTAGCTTTAAATTACATTAGAGTTTATTGCTTGTTAATGCTTTAATCTTTCATTTTTTTCATGATGTTACATTGGTGAACCTGACATGAAGACACGTTCTTCCCAAATTCATAAACATTTTTTCAATTTTTGCAGGTATTGTATGGTCTGACGCATCTGATAGACCAAACAATGCAACTGATATTATGAATCGAATCTGATGAATATAGCGACGCATCTGAAAAACTTCAACGCATCCATGGCCTTTCACGATGCAATTGACTGGTGAAAATCTGCAATGCATCTGCTGCTCTGAACGACACATCTGACTGGTGAAAGTTTTGAGTTTAATTTTTGATTTACAATTTTTCATTGTGTTTTTATTTCAACTAATTCTCAATTTGTAGTGTGCGTTTGAAGGAGTTAACATAGTTTTCAAGACGTAGCATAGAAGACAAGTTTTCAAAATCCCTCTTGCAGGACAATCGTCGAAGATAAATTACAAACTATTGATGAATTGTTTTGCAAGACGTGTGTCAAAGACTATTTTGAAACAAATTTTTTGGTAGATTAGAAAATTATCATTTAGGTTTAAATTTTACTACTGTCTACTGTGTTTGGTGCAAAAGCACACTTTGTTATTACCCCTACGATTCGATATATAGAAGTATCATCTCCCCTTGTGCATTCGTGCAATCCTGGGTGCAAGAGAACTTGTTACTGACTCTAGAAATTGGGCCTATCTTGGTGGGAAAAATTACTCACCCCAATATGACTTAGACTGGTCACACGTTGAACCCAAGCAACTTCCAGTGGGTATATAAAAGTGGGTTCTTGAGGAAAACTCAAGAATCATGAGTATTGTTTTGACAAGAAGGGAAACAATGGTTTCTTGCCACATGGATGATACCCCATGAATGGAATGCCTGTACTAAACACACTTATTTTTAGTAATCCAAAAACCCTCTATTTACTGGTGTCGCAGGTCGGACCTATGAAGTCGTCTCACGTTTTTATGGTTCATTATAGAGATGAGAAGTATGCCATGGGAGTTTCATGGGTCAAATGAAGTGTTGAGCCATGGAGGGGAGCTAGTGGGGTCAAGCTACTAGTCATTCGCCTTGAATAAGCATAGCTGGGGTAAAACCCAAGTGAGAACTCAATAAATATTGTCCTTCACAGCCTTAGGATTGTACTTGTTTTCTAGAAATACACATGTTCATGATCGTAAAAATGAAAAAACATTATCTTTTGATTGTCTTTGTTTGTCAAAACTTGATCATGAAACAGAGTCAGTTTACACTACAATTCACTAGAAAATCACAATTGTTCATCAAAAAACCATAATTATCAAATAGAGTCGCACTTGTTCACCAGAAAAACACATCTGTTAATTAGAGTTGCATAGTTAACCAATCTGTCACATCTGTAAAAAAAAAAGTCCAATTTGCATATGAGTCACATCTATTTAAAATTGAGTTGCATCTGTCAGAAATTAAGTTAAATTTGCATGTCCCAAAATCTGAGTCGCATTTGTTTCATATTGAGTCACATTTGTTAGAATAGCTCGCATATGTTTAGTATAAAATCGCATCTAATATCTTAGACACTTCTGCCATTACCTTTGTTATTGGAAAACCCATAATTGATACCTTCTGTGATGCATCTAAATAGGTGAGCCGCATCTGTAGTTTGGAACAATGCATATGCCCCTGTCACAAAACTGACCTACTTTTACCAGTACACACAGTCAGATTCTTGAAAATTGCATCTAATCCATCCTAAGTCGCATTTGATACCCCGAGTTGCACCTATTGCAAACAAAATTGCATGTGTTTGATACTTGAAACTAAATTTACCAGAAAACCACAACTGAGAAAGAAAATTGCAACTATTAAATTCTGCAACGCATCTGCCTGAGTATCAAAAAACTAGAGTTTACTGTCACAGAACAAGAACAAATAGTCAAACCAGTATTTGACTTATCCTTTTACACTGATTCTTGGACAATTTTCCTCAAAACTTGCATGATTACATCCTTTAGGAATCATTCATTCATAGCAATAGGTACCCTAGTCATACATCTTACTTTCATCTTAGGGGTCTTTATTTCCTGTAGAGAGATCATCTTTTGTAGATTTCAAGATAGGCACCTTTCACGCTTTGGATAAACCCTTGATTCATCAAACATTTTCATTGAACCTAGTCATCATATCTTTTGTCCTACACGTGAATCCTTTCAGCTCATTAGCCTAGTTTGGAAGTTCACCTTATCTTTTGGTCCTAGTCCTACAAAGGTTCCTTGTCAAAAATAAACTAAAACCTAGGTTAAACTTTAGGTGATAGATAATCTCTTTTAGAATCTTTTAAATTGATCACTTAGACATTTACATATTTAGACACTATCATCCTAAAATAGTGTCATTTTAGACATACCTTATTTGTGGAGAAAATACCAAAAAAATAACAGCATACATTCATCCTTTATATTCAGAAAATCCCAAAAACATAGATTAGACTCATAATCATCCATAGAATTAGCTTTTGCATCACTTTCACTTTGAGCTTACATTGCATGGTTGAAACAAGATCGAAAAGGAAAGAAAGAGAAAAGATGGATGATCCAAATGAATTCATCAATCCGTTCTTAAGCCCCTTTTCAGGGACATCTTCATCAAGACCTCAGAAGACTTTGTTAGACAAATTTGTTACTAGAGGCACACAAGGATGCGTTGTAGTGGAAGACATAGATGCTGCTACACATGACCCTGAGTTTGCTTTCTTTGTAGATGACTATCTAGCAAATGATCCTCAATGATACTTAGCCAAATTGCTAGCAGAAGGTGCCAAACTACCTCCTAGTTTTGATATTCGTACCCTACAAACTACATCTACCAGGGAACAAACACCACTACCACTAGTGCTACTATACCTCAAGTGACTACTACTATACCATCTGGAGGACCTACATAGAGTGGTTCAACAATACATGTACATCTCCATTTGGCACTCCTACCTCGACACAGGGGCTAAATTTCACCATAGGGGCATCATTGTCCAATCCCTTTGGTCCTCTTGTCGGGATAAAAGATCTAAAACATTAGCCCCTACATTGAGTGTCAACAACACTAGCACTATTCCATAGACAACAACTCTACCAAGTGTCAATGCCGCTAGTACCATACCATAGATTAGGGTTTCACAGACAGGAGGCATACCCTCTTTCCAATATGGAAACTCACCTATCACTTCATAAATTCTGATTCAAAATCCATTTTCACAAACTCTGAATCAAAATCCATTTACAGAAATCCTAAATCAAAATCCATTTTCATAGATTTCGAATCAAAACACATTCACTAACATTCTAAATCAAAATCCACTTTACATATAGACATTTAATCAAAACCCATCACAAAACGTTGGATTTCAAAACACGTACATAGATCCAAATAATCCAACCAACACATCATTAACTCAAGTTGACGTCCTGTAGACACAAATGCATGCACTTCAAACACAAATGCATAACATGGAAGTGTCAACCTAGAAAACCTTTTCAACAAAGGATTTATGCCCATTTGCCTTCAATAAATCATTGTACATGACACCTTTCCCTCATGGGTATGTCATACCAAAATTTTCCAAGTACAATGGAAAGAAAAATCCAGTCAAACAAATAAGGGAATTTTCTACGGTGTATAGATGTCGCCTATGACCCCACCTATCTTATGAGACTTTTTTTGAGAAGTCTTGTAGGAATTGCATTAGAATGGTTTTCAGGTCTTGACTACAACATAAAATCATGGGGCAAACTGGCTAAGAAATTCATTGAACAATTCTCCTTTAACATAGACCATGAGATTAACATAGCAACCTTGTGTCATACTACACAAGATGAAGGAGAAAATTTTATCGCTTTCTTCCAAAGATGGAGAACTATAGCCAGTCGATGTCTTGTCAAGATACTTGAGAAATAGAAGGTCCCTATGCTCTAAGAAAACCTCAACCCAAAATTGAGAAGTGACTTGAGGGTACATTGTTGCACATCCATTACAAAACTAGTGGAAAAGGGGCTCATACTAGAAAAATATTTCATTGACAAAGAAGAGCTTAAGACACAGAGACCTAACAAAAATCCAAATGTGCAAAACACCGCCAATGACAAAAACAAATTTTGGTCTTAGAATAAAAATGTTACCAATGATGGGGTAGTTGATGGAAAAACTTTACAAGCAGGACTGATCATCACACTTAGAGGAAATAACCCCTCTACCAACACACTTAACGTTGTCAACCAAACCCCCAACACTACCCAAAACACCCAACGACCACAACAACATAGATGATTTCCAAAATGTGAGTTCACTCCCCTCGGGGAACCCATTGAGTTAGTCTTCAAACAATTGTTGCAACACAATCTTATACAGGTTCAAGAGCCAAGAAAATATGATCCAGGGAAATTTAAACCATCTTGGTGGGATGATAATGCCTTTTGTGATTTCTGTTGAACCAAAGGACAACCTACAAAATTGTCTTCAACTGAAAAACATCATACATGACTTTGTTGACAATAGAACTATTGAAGTCAGTGGACAAAAACTTAAATCTTCGAACACTGATCACAAGGTCTTTTCAAATCCATTACATGACCATGGGAAAGGAAATGCCCACAGTTCGAGTAACAAGACCAATACTTCGACCAACTATGCTAATGTTAAGCATGATTATAGTGGCAAAATCATAAATCACCTTCGAGTTGTAGATGAGAATGCAAATACCATTTCCATAAATAAAACTCCCAAGTGTGTTGTTAACACTCATCGTACCAAGATCACCATCCAAGGCCCTCCATCACATCAGACACCATAGACTTCCAAGCCGTAGTATAACTTACTTGATCAATTAGGGAAGACCCCAACCCAAATCTCCATCTTGGAATTGTTGTGTATCTCCCCTAAACATCGATCCATTTTAGATAAGGATTTACAAAGAAACTGTCCCTAATGGTCTCAATGTCAATCGTTTTGAGGAAATGGTGGGCTACTTGACCAATAATCATCATGCCACATTCTTCGAACAAGACTATGCAACTGAGAAGACAAATCATAATGACCCGTTACATCTTGAAGTTCTTGTTGACAAAACCAAAGTTAAACGAGTTCTAGTAGATGGAGGAGTAGGGTTAAATCTTTGCACTTTAAAATTGATTGAGGCATTAGGTTTCTTGGAAGCATGTGTGGATACAACCAAAATAATTGTCATTAAGGATTATGACGATGAGGAACGAAAATCAAAGGGGGTTGTCACACTTCCTATTAGAATTGGTCCTGTAGTTATGGAGACAAAATTCCAAGTCTTGGATCTCACCCTTCCATACAATCTTCTACTAGGAAAACCATGGATTCATGCCATGAAGGAAGTCCCTTCCACATATCGTCAATGTCTAAAATTCCCTTACAATGGCATTGAAATAACAATAGATGGTGGCCTAGATCCATTCCAAAATTGCACCAATCTACGAGAGACACCCCAACGCCAAGTGCCTGCCAACCAAGAAGCTTCATCATCCAATTCATCTCACTATGTCGATCCATCCACTCTCTCTAAAACATTCACTCCATCATCACTACCTTCCACCCCTAGGGTCGAGATCCAAGACAAGGGTTGTGGAGAATATCACATGAAGACATCTTATTGTGTTAGCCATCTGATTCCTCCTAAATCATACAGTTTACCTACAATAGATAGGAGACAATTAGTGGTCACCATACACATTTCTCCCTCAACAACCTTTACAAAATGGGGAGAATTAAGCGAAGAAGCCATCAACGAAGATGATGTCACCTACTGGATATACAAAGAAGATGATGAAGAACCTCCCTCACTTGCTTACATTCCTTCAGATCAATATGGCAAAGGTTTCACAATCATGCAGAGCAAGGGGTATAACAGACATGGTGGTTTAGCCTTACATCAAGATGGGAGGACTAAACCAATCATTGTTTCTAAGTGGCTAAAAGGCTTAGGGCTTGGGTTTCAACTAATTTAGATTGGCGTTCCTAGTACCGCATCACCTTTACTTGAGGAAGTAAGTGCTTATGAAGATATTGGGACATCTAATGAACCATCTGATTGACCCTACTGTGATTCTCCTGACTCAAATGAATATGAGTGGGATTCCCTATCATCCTCCTCTACCATGGACCTTGATAAGCTATTTGGAGAACTTGACCTAATGTTGAAATCTTCACCAAATCCATTGAATTCCTTTCCACCTAATAATTTGACAAAAGAGGAATAGTTTAAACATTACTATTGGGAATCTCTTGGTCCTACCTCTTGGGAGCCTGACAAATCTATTTCAGATAACCAAACCTTGGCATTAGGCCCATCTCAAAATCCACCTAGATCCAAGCAAAAGAGCAAAGAGGACTTGGTACAAAACTTTTGTGACTATATGAACAACTCAACTTTTACATTGACCCCATTCAATTTTGACAACTTCGATGATGGCATGCCTTTAGTTTATTCCCAACTCATTGATTGGGGCCAACAAGACACACCTATCTTAGACATTTTTGAGAATGACAAAGCAATTGCTGAGTTCTTGGGATTACAAGAAGGCATACCTAGTGGTGATCACAAGGCTGGATTTACCATTGACTTTGAAAACAAGGCATATTTTGGGGAATTTGTTCAACCCTCTAGTCGCAAAAATAAGAAAAATAATGACAAAAATAAAAACAAGGCATATTTTGGCTTGAAAGATACTACCTTGGCATGCTTCTCCTCTTTACTGAACAACTCGATTAGTTCAATCAATGAAATTTTTGAGGCATTTGTAAACCATTTCCAAGTGCACATGACTCCTAAGATGACCTTGGTTAATTTGATGAGATGTAAGTAAAAAGAAGAAGAAAATATAATTGACTTTATCGCACGCTATCAATCGCTTTATTCCCAAATTGATGTCAAGGTCCCCAACCCTCACCTTCAAAAGATGCTCATAGAAAATTTGCAAAGCAAGATCCAATACAAGCTTACCATGATGAAATTCCCATCCTTCATGCACTTGTGTACCATCCTCCATGATTATCAATATTCAATTAGTAGTCGAGATACAAAGCCCACTTCTAACTGAACTGAGAAATCTAAGCCCGTAAAGCAAAACAATTCCCAACCTTTTAGAAAATAAAATAAAAGGTTCCTTCAATTTAATCCCCCTCAACAAAAAACTCAAAATGTCAATAACCAAGTAGTTGATGTTAAAGCCACGATACCCTTTAGCTATGGGGACTTGAAAATACAATTCACTCCCTTAACCGATACCCTTCATAACACAATGTCCTACCTTTTAGAATAGAAAATGATTACCTTAGCTCCCATCAAAACACCCAATCCTAATAATACTTTACCTCCGACCTTTAGATCAAATGCTTACTGCCATTATCATTGACAAAATGGGCATGACACAGAACATTGCAAGTGTTTTAAACATCAAGACCTCATTGATTCTAGTCGTCTTTCCATTGGAGGTGTTAATGATCATCAAGGAAATAAGTCTGTCACCCCTCCTAACCAAAACTTACAAATTTTCACCAACCCCATGCCAAAACATAGTATTTCATTTGTCAAATCTATCAAAACTAAAAAGAATGATGTGATGAATGTTGACATAGATGATGATAACAATGATTCTATTCAACATGATGCTATAGATAATGATCCTATGGATGAAATGGTAGGAGTGATAAATGTCATTCCTTGTAAGGGCTAAACTAAAAATCCTCTTGACATTTCTTTCTCCTCTAAGGATATACTTAAACATGCACTTGATGGTCTTCTTTACATAGTCGGTCATATCTATGACAAGCCCACTAATGGGATACTAATAGATCCCGCCTATTGAGAGAATTTGATCACTAAAGAATTTCTACTTTTGCATGAGCTCTATCAAGATATATATGATAAACCGCAAGCATGGATCAAGACACATAATGGTTTTTCTTTCCCTACGATGGGATCAATGACTCTTCCTTTACAAATAGGATTGAAAACATTAGATGTCTCATTATCCATCATCCCATAATCAGACCAATTTCATTTGAAGCTAGGCCATCCATGGCTTTGCTCCATGAAATACATTCCTTCATTCTTCTCTATGTCATACATCTTTTCGCTTTTTATCTTTTTCATTTGTATTGTTCTTTTGTCTTGTGTTTTCCTTTTGGGGATGACACAAGGCGTCGAGACATTCATGTCTCTTCCATGTTGACCCAAAATATTTTTTATTTTTTATTTTGTCTTGTGTTTTCCTTTTGGGGATGACACAAGGCATCGATACATTCATGTCTCTTCTGCATGTTGACCCAAAAGATTTTTCTTTGTTTTCACTCTCTTGTGTCATTCTTCCAGCTCTATGTGTATTTGGGGAATGATGATAGTTCTGAGCTCTCTGAAAACATTGTAGCAATAACATACTAACCCCAAATCCATAGATCCCTTATGTGTTTGGTGTTTTCATTTTGGGGGCAACCCCTCTTTTTCTTTTCTCTTACATAACGTAGCTTCACTTGGAAACATATGATTTGGCATAGGGATTTCCAAGTGAGCTCTCATGTCTTCTTTGTTTGCATTTATCATTTGCTAATTTAAAGTAATTTCTCATAGCATGGTGTTTAGCAATTTCTTTAAAGTGGGGGCATGCATTGGCATTATTCTTTTCATAGTTCATGGTGGAGTTTCCTTATTTCATATGATGCATTTTTTTTCTTTGTGGAAGGCATTGGGTGTGAAGTCCTTCAAGAGTGTGATCACTCTTAGCATATTAAATTCCTCTTAGTGGCTTGATGTGACACACTACATCCCCTAAGTTGTTAATTTTCTATTCTTTGATTGGTCCTCCCTTGGAGACATTAGGCACAATGTTCCCTAAGTTAATATTTCACATGAACTAAGCAAGAAACATTTGAACATTCTTTACACTTTGTATGGACACCTTACATAACACAACTTGCATGCCTATGGAGCCATCTTGTTTGTTCATGAGTTCTAAGCATACAAATTTTTGCTTTCCTCATGAAACTCTAAAATTATTTTTATGTGGTGTCTTATTAAAGTTATCAGGAGGTATAACTTTGATATGGTTTGAGCAGGAAGCTCGATCGAGGCATGAATTTCCCCATAGCCACTTGAGTGTGTGTGTGTGTGAGAGTGCATACCATCCATGAGTGTATGTGTTTCACCTTCTAGGACTTCTCACCAAATGAACAACCAGGAGTTTTGTTGCCTTAGAGTGCGTATACATTTTTTTTGGACAAACAACATAGATCTGATCCATATCACATTAGACAAACGATCAAAGCTTGATCCACCCTTTTTTCTCCTTTTCATGTCATTTCATCTTCTTTATGTATTTGACAGTGCATGCTTGTACTTTTTTGTTGTTCTTTATCACTTTCATGTGTGTTCTTTTGTGCTTATGTTGGTATTCCATAGGACGAATACCTTGGTCCTGGGGGATTGTGCAACCCCCTTGGTCATGGTTGTCCTATCTTGCGAACATTGGTACATTTGAACCCACCTTGATTGTTGGTACATTTGGTCTACTTTAGTGTGAGTTGGAAGCAAGTTCCTCCTCTCACTAAAGTGGGGGCTAGATTTAATGACAAAAAAAGGCCCCCTTAACTTGGCCTTGATTTAGTGTTGTAATATGCCTAACATATTCACATTAGGTATTGTGCCCCTATGAACTAATGGATTTAAATGGTATCTTGCTATTTTTTTGTGAAGTGTTGTAACTCACTTTCACACTTTTCTAAGGTTTTATTAATAATATAAACCTAATAAACCTCTTTTTAATTAAAATAAATCTTAACCTTGCCTTTATTTGAAGTGGTGTAAAGTGTTGTAACACACTTTCACACTTTTCTAGGCTTGTCATTAATAATTGGGCTTTCTTATGCTTTAATTGGCCTTTTTTTGCATCCACACGCCTCATTTATTGCATCTTTTTAAGGATAATCCTGACACCAATCATTATCCAATCATAATTTAGGTACATTTCTAGTTTGAATGGCCCATAGTTAGTAATTTGGAACTCATTAGCCACGTTGGGTAAATGGGTCCCACCTGGATCTTTTGGCCCCAAACTTGTTTTCACACATTTTTAAGCACTTTTGGTTTTTTGTCCCATATATTATGTCTGATGGGATTCATTTGCCACCTTGGGTGAATGAGTCCCATGTGGCCCAAAATCAAATTTAATTCAAATTTTTGGCAAGATTTTATTCTCCTAGATTTGATGTCGACTTGTAGTGTTGTAATTTTGGGAATTCTTGCATGATTGAGTATAAATACATGGTTTTTTCACTCATATTTTCACCTAGCAATCTAACAAGAATTCAAGAGTTCACAAGAGCATTCAAGAACATTCAAGGGAAGATTATCAAGCATTTTAGAGCATCATTCAAGCATCAATCATAATGTCAAAGATTTCATGGATCATATTTGTTTTTGTGCTAACAATTGTGATGTAGGGTTTATGATTCAAGCAAGTGTTTCTTTCAAGATCAACAACATTCAAGGAAGAGTCAAGAACCACATCCATTGTAGCCATATCAAGCATATTTGCAATACTCTATTGCTAGGGTTTGGTGAGTTGCAACATTGTCATTTTTTCATTCATCATTCTCCATTTCTATTTGATTTCATTTCAAGGATTGGTTTAAAAAATGAGGTTTGACCAAGGAAAACCCCTATCCACTAACCTAGCAACATTTTCCCCTCTCCTTTGTGTGTGATTTTTAGGTCTAGGGTGTATATTTCCCAAGGAGCAAGATTGGAGAAAGGTTGTCAAAATTTCAAAGTTGTCATCAAGCCTTGGAAAACCTTAGAGATCACCTACAAGTTGCAAATTGGAGATTCAAATCCAAAAAACAATCAAGAAGGACAGAGCAGACAGAGAAGAGTAGGAGCAACCTTTGAAGTTCTAGAAAATCCCAACTAGACTGATTCGCCACTTCTGGCGAATGAGTCCCAGTTCCAATCAGATTTCAAGTTTTTATAGATTCATATACCCTTTTGGCAGATTCCTATTCCTGTATAATATTCTAGATTCTAGATTGATTCACCTAGCTTGGTGAATGAGTCCTAGTCATCATTAAAGTCAAATTTTCTAGTGTTCTAGATCTTCATCCAACCATTTCTAGATTTTCAAGTGCACACATTCTATTTTGTAGTTTTATGTGTTGTTTCATTCACTTTTCTAGGTCATTTAGTGTTAGTTTGCATTGGATTAGGGTTTTTCATTTCATCTTGCATTTCATTGTCTTTTCTAAGTTGTTACTTGGTGGTGAACCCCTTATTAGTTTACATTTAGCCCCTAGGACAACCCTATTACAAGATTTATTTCTCTTTTGCATTGAGATCTTTAGGGTTACCCTTGAATGAAATTGTAAAAGTGGGTGTGCTCTATGTCCTAAACCATATGATAGCATCCATCCCACATTTTCTCCATTTCAACCTGCAAACTTCATTCAATACAATTTTCTCAATATCCTCGACATATATAGCCAACAACAACTAATTGATAACCAGTTGATCAGTTGACATCAATGAAAACACCTTCAATATTTCCATTCTTGCAACATAAAACACTATGAAGCCAAATGAATGTGCTAGATATTGTAGTTACAAATCTAAATTTGAAAAAATTATAATTTTATCCTTCATAGAAAAAAAAGTTATGTTATATACGATGAACATCACTATTTAAAAATGGTGTTAAAAAATAGTTTTCAAAGGAGATGGAAAAAGAAACGCAATCTAATTCAAATTTTATTTTTTAAAAATATTATTTAGAATCTACAAACAAAATGTCACAAATCACTAGTTTGCATCATCTTCAAATTTCTCATGGTTTAGCAGCTATAGGTGCCCGAAAGTGAAGATTTAGTTAAAAAAAATCAGTTCAATGTCCAATTTGGCCAAAAATTGTAAACCCCCACCCCAAGGGTAGATTTATTTGCACTTGGTATATGGATTTGTTCTTCTTTTGGAAAAAAATGGATGTCTTGGAAGATATAGACCAAGTCATTATAGTATTTTGATGATAGGGAATTTTTTATCTTGACTTTGTGTGGTATTATCTTCAATATGCTTTGGTTCGTGCTCTTGACAAGAATCAATTTCAAAGAAGGGATTTCTTGTAAAGGATCCTTGGATTTCCTTGAAATGTGGAGGAAATATGGATGATAGTTCTTGGCTTATATTTTCTGGATTAGGTATAAGTGTTGAATTAATAGTCTCTTGATCATCAATATGTACTGTCATGAGGCTGGATGATGCCAATATATCTTGGACTTGATCATTGCTAGACTTTGGTGATTGATTTTAATCATGCTTGTAATTAAATTCTTGATGAATGTCCTCTTTCTCATTGGATGATGTAGATACATTGTCAATGTGATCAGTGGTAGATAGATCTTGACCATTGGTTTCAACTTTTGATGTTGAGATATTGTCAATGTTATCATTAGTGTTAAGACCTTTAATTTTTTCTTCAACAGCTATTTTTCTTTGATCAATAAGGTCTTGGATGAGTTTTTTGAGTGTAACACATTTTGATGCATCATGACATTTTATTCCATGGTATTTACAATAGGCATTGCCATCATACCATGGGAATTTGATGATAGGTTCAACACTTCATGATAGTTTTGGAAGTGTGATAACTTTAGCATTGACTAATGTGTTTAACACCCCCTCAATTGGCTCCCCTAAAGGAGTGTATTCATGTTTAGCAATTTGGTTCTATTGTAAGGATTGTCATGGTGGAGATGATTGTTGTATTTGAGATGGAATTTTTTGTTGGTTTTGAGATTGATGATTTTGATGTCTAGATATTGTTGATTTGGGGGTTGATATTGTTGATGGATTTTATTTTGATGTTGGGTGATTTGATTTTGATTTTGTGACAATTGATGTTGTTGAGTCACTTGATGTTGTGGAAATAGACTTTTTTGTTGAGATGAATCGATGTTTTGATGATGTTGGAAGTATTGTTGATGTGGATATTGAGGTGTTTGTGGATTCATGTTTGTTTGTTGTTGGTATTCAATGTTTTAATATTGAATATGTTAATGATATGTCATGTTTTTATTTTGTTCAAGTGCGTCAACTATTTTCTCAAGTGAATTTAGGGCAATTTGATGTTGTAGATTATGTCCTTGATGGTGATTTTGAAACCCTTGATAAGAGTGATTTTGATATGGATAAGGATTTTGATTGAAATATGCCATGTGACAAGATGCTCCAAAACCTTGATTAGGGGAAACCATAGTTAATATATCATTGAAATTTGTAGTACATGATTGGGTGATGAATTGATATTGACATGTTTTTGGGGATAGTTGGATGTTTTGATATGATGCTAATATTTAGGACACAAGGTTCAATTGTTAAGCACCAATTGAAATGTGAGAATTGTAGGTTCAATTTTAAGCACCAAAGTGAAATATGATATTTGTCCTGTTCATTTTCAAGCACTATTTGAAACATGTGAGTTGCCTTGTTCAATTCTTAAGCACCAATTGAAATGTGAGAATTGTAGGTTCAGTTTTAAAAAGCCAATTGAAATGTGTTTTAACTACGAAAGCTTAAAAATTGAAATGGCCTTGGTTTGTTGGCCAACTTTGCAATCAAATTGTTAGTTGTTCACACAAAAATATGCCATGAACCTGCAAGAGCTACACCAAAAATATTAAATAATCTCATAAAACACAACAAACAATGAGTAGTTAGGGTTTGACAATTGATTAAGCATAAAAACCCTACAACCTAGACCAAATTGTAGGCTGGATAGACTTTATGCTAATAGGGATTTCTTTAATTTTATTCCTAACAATGATGGTCACAAAGTGAGTGTATATACCATACACTCTCTCAGACCACCACCCTACAAGGGAAAGAATAACCACCAACAATGGTTGGGCGAAGGAGAACATAAAGAAAGCAGGCTTCATTCTCAATGCTCGCCTTTTAAAAGACACCGATTGGAAGGAAACCATCATTAATCTTAATAAAATAAACAAATGGATGCTAAAGGACTTGAGTTCCATTGAGAGGTGGGAACATAATGTAAATGGATGGAAAAAACTATTTCAAACCATTGGAAAAGAAGAGCAATGGATAGAAGAAGGGATGAAAATGTACTCCAAGAGAAGTTGTTTTCAACAGATTACAAGGTCTAGTTGGATCCAAGGGATGAGAGATTATGTGAATAGCTAGTCCTAACCAAGAACAAATTAAGAAGGCTTTAGGCCCATAAAATCTAAGGTATGAAAGTGAGATCCAAGTTAAAAAGGAAAAATTATGGTGACATAGGCACATAATTCTTCTTTAGGTACATCAAAGAAAATAGTTTCAAGGAGAAAACTTATCAAATCTGGAATGAGGGCAGCCCCTACACATCTCAAAAAGATATACTAAAGCAATTATCCCTATTCTTTAAAAACATCTTCTCATCTCAAGATGGGAATGAGGATATTCACAATGCCATGGAGTATGCCAAGAAAATTATCCCCAAAAAAATATCAAAGGAGTATGCTTCAAGGTTGGCTGATGGCATTTCTAAAGAGGAAATAAAAAAGACATTCTTTCCATGAACAGTGATAAATCCCTAGGAAGTGATGGATTAACTTTTGAATTCTATAAAACCTTTACAGATTGGATTTATGATGAAATGTTCCAAGTATACTGGGAAGGCCTTAAAAGAGGCTCCTTGGGAAGGACCATTAATAAATGTATTATAACTTAGTAACTGCCAAAAGGAGGGGATAAAACATTGATAAAAAACTAGAGGCCAATCTAGATATTGAATGTGTCTTACAAGATACTCATAAAAGTAATTGCCTTGAGGTTGGTCAATATCCTTCCCAAATTCATACATAAACTCAAACCATCTTTGTCAAGGGGAGATACATTTTGGAAAACTTGATTACAAGCTGGGAAGCCATAGAGTTGGCTAGACACTCAAAACATAACTCATCCTTGCTCCTTGACTTTGAAAAGGCTTATGATAGAGTAGAGTGGTCCTTTTCAAGGTAAAATATTGAAGCCTTCATATTCTCTATTGTTTTTTGCAATATGGTGGACACCGTTTTAAGAGATGTAGTTGCTCAGATAGAGGTGATTGACTCACTTTCTGAGAATTTCAAGCTTGAGAGATCCATCAGGAAAGAATGCCCCTTGGCACCAACTATTTTTGTTATTGCATCAAATGTAGTGTATTATTTATTGAGAGAATCCACTTTCTCACCCATGATCAAGAGCCTAAAGCTCTTGGATCGAGTGAGATACTAAACATCCAATTGTAGATGACACTAGACAATCTTTTTGGAGTTGGAAGTAAGCAATTTATGGAAATCTTGTTGCAAAAGCTTAACTTCTTCTACAAGGCCTTTGGTGCAAAGGTTTTCAATTATGAATCTATCATCCTGGGTTGGGAAGAATCACCACTTGAGTGGCTTAATAAATTTGAATTCCAATGGGGTGGCCCCCACAAATAGGTAAGGTACCTAAGGATGCCTTTTGATTTCAACTCTAATCTAAAAGAAATGTGGTTTTAGATTAAATCCAAAATTGAAAAAAAAATTGATGGGTGGAACAGGCAATACTTGTCCTTGACAAGTAGGATCATCCAAGTTTATTAAAAGGTCTTATCTTCATATAACATCTACTTTGCTTCTATTTGGTTCTTTAGTAGTTATCAGGTCAATGAGATACAAAAAAAGATTTAAGGAACTTCTTGTGGTCTGATGGGAAGGGAAATGAAGAAATATTTAGTGAGATGGGAGTGGTGTTGTCTTGGTAAGGTGCAAGAGGGCAGGGCTAAAGGATTTAAGTCTTCATGGCATAACACTAAATATAAAGTAGATGATCAAGGCACTAGTAGGCGAGGAGCCTTGGAATGTTTTGGTAAGAAGCAACATTTAGCTTGCTATCCCTAAGCAAGCAAAGGCCTAGAAAATACTACCAAACAGTGATATTGTCAGTAATAAACAACCAATGTCCTTTGTAGGTTCTTTGGTCTTCAAAAGCCTTTGGAAGGCCTAGGAATCGATCAAAAACAATGTGGCCTTTAACCAAGGCAAGGTGACTATTACCAAAAATGTAAAGTGCTAAACCTATTGTTCCATATAGTGGAACTTGGAGCATAATGACAAACCCCTTGCTTTGCTACAAGGGTGTTTAGCCAAAAGATGGGCACAAAAAGGAATACAAACCTTTAATGGCATTTTGTCCAATGGGAAAGTAAAGAGTTGGAATTCACTTTGCAATAAATAAAAAATTCCACTCTCTAATTGGAGAACATATTCTACCTTAATGGAGGACTACAAAAATATTTAGCTCACCACTAACACTGAGGATGACATTGATCTAACCCCTGACCTTAAATGGCAAGATGGATATGCACTGCCTGGGATCAAGGCAAAAACAATTTATAAGTCTTTAGTTAGTTTCGTTTCTATTACTAAGCATGTTAATAAATGTTGTGGGTCAAACTTTATGAAAAAGAATGACACAATATATTTAATTGTGTTTGGCACAATGTTAAAGAGCCTAAGATGGCCTGCTTTAGATGGCTAATTCTTCTACATAAAGTTTCATACAAATTGAATCATAATGATGCTGATATATGTACCATATGTAGAATTCCATAATCAATTAACCATATTTATTTGATTATTTTTATGCAAAGGAAATATAGAAAAAAAAAATTAATGATCAAATGATTTGGGAAAAAAATGGTAATATTAGCTGGAAACACATTCTAATTGACAATGGAAAAAAGTTAAACAATGAATGTAAACTGTTTTGGGACTGTCAACTGAAATTCTTTGGCACATGTGAAAGGCAAGGAATGAAATTCTTTGGCACATGTGGAAGGCAAGGAATGAAGATAAATTCAAGGGATGTAAAAGGATGCTTACCGAGTCTTCAAAAAGACTCACTTTTCTCAATAGATGACCATTACAATGGAGATCTCAGTGTTCAAATTTATGAAGCTAATTGTGGATGGAACAATCAGAATAAAAAAGGAAGAGGTAAAGTATGGCCACACCTGACACCACAATCACAAAGAGTCTGAAACTTTTCTGAAAGCACTGAGAGAAATTCAAAGGATATTCAATGAAGTGGCAGCAGAGAAACCAAAAAAGACAAAAAGAGGCCCACAGTGCTGGACTCCATGTGAATAGGGTGAGAATCCTGTGATTAAGGAAGTCCAATCCAATGAGATGCTCTCTGAAAGAGAACTAGGATGATGTGATTTCCCAAATGCTATGCTAGATCCGACCTTCTATATATTATGTTTAGTGCGTGTAGACAGTTCTATACAATCTAATGTAATTTTGTATACGCAGTGTAGTGGTGTATATGCTGTGTAATTATGCATGTGGAAGAAAAAACGCATTAAATAAGCATTTTGTAATCGTTGCACAGCAAACTGAAGCTCAGATACATCAAATGATCTAAATGGCATGTATAATCTGTTTTCAAACAATTATCAATAAAAAAAAAAAACAAATTCACTGTCTTTAATCATAGGCTCACATTAATGTTGCTCATTTCAATATTAAATTTATTAGAAAACAAATTCTCACAATCTTATAAATTTAAGAAAGATGGTTGCGATCAATACAACTACTACAAACTTATTCTAATATCAATTGTTTTTATTCATTATTACTCTACTTTTTCTAAAATTGCCTAAAATTATACAATTTTCGATATTGTATCAAACAATGAGCATGCACTCCAAACTCTCGAATGCACTCCAAATCTCTATCTTTCCTGTTTAAAATTTGTACAACTTTAATGAAATCAATTTTCTTTAGGGATCCGAAGGTTGTTTATAATTACACAATCTGATATCCTCATTCTCTATGATTCTTCTACCTAAAAATGGTTTGGGTTTTTTAGTTGTTAAGGTTATAACTATTTTCTCCCAACTACTTGAAGCCACGGCGTAATGCTTTCAATCTATATGGTAGTTAGCTGACATGGTGAGCCATGTCATTCTTGTTTATCATGTTGATAGGTGTTTCCCTCTAGGATGTGATGAGCTCCAATATGTGTTGCCTTTCCGCCACAGATAACAATGACTTCTTCCGCAATAGGTACTTCCAACCCATTGAATGGCTTCTATGGCATCATGGTTGTTTACTTAGGTATTAAATGTGATGTTTTTCTCACATCCCAAATCATTGTAATGTCTTATATTTTCAATGTATCAAAAAATTCGATTTTCTTTTAATTTTCTTACATTTAAGAGCTCAATTCAACAATTTGAAGTGATGAGAAGCTTTGAAGATTTAGATAAATTCACCATCAGCAATTCACCACCAGCAATTCATTATGACATATTCATCCCATATACAATTCACCATCAGTAATTCATCGTCGTGGTATATTCACTGCAAATAGTTTTTTTAATGCATTCAACAAAATCTCTTACTTTTTCTTTTTTGGGTGCTCTTGGCCACTTAAATATTGGAAAAAGTATATGTGGTGAATATACCATGATGATGAATTGATGCAGGGTGTAAGAGCAATCTTGCATCACAAAAAAAAAAATGTTGTTTCTTTTCAATAAGGGCTAAATTTGGTAGGGTTACTATTTTAGTAAGTTTGTATTTATGCACAGTTGGATACGAAATAGACCTCGTAAAATGAAGCCAATGGCAAAGAAATCACTTCAATACCATTTGTCATTTGAGAGATATTAAAATTTTAATTTTTGAAAATCCTAGTAAAATCTTCGGGGTCAATTTTGAGGCACTTAGAGGCTCCAAATGGGCCTGAAATTTGGTGGAAAACAAAAGTAGCTAGCATTGAGGCCTTACTTTCCAACACAACATTTTCTCGAGACCTTTCCGAAAGGTATTATAATTGAAAATCCGATGGTCAGATCAAAAGTTATGACCCCGCGAAGTTGTAATACCAAAATTAATAAATTTCAAAATGTTTTCCTGAGGAAGTTACACTTTCCAGAAGATTCTAGGGCGGTTACACCTGTCAAATAAAGGAAGTAAAAGGGGGACTACAGAGAGGAGGCCAGAGCAGAGTAGATGGTGGATCCAATTTGTAGATTTGTAGATTCTGTTGTTTTTGTGAACTGTAGATTGCAAAAGGAGTACCCTTCATCATGAATTGTTGAAGGTGAATTGTATACGTGATGAATATGTCATGATAATAAATTACTGGCAGTGAATTATTGGTGATGAATTGCTGAAGATGAATTTTTCTAGAGCCAAATTTAAATTGTATTAATTATTTATAAACATGTTTACTTTTATTGATGTTTAATAATGACATTTCTTTGAAGCATTATGTCAAACAGTTTAAGGTGCCCTCTCTGTGGTTCCACATTTTCCATACATGTAACATGAGACAAAAAAACCCCTTTCGTTATGGTTTTATGGATGTCTATACCCTGTTCCGGGGTTCCTGCTTTTGGCACAGTCGGGGAGAATGCAGGGAAAGGTTGTCGAGTCTGGCTCTACACCTGCCAGTTGAATTTGCTTTAAAGTTTCTATAGACTTCTCAACTAATCCATTTTGTGCATATTCTGCAATCATTTCAGTCCATGAAGCCGCATGTCTTAGAGGCATTCTGTCAAACACTTGACATGCTTTGTCCATGCTTCCACATTTTGCATACACGTTTACCAGGGCGGCTGTAACTACAACATCTGATAAAATTTCTCTGTACTTTATGTTTTGATGTATGTCCGTATCTCATTCCAGAGCTTCTATTTAGGCAGAGGCAGGGTGGATGCTTTCAATTTTCCAGTTCGTGGCCACCCTGAAAAACGCTATATCCATGCGCCTTAGAGGACTGCCACTTCTGCTTTTGTCTTTGCAGAAGGAGTTCCAATCAAGAAGATAATAACTGAGGTGACCAATGCAGCTGTGATGGCTCCACCAACTGACATTGTTCTGTATATAATTCAGAAATGGAGACAGATTTTTCATAAGTTTTTCGATCAATATTATAAATGGTAAGGTGGTTAGGAAATGTTGATGTAAAAACTTACACACAATCAAATTCACAAACAACATTACATTCAAAATGGATCATCACTAAAAATTATTACGATCAAGACCAAGAAATTTATAACCAGCAAGCTTCTTCTAAACAGACAATTTTTTTTGTCAAAAATACTTTTACTGCTAAGCACTATGCCCTGTTGTTTGTTTTATATTTGTTGTTAATGGGGAAACAGTCAATGTAGATATGGATTTTGACCCTTGTTTTGTTCTACACTGGATTGTCTACTTTGTTTTTAATAGTGATTTAAAATGTTAGGCCTAATATTGGGAGTAGTATCATATAAATAATGCTTAAACACAATGATGTTATAGAAAGTGTCATAATTTAGAATTGCTATTTTTGTTTTATATTTTTAAGATAGTTTAAAGTACCATTATTTTTAAGATAGTTTAAAGTATCATCAAAGAATTATTCGAGGTTTTTAAAACTAATTAATGAAAAGTTATGATTTTATTTGATATTTTAAAGGAAATTTGAAAATGTTGAGATAGATAATAAAAAGATCTTGTAGACATAAAAATTAGTTGTGGGATAGAAAAGTATCAAGAGTAAGTTATGTTTGAAGTATGTGTATGATAATTATGGTAAACAATATGTTAGGACAATTCGTCAGCATATTTATTTCAAATTCTATGCTTGAAGAATAAATATCTTTAGAATCCAAACTCAAGTGGTTTATAAATCCAAATATATCTAGAGCCCCAAATAAGTTAGTTCATGTCTAGTGAACTAACAAAACCTAAAATTCCAATGGATTCTAGTTGACTAAGCACTTTCACATCCACAACTTAAGATTGTTTGAAATCCATGAATACATAAGCAATTGTCAACTCTAATTTAGTAGCTCATTTGCATTCAAAATATTGTGGATTTCAAGTTTGAGTCTCCTATAAATTTCATTAAATCTCTATCTACCCTCTCAATCTATCTCTACATGATTTCCTACTCTTAACTCATAGAAAGTTTTGCATTGATAGCCTACAACTAACCTATTCACAAAACATCAGACACCAATAAAAGAAATAGTCTCCTAGCTACATATGCACATCAATCCCACTAGACTACTACAACATTCAACCCTTTGAGCATACATGAACACACATTTTTATTGATTGGCTCAAAGGACCAATAGAAAATGATAAAAATTAGCCATCTAGCACCCTTGCATTCACTTGAGCACACCATCTACAAAATGTGCATAAACCAAACAACTCCATGTGCAACAACACAAATTTATCTAGATGCTAAAGACTTTATAGTCACAAACATGGGATTATGGGTCAATTTAGCTCTAAGTACATTGCATTATGTAAATTTCTTATGACAAGTTGTAAAAGTAAATTTGAACTTTGAATGAGTGTCTATCGCATCATATCTATTATTATTTATCATTAGGTTTTAAAAGTATAATTAATCTTAGTGTGAGTGTATATTATGCCATAATCCCTCACTGGAGTTGTAGGTGTCAAAGGTGATTCCTATAACTCAATAGATATCTATACATTTTTATGTCCCCACAATCTTCCCATAGAAAATAAAAAATAAAAAAATGACTATTTATAAAATAAAATGATAGACCCTATCGGCCACTATGACTTACACTTAAAACATGTTTTAGCCTCAACAACATGCCACATAGATTGTAACCCATGCATACATCCCACATGGATTTTCTAAACTAGATGGAGAAGAAAAATCTTTCCTGGATGATATTTTATAAAATGAGAGAGAATGCTACAAGTACAAAAACCACTTGGTATCTACCAAATATTGGTAATATAGTGTCAACTTTAATAACTATCTATCTATATATTGATAAAATAATGGCTACTAATATTTGGCTATTATGGGAATAAATACTCATTTCAAAGGATAACTTTAAAGAATGCACACCTAGCCTCATCATTAAATTTTACTTATTTTAAATTCCACTTTAGAGGATTAAACATCTCTAGAATTTTGGACCCAAATGGTTTATACACACAAATATATTTAGGACCTTAGAGAATTTACTTAATTTTTAGTCAATTGAGGGACAACCAAATCATTATGGATTCTTGTTGACAAGGTTGCATCCTCAACATTAAATTGTCTAAAATCCACACACTCAGAAGCAAATATCAAATATAATTTAATATCTTGCTTTTGTTTAGGGTAAGTGCAAGTTCAATATGGGGGTCCAAACTAGGCCCTTAAGTGGCAATGGAAATTTAGAAAAATAGATTTAGTCAACTTGACATAAAAATTTGAATAGGTTATTAACATAATTATTAAATTCAATATGTTATTGGATTTCTCTCCCCATCATCCTCAACACACTCAAAACTAATAAATTCAAACATCTTTTATTTTTATTTAGTTAGTGTTTTCTAATTGTCACGTCTTAATGTCTATAACATCTAAGGCGTTATTATAAAACACATTCATTGACACATATATGGCAAGGTATCTATTAATGAGGTGCTTATATTTACATATGCAAACTATCACATAGGTATATTATGATACCAACATTGGAATATATTTTGTAGTGGGTATAGTTTTTTGTGAGGGAGTGGCTATTATTTCAATTATCAATCTAGTATCTTAGGGAAATCAGGCCTTGTTCTTGTAGCGCTAACAGTGAAGGAGGTCTTACCCATCTCAATCATTGGTCCATAGATACCCAACTTGAATAAAAGTTTGTGGAGATCTTCTTAGGTCTAACACCCTTGGATCTTGGGAGATTATCAAACCTTAGGGATTCAAAGCCTAAAACTCAGATCACCATCAAGGCACACTATTATGGATCTATGTCAGTATTTCCATAATGTATAACAATTCCTCTTCCCTTTATAGGTTGACCCCTTCACATGATATGTCCATTTTCTCATGTGAGAATATCAAATCATTTACATTAGGAACATAAGGCAAGGATTGAATGAAATAATGAACATATGGTTCTTCTTTCTTCTCATTCCCTACACACTACACTTCTAGTGGTTAAACATGAACTATTTATACCTTATCACTTGGATCCACCCCTTCTAACTACACATTTATGGTATTTTGACACTTATTTCTTCTTCACTACCCACTGCTACAATAAATATTTATTTCTCTATATTAGGTCTTCTCTATATAATTTGTGTTCCTCATCTCACTCTCCTTAAGATCTAGTAGTAGAGTCACTTTGTGTAGGAACTTTCCTCATCATTTATTGATATTCATTTTGGACTTACATTTTTGCTACATCTATATGGGTTTCCTTCTCTTCACATGGTGGCTTATACTTATGGATTTATTGTTGCATGAGTTCCCTTATATATGAGAATGATAAATTCATACTAATTAAATCAACACCATGTACACATTAAAAATCTAGACTAGTTATATTAAATAATAACCATATTTTTTTTTATAACTCCTTACATGTAGTCATATCTAGATGCATCATATTGATCATCCTTGTCTCCATAGTTATTAGTTTAATATTCTTTGTAAGGCATTTCATCCTCTTTACTCATTGAGAGGGTATTTACACATATAAGTGTATGTGATCCAAGCTTTTCAAGAAGTTTTATTTTCTCCTATTCAAGGTGATATAATATACATTTTTTTATAAATTTCTCTTTTATATGATATTTTGGGAGGAGGGGGACAATGGCCAACAATGTGTGTTTCCACATACTTGTATCTCTCACCAAATCTTATACATTTTAGGATCTATTCCCATTCATCCTACTAAGAAGTATATACTTTATTTTTAATTGGGCCTCCTATCATTCAACTATTACCAATTTTTCTTTCTCATTTTTAATGTGATATAGTAAAATTCTTCATGTTCAATTTTAGATCTATATGACATAAGTTAGGAGAAATAGAATATTGGCAAGGAATATTTGCATCATAGGAACTATTCCTATTTAGATTCTACTCATAGTCATATAATTCCTTTTTAACTAAAATCAAACCTTAGAGTTTTTCTATGTGTTCTATGTATTCTATCATTTAAATATTTCTATATAGGTATTAATTTCTAGAACGCATGTATGAACTATTTCTACATAAATTTCCTAGTTTTGAATTTTGATTGGTAGGTTTAAATGAATGACCATTGTTTTGATCTTTCACATTATTATTTATCTCCTTGAACTAGTTATAGCTTGTTGTTGTTGTTGGTATTCAAGATACCTTGGGTGAAGCCACAATAGTGGTTTACAATTTCAATGAGGAAGGAAAATTGAAAAAAAAATGACCCCATGCCAAAAAAAGTGATTTTGGGGGTTCATACAAACCTACTGGTTCGAGTGAACCCATAAGGGGTTCGCTTGAACCAGGGTTCGATTGAACCCATTCCCTTGTTTCTCGCCCAAAAACCAAATAAAAATGCATTATGTGAGCTAGTTCGCTTGAACCCCTAGGGGTTCGTAGGAACCCCCCTTAACCCTCATTCTCCACCTCAGACACAAAAAAAATCTAAACTTGTTCACTTCGAAGCTCAATTTGAACATGAAAATGGCAGAGACTTCACAAACCCAACTGGAATCAGGTAGTCCTTAGAACAAGCTATCGAATGAATATAATTTTGATATGTTTTGGTTTTATTATGTTTTTCTTTTTTTAGTTTTATTAAATATAGGTTTTTCACTGAAAATGAAGGTCTTTGTTCTACACATGTGGAAAAATAGTAGATTATCAAAAAAAATTTGAAAAATATGAGTGCACTAGATATTGAAGTCCTTGATCCAACAAAAAAAAATTTGAATTTTGATATATACAAAAAAATTTATGCATTATATATCGCGCTATGTCTAAATTGTAATTGGTTTGACTTTGAAACTTGATTAAAGAAAAAATATTCAATAAAAACTATCTAACCAAATGGAAGCACTAGATATTGGAGTTACAAATCTAAATTCGAAAGAATTAGAATTTTATCCTTCATGGAAAAAAAATTATGCATTATACGGTGTGTGTCACTTTTTAAAAATGTTGTTTTATAAAAATAAAAAACAATTTTCATGGGAGATGGAAAAAGAAGTGCAATTTGATTCCAAAAATTTTGAAAAAAATATTTTTAAAATCTACAAACAAAATGTGACGAGATTCTAGTTTGCATCATCTTCAAATTCCTCATGGTTTAGCTGCAATAGGTGCTTGAATGTGAATATTTAGTTAAAAATAATAATTTCAGTGTCCAGTTTGGCCAAAAATTGTAAACCACTATTGTGGGATCACCCCCTTCTCTTCATTATAAAATCTTTTGATATGTAATCTGATTTTGGATTTGACTAAAAAAGAGTCGTCACTCTTCAAATTACAAGAGATAATATTTTCTCCAACACTAAAACTTTGAAGTAATAAATAAAAACATACTTCCTTGTTTCCCTTTTGTTGATGTGTGCCCTTCTATTGGCATAAGTTGATAGAATACCGACTTACTCAAATGCATAGTTGTAAACTTTTTGAGTTTCTAAGGCCTTCAAGATGATTCTAGAGTTAACTATCATTGGAGATTATTCTATTATATTGATTCCCAGATTTGTAGGGTCCTAAACCCCTAAATCCATGTCATTCTCCAAGCATCATGGGTGTCAAACCTAGAGCAATAGATCTCTAGCTAATGTATAGAGAGGAAAAATATGAAAAAATGTTTGAGAGTGGATAATATCATCTTTACTTTAGGATCAAATAAAAATAAGGGAGGCTACCTTAGAGGTATCATTAATAAGATTGATTACAACTAAACATTTGAAAATAGACAAAATTAAAGTAATATCCAATGTATGTTTGGTCCCAAAAGTTGTCACTAGACCAAAGAGTTTAATATAATACTCAAAACACCTTTATTAAGATGACAATAATATATTTTCATAGCTATAAGATGTGGGTATGTCTAATAGAACTCTCAAACTCTTGAGTCTTGATGAAAATGTTTTCCTAGTTGAAATACTTAGCCACAAGTGTATACAAACTACATTCTACTCCTAATATATTGGTAAATTGTTTTTTCAATTTAGATGCATGGTGAAATTAATTATAGGATTGATCCATATTCATTAGGTTACAAGTCATAACATACCATGAGAGAAAACACAAAGAAATAATAAAGGACTATGAGCTATACATATACATACACTATAAATAATGGTATCAAATAACTTAATATTATTAATTACATATCCATGAATACAAAAAATCATATATAATAAGTAAATGAACAAGCAATAACTTCCCAAAAGATCCACAAATGCAACTATGGAGACATTTATCTACAATAATCATTGATAATATTATCCTCCTTGAGATTATAAAGTATGATTCTCTAGTGGCAATTGGTTTTTAGCAATTGAAACCCTAGAAGATCCTTGGTGCTATTAGTTGCATAAGGAGGAAAAATGATTGAATCTCTTGGAAGAGAGAAATTATTGACCTTTTTCTCTAAAAAATTATTTGGCATCTATAACACTTTTCTAGATTCCCTATCATTTTAAGAATCGAGGAAGAACTAAAAGTCACAAATGTTGCATGCAAGGAAGATTATATCCTATAAATCTACTAATGAATTTTCTAAGATAGATGTGAGGACCATTGGGGAAAAAATTCACTATACTAATCATCGCATAATCATCTTCATCCTTTGTCATTTGAATTATCTATGTAAAACCTCATCCTGCAACCTAGAGGACGATGCAATACTACATAAGCACAACTATTTTTTTTTTCATAAAAGGTAAAACAAGACGAGCAAAGTATCCTACTCTAACCACATACATCCTGTAGGCTACGCAATGTGTCTACATGTGAACACCATTACTTATAAAATTTAAACTAACCATAGCATATGAATATAAAACTCAAGATACAACTTACAACAAAGCATTAAACCATTGCAAGATAAATCTAACACATAGAAATGTATTGAACATATTTCCACAAATGCAACACCACATAACATCCAATACACCATTAAATCCAATAATGAATAGATCATAAATATTATTACAATTACATCACAAAGGTTCACCTCGATACAAATGAGGTACTACAATTATACATAATGATCCATAGTTATAATGAAGAAAGAGAAGAACAACTCTAGAGAACCACACGAGATCCTCGAACAAGAAGATCTCTCCATCACGAACAAGAAGAGAACTCAACAGTGAAGAAGCACGTCACCCAACCATTTGGTACTTGTAGGCCCAGTCTCCATGCTAAGAGATAGTAAAAGGTAACCAAGACAATCCTACTACCTTTAGACATAGGCCATATACAAAAAATACTCACAGTACAGATAAACAAGAACTATGGTCACGTTGCTTCCAGAACCACTGAATCAATTACCAACACAATACAAATAAACCGAATGTTTTCATAGGAGGAGTTTCATCACAAAGGTTGCATTTCTTGTCCAAAGGAGATCTTCCTAGGTCCCAACCCCCCTCTAGGGTTATCCTGGTAACCTTTCACGATTCTGGCCCCACATGCACACCAGTGCAGAAACGATTATCTTTCGAGAAGACAAGATAACGATCTAGCCATTCCAGGCCTTCCCGACTCATCTCAAGTCTCATACAAGCCCTTGAGCCAATGAGCGAGGCTAATTATCTTGTTAAATGTGTTAAGCTAATAGATTATTTAATTCCCACTTGATTATATTGAATTTTACACGAGTTGTCCTGGGACCACTTTGTGTCCCGACCCTCGCTGAAAGCCACTCCCCTATCGACAACACATAATTCAAACTACATGCCAAGGGTAGACAATGCACTAAGAACTGACTGCAATAACCAATACACCTCAAAAGGTAACACATCTCTACGGATGTCCAATACTAAAACCCAATATGTGCACTACCCAAGAAATCTCAAAGGGTGAACTAAAGTTACAACAACCCCTTTTCACAAAATACAACTCTAGAAGACTTAGATTCTCATAATAACAATTACTTTTCCCCCAGTACACAATTACAAAAAACACGTGCTTTAATAAACACAACACCAAGCAATTAACAAATGCTATCATTCGGATCTCCTAAATCCATTACAATCAATTTCACCTATTAAAATGCACCATTTAAATATAATTCCATTTAGTAAATCCATAATGATTTAAAACAAAAGTTCAATTTCCAAATCTACAAATATAGATAAAACAAATCCCAATCTTACTAATAAAATCACTTCATTATAAAATAACAACTGGGGCTTGCATGCACTTACCCATTTAATATTTCATTAAAATAAATCATTTACTATCTAAAAATAAATAAATCTAAATAACTATATTTAAATATATCTATATATATAATTATATATATATACAACTATACATATATACATATAAATATAATAAACATATTATTTATAAATAATATAAAATACATTTAACTTTAAATACATATATTATATATAATAAATATATATTATATATAACATATATATAATATATAATATATATGATAAATTGAAATCCCAACAGTAAAACAAAACACAACATAATAAACACGCATGCACAAGGCATTGCCCTGGTTGTGGCCTCCCCACGCAGGGGTTCGCTGCTTGTGGGTAGCGCTTCCCCCACACGGGTGTGGGGAGTGTTGCACACAACATTGCACCCCTGTATGGGTGCGGCTGGGGGTTTTAACCCCTGGCCCCCAATCACTAACATATATTTAAAAAAAAAATCTACTATGACGAATTTCCGCTGTATGACGACTCTGCGAATTCACTCTCCAATAAATTCAAAGTGTTATTTAATTAGCAATGGTATGTGATCATCAGGAAACGAGGCCCTTAAGTGGCAAAAATTTAGAAAAATTAGGGATTAGGCAACTTACGTAAAAAATTAAATAAGTTATCTATATTATTTCAAAAATATGTAAGAATAGAATCTGTAGCAAATTGAATGCAGTTTTTAAACTACTAGATTTATTTTTAAAAAGAAAAATCTATTTAGTGAAAATTTGAAATTTCAATGCAATAGTATTTAAATTTAGGAAAAAATAAAAGTAGGTGTCTATCAATACCTTAATCACAATAAAATGAGAATTATTTTTTATAATATTTTAGACATAAATGAGAGGACTCATGTGGGATGTGATGCATATTTTTTGTAATTTTTTTCCAAGTAATTAATTAATTATGAATTTTTTTACAACTTTTAAAAAATATAAAAACTCGTGTGTTTGACCACCTTAACTTGGTCAAAACTTCATGAAATTCATTTTCTTTTTTTAATCTATAGTATGTGAAACATAGATGTGATGCATGTTTTGGATTCCAAAAATGTGATACCATTTGAAAGCTATAGATATTTTCAATTAGACTATCAATTAGGACTTTAGTCGTAATTCAAATAGAAAATTAATAATAATTACTTGTTAAATTCAAAGTAAAGCATAATTTATAATTGGAAAGCTAAGAATCTCCTTTAAAAACTCTTTCATTTCATAAATTTTGGGTAAAAAAAAAGTTGTCAGCCACATACCCTACAAATACCCATCATATCACCACTTTTTGGCCCATCATGATCCTGCACATACCTTAACACAAAATATTTATATAAAATATATATATATATATATGTATGTATGCATATATATATATATATGCAATTAATCCAATCACAGGTTCAAGTTGAGCAATTAACTTTTTTTTTCACAGAGGAAATTTTTCATAGAAAGCTTAGAAATTTCATTTTTCTCAAATAACCAAAAAGAATAGGGAGAACAAAATAGAATGAAGGTTTTCTTCAAAGATCTAAATTTTTTTTTGTATCAATTTATTTCGAATGAACAAACAACACAAAGGATTTTTAATTAATGTTTTCTACAGAGGTTCCTCTTTCAGGTAATCTTTTTAAACAGAAAGAAACAAGAACTTCTACAACATTGTAAATCATTTCCTATCATTTTCCAAATTGTATTACAATAAAATAAACAACTTTTCAATTCTTAATTCACAAAAATAGTAAAGGAAACTATTCCAGAAGAATGTTGCCTCAAGAAATGTTGTCAAACTTCTTTGTAGCTTCAATTTTTCAAAGTAGCCAAAGCTTCCTCTAGTGCAATTTCCTCTTTCTAGAAAACACAATAGTACACAACCAAGAATTCTACAACCAAAATTCTAGAACAAATTCCTTAGAGAGATCCACAATTTCCTCTCCAATTTTCAACAACCCACACCAAAAACTCTTGTGAAACAAATTTCTTCACTTTTTCCAATATTTTTCTTCGAGAATCAATTTTCAACAATAAGATAACAATTTTCTAACTCAGAGTTATTCCAACAAAATATCATTTCCCTCAACAACCAAAGATATTTTCCAACCACATGCATTTAAATAAAATAAAACAATTTACTAATTGCAACCAATTTAAATACTCTTATTTATTTAATTACCATTTATTTTTAATAATAAAAATTACTCAACATAACTAAATTAAATTTATTTATTTATTTATTCTAAAGCCTTCACAACAATAATTCAATTAATTAAATATATAAATCAATACACATTTAATCTACCAAATTAAACTTACACAATAATAAAATACCTAGAACAACAATGATAAGGCTAAGACCAAAACTCAAACTGACATCACATTGTACTAGGGTAAAGGTATGACTAGATAACCCATTACTATCTCCCAATATTACTATTGAGTAGTGGACACACTCAGACCTATGAAACCAGGTGAAGCTAATGTCTTGTACCTACAATCCTGCAAACAAGTAAATGTCGTACATGTATACAGATAGTAATTTGTTCACACCGTGAAGAGAGAATAGCAGAAATCACAGGGCACTCGCAAGCGAGTGATGCAATACCATTCTCTTCACCAATACAATGTCACATCAACTGACGAGATAATATATCAATTAAACTACAATAAGCATATATAGCAATGCCATCACAACTAAGCATCTATGCAAACATAACGCATAATAACATAATCACCATTCAAATAATTTTCCATCACATCAATATAGTCGATCTTCGCTTCACTGTTAGTGATAGAATAACAATAACATGTAATAAAGTCTAACAAAGTATCTGAGCTATCAATAAAACATAACAAATCGGAGGGGTGTCACAATCTATCAATTTTTTTCCCTTGATATGAACTATGTATGTGTGAGAAAATCCTCTTGGAGTAGTTGTAACATCTAATTTTGTCGTTTATGGTGACTTGGGTCAAATAGGGAGGGAGATGAGAGTGAGTAGTGCAAGATGTGTGATTGATTTTTGAGGTTTGGGAGTGGGGAATATTGTATAACCAATAATAGAAGCCAACAAATTAGATTACCTCCAAATCATTAAATTTGAAAAGAAATATAATTTAGAAATTATCAAGATTTGACAATTAGACATACCAAGGAACTCATACCACTTTTTAGGGATTATGGGTCAACAGTACACCACACCTTATACCCTAGGGTAAAGGTATAAAGTTGTGTCACACTTTTGTAAAGAAAACAACCAACATTGATCTAGATTTTAAACTTGAATCACTAAAAAGTGGCATATATTTTTAAATTTTGAAATGATGTTAACTAATAAAATACGGATTTCTTAGTATACTTTATGTTTATATTTAAAAAAATATATTTAAATATAATTCTTTTTAAATTGACACTATAATTTAATTGCTAATAAAATGTTGAAAAATGAAGTTACATGAAATGACGATTTTGATATAGTAAATTTTTTTTTTTCCTTAAATTTTTTTGTGTATATTTATAACTTGAAACTTAGTTTATGGATATATTTTTTTCCCAATTTTGATAAATATATTTTTTAAATAAATATTAAAATATAGTTGTTTCCACTCAATGCCAACTATCATATTAACTATTTATCTAAAATAGAAAAAAGATACCATCTTGATATAGATTCTTTAATCTAGTTCATTTTTTTTTTCAAATTTTTTAATAAGTTTTAGTATTTTTTATTGGCATGGTAATCATCCTAATATTTTTTTTTGTTGATAACCTACTTTTAATAAAAATAATAATTATACTATTAATATATATCTTTAAAAAATACACTTATGGATCTACAAAAGGGTTTTTTAATGTTTTAAAAAGCTATTTACAGAGTAGGAGTTGTTGAACCATCAAGATTTTTTGATAAATTGGCCTCAAATTGGTGCTACGCATGCATTTAGCCAACAATTTTAGTTGGAAAAATTGTGACATATTTAATTTAGCTAGAATGAATCTTACTAAATCATATGTTTGACCAAAATTGATTTTTAGTTAGAAATACTTAAATTCACTTGTGTTGATAAGTTGACCAGAAGTGTGACACAACTTTATACTTTTACCCCCCAAGAAAGTAAATAAAGGAACCCCACATGCCATGCATGCAAAATGATCATCAAAACTACAACCTTAAAAGGTAACTTTATGTAAAGCATCAAAATGCAAGGGTTTGAGGAAAAACATGTCATTAAGAGAAAGATTGAAACTTCAAAAAAGACTAGGTGGTAAAAGTACAAACTTGTCTCATACTTTATAAAGGAATCATGTTGGAAGAATGTAGAAGAAAACCTTTGATGTGTTTTCATTGATTCCAACATTGTTTGTTGATAGTTTTGTCTAATCTGGTAAATAGTATTGGTGACACCTTGATTCGATAATTTGATTTGGAATTGCTCGTGTTATAAGATCGGCTTATAAGGTCATAGTATGTTATTTAGGACTACTAAATACATCTATGATCAAGATTTCAGTGATTTTGGATGAACAAGTTGAAAGTTACAAATGATAGAAGATCGGCATACAATTTTTTGGCTTATTATTGTGCAAGATGGTATGTGTAATCTGGTTCGCAATCCTCCAATTTTTGGAATCAAACTTAGTGATTTTTGGAGATGGTTTATAGGTGTTAGCACTACATAAGTTCTAGATGATGCATGATTATATGATCATATGGATGATTGGTGTTGGTTAGATTGGTTTATTTTGTGATTAGGTATAATTCTTGGTCAACCTAATACTTGATATATGCGCTATGAAGAGTAATATATATTGTGGATGTTAAGGGGATCTATTTTAGATTTGTGCCAACTTAAATCAAGTATTGCATGTTTGATTTGAGCATGAAGAATTTTTGTTTCAAGTATGAAGTCGATAAGTGATTTTGAATTAAATAAGGCTACATCTAATTAGGTCAACCTAATTGATGTATGTAGATGTAATAGGGTATATATGTAGAACATTTTTGAGTTGCATAGTGTAATAAGAATGTAATGTGATGTGTGCAAGATTTGATATTGAGTGAACTTGTGAATTTATATGTGTGAGATTGGTATAAGGGAAAAATTGTTGTGAATGTTGAGTGACTATTAAGCAGAGTAGTATTTTGTATTTAGAGCTTCAAAGGAACTGAATTTGGCACAAGGAAGGTGCACTTTGTATCAGTTCACACACTGGCTATGAAGCCATTTTTGTTTTGTATCTATTTCTAATTGTGATTCTAATAAGGATAGTGAATCCTGGAAGTGAGCCCCTATAATATCTTATAACCGATTATAATATATTGTGAGCTAATCCTCATCATGGTTTTTCCCTTTTGGGTTTTCCATGTAAAAATCTTGATGTTCATGGGTTATGTGGTTTTATGATCTCTTTCATGTTTATATTTATAGATGCAGTTAGATATGTTTTGATTATTGGTTGGATTATGATTAAATGGTTTAGTAGAATATTGATTCACCCCCCGTCTCAGTATTATGGGTGTTCAACAATTGGTATCAGAGCCTAGTTTCTTTTGAAAATCCTAAAAGCTTGAGGAAGATCTTGGAGTTTGAACACATGGCTGATAAAAGGTGTCTTATTCCTTCGAATTTTTTTTTTGTAATTGAAACATAAAAGAGGATTGGATGTTTGACAAAGAACTTAAAGATGCTCTTGAAGATCTTGAAAAAGTTGAAAGTGAGAACAAAATTCTGAAGGAAAGCCTAGGGGAAGCAAATAAATGCATCAAAAAAGTTGAGAGAACAAATCAAGAAGTTTAGAGAAAGACATAGAGAAGTCAATGAACAATTGAAGAAGGCAAATGAAGATATCACTGGACTAAAAGTGCAAGTGAAGAAAAAAAGAGAATTAAGGATTTCCTAATGCCACTGTACAAATCAAGATTGATGAATGCAAAAAACTTGAACAAGAATTGGTAACCTTAAGACAAGATCTAGAGAAAGAAAGAGCTCACGAGAATAAATTTAAAACAAGTACTACAATGCTTGATGAACTGATTGTAATTCAAAAACTCTAAGGATAAAGGCAGTTTGGGACTTGAAGAAGGACAAAGCTTAAAGGAAAACAGACTCCTAACAAGGTTGAAAATCAAAAGTAAGTTCAAGGCAATATTAGATAGATCAGAAATCAAAGAAGAAATATTGGAAGACCTCCTATTAGACAACGAAATGCTCAAAGGTACCCATCTTTCAATGGTATTTATTTTTCATGCAATAAATTTAGACATAAGGCTATAGAATGTAGAAGTAGAATGAATCAGAATATTGGATCCTTTTCTGGACAATGTTTTGCATGCAAGAAATGTAGACATAAAGCTATTGAGTGCAAAAGTCAGATGATGAATAGATTTAATATTGGTAGAATGTCTCAATCTTTCAATGGTTACTATTACACATGCAATATATTTGGGCATAAGGCTAATCGATGCCTAGATCAAGATTAAATAGAAGTCATGTTGGTTAGAAAAATGTTGTATTTTACAAGTGCAACAAGCCTAGACACATTTCAAGATTTTGTAGAAGCAAGAATGGAAGGAAAACTAATCCATAATAAAGGAATAAACCTATGAAGAAAATTGATCCTATTGAAGTTAAGAAGGAAATGGAGAATATTTGGAAAAAGAAAGAGGAACATGACAACAAGGATGAATCAAATGCATATGTACCTCCATCTAGTGCAAATAATTCTTCTGAAAACTAAACCCAAATATGGGCTTCGAGGGAGCAATAACAGAGAAGTATAACAACCCCCTAGAAATATGAGGTTTCAAGTAGTGACACAAAGATTCATGGTGTAAAATGATATGCTTAATGTAATGCTTGAGAGATGATGTTCAAATAACCACATAATTTTCCAAAACTCATTACATTCCAAGTATAATAAAAGTAAAAGATGCATAGATCAAGATCTTTCCATAAATGCTCAAAAGGAAAATTCAGGAATAAATTTCATTCCATGTATATAAAAGAAGTAAATTGCATTAACAACAAAGATCTTTGCAATGATACATATGTGAATTCCATTTGCATATCAATGAGTTTCCATAAATTCATTCATACATGTTTCAATTACATCATTAACTTTCAATCAATACATTTATTTCAATGTTACATCAAGACTTTCATTCCAATACATCTATTTCAATGTTACAATACTGAATTCCAAATAGAGTTACATTTACAAGTGGGATTTGCAAGCCACTCAAAATAATACATGAATACATTTATAGCATGTGAACCTCTGAACCTCAACTGCCGTTACACCACTAGTCTTCTTGCAAGCTGGGGCCAAGAGTGTGATTAAGGCGCCTTTTTCGCCCAACTACAAAGTACAAGACTTCCTCAGGTTTCTTCCTAACTCAAAGAAATCCCCGGCCCTGCATGAGGAGCCTAGCAACCTAAAACAACAAGGCAAGAGGGAAATCTCGATGCAAGCTTGATGCCTATATGCATTCCTAATATGAGAATCACATATTTCTTGCAAACAGGAGGTGGTAGAGACCTATATACATTTATTTCTAGGCTTTTACTTCCATCTATTTCAATGGTACATGTGCTTGGCCAAGCATAAATAAAATAAATAATAGTTTTAGAAAAGGTAAAACTACCGTCTCTGTGGGTCCACCTTCGGTATCCTATCCCGAAAGTTCCTCAATTATAGTAAATAATGCATTTTTCCATCTAATTTTTCTTTCAATTATACACATTTCTAATTCCAAAGAAATTCCATCATTTTCCAATGTTCACACAAAGATTATCAAAATAGCTTTTCATACATACACTCGGTATAAGAGATTTGTCTGTATAATTTCTATTGAAAGTTACTATGCAATTTAAAACCAATCCCATATCTATTTTCAAAAATAGTTTGATCAAGTAAGTAATTTTGATATTTTCAGAAAAAAAAGAAAGCTACTCTTTTCAGCCTTATAAGTATGAGATAAAATCATAGCACCCAAATACTTTCCGAATTCATACTATGCACCATTGTTCAGTAATATAAGTAGTTTTAGAAATGAATGACAATGTAGATAAACAGATTTGTATATGAATTCCTACTTCCTACTGTTCACAGATTTTTCTATATGTATTTATTTTGTCTCTCTCTAAGTTTTAGTTTCTAGAGGTATATATACTTATCACTCAGATTTGTATATGTATTTATTTTTACATATATATATGTATATATATTGATATATATATATATATGTATATATATTGATATATATATGTATATATATTGATATATATATGTATATATATTGATATATGTATAGGAATACATAATAGATTTTTAAAATGAATAAGTTATGAGCTCACACTCAATGTTGTGTTTTCTAAATGTTACCATTGACGGTAGTTAAATTTTTTCAGAAGAAAAACAAAGATATTTATGTCAGTGTGTATATATATATAAATATGTATTTATTCATATATCAAAAAGAATTCAAACAGATTTACAAAATGCATATACCATAATGTGTTTTTCATATAATACCAAAAGTAGCGAATGATGTTTCCTGAAGGAAACATAAATATATATATGTCTGTAAGTATGTATATATATATATAAATATATGTGTTTATAGTTTCATATCGAACAAATTTTTAAAAGAAAATTTATAAAGAACAGTCCATATGCCTTGAGGTTGTCACCTCTCCCCAAGGGGAAGGCACTGCCTATGAGGGGGTAGCGCCTCCTCCATAGCGCAACCCCTTCCTCCATGGGACGGGGTAGGGGTTAATCCCCAATTCACTAAAACTTAACTTTTAAAGATATAAACTTCAATGGTTTTCACAATTGACTGTTCCAGAAGCTTTTTTAAAAAAATGTGTATATATTTATAATATATATATATAAACCACAGTTTGCAAAGGAGAAAAGCCCCAATCTGAAAGGGGAGAAATTATGCAATTTCTTTCAATGCACACAAAAGAATAGAAGATTTTCTCAATTTTCATAGTTTTGCAACAATTCAAACACTTGGCATTCAAATTCTTCAGTAGTATTTTCATATTTCAAACAAGATTTATGGAAAAAGAATGGAAAACCTGGATATTTCGCTTCCAACTGGAGTTGCTCTCTAGACAACTTCTTCTCTTTG
>VDFB02193867.1:276837819-276895130 GCA_007258455.2 Sequoia sempervirens | reverse complement strand
CTTCACTTGGAAACATATGATTTGGCATAGGGATTTCCAAGTGAGCTCTCATGTCTTCTTTGTTTGCATTTATCATTTGCTAATTTAAAGTAATTTCTCATAGCATGGTGTTTAGCAATTTCTTTAAAGTGGGGGCATGCATTGGCATTATTCTTTTCATAGTTCATGGTGGAGTTTCCTTATTTCATATGATGCATTTTTTTTCTTTGTGGAAGGCATTGGGTGTGAAGTCCTTCAAGAGTGTGATCACTCTTAGCATATTAAATTCCTCTTAGTGGCTTGATGTGACACACTACATCCCCTAAGTTGTTAATTTTCTATTCTTTGATTGGTCCTCCCTTGGAGACATTAGGCACAATGTTCCCTAAGTTAATATTTCACATGAACTAAGCAAGAAACATTTGAACATTCTTTACACTTTGTATGGACACCTTACATAACACAACTTGCATGCCTATGGAGCCATCTTGTTTGTTCATGAGTTCTAAGCATACAAATTTTTGCTTTCCTCATGAAACTCTAAAATTATTTTTATGTGGTGTCTTATTAAAGTTATCAGGAGGTATAACTTTGATATGGTTTGAGCAGGAAGCTCGATCGAGGCATGAATTTCCCCATAGCCACTTGAGTGTGTGTGTGTGTGAGAGTGCATACCATCCATGAGTGTATGTGTTTCACCTTCTAGGACTTCTCACCAAATGAACAACCAGGAGTTTTGTTGCCTTAGAGTGCGTATACATTTTTTTTGGACAAACAACATAGATCTGATCCATATCACATTAGACAAACGATCAAAGCTTGATCCACCCTTTTTTCTCCTTTTCATGTCATTTCATCTTCTTTATGTATTTGACAGTGCATGCTTGTACTTTTTTGTTGTTCTTTATCACTTTCATGTGTGTTCTTTTGTGCTTATGTTGGTATTCCATAGGACGAATACCTTGGTCCTGGGGGATTGTGCAACCCCCTTGGTCATGGTTGTCCTATCTTGCGAACATTGGTACATTTGAACCCACCTTGATTGTTGGTACATTTGGTCTACTTTAGTGTGAGTTGGAAGCAAGTTCCTCCTCTCACTAAAGTGGGGGCTAGATTTAATGACAAAAAAAGGCCCCCTTAACTTGGCCTTGATTTAGTGTTGTAATATGCCTAACATATTCACATTAGGTATTGTGCCCCTATGAACTAATGGATTTAAATGGTATCTTGCTATTTTTTTGTGAAGTGTTGTAACTCACTTTCACACTTTTCTAAGGTTTTATTAATAATATAAACCTAATAAACCTCTTTTTAATTAAAATAAATCTTAACCTTGCCTTTATTTGAAGTGGTGTAAAGTGTTGTAACACACTTTCACACTTTTCTAGGCTTGTCATTAATAATTGGGCTTTCTTATGCTTTAATTGGCCTTTTTTTGCATCCACACGCCTCATTTATTGCATCTTTTTAAGGATAATCCTGACACCAATCATTATCCAATCATAATTTAGGTACATTTCTAGTTTGAATGGCCCATAGTTAGTAATTTGGAACTCATTAGCCACGTTGGGTAAATGGGTCCCACCTGGATCTTTTGGCCCCAAACTTGTTTTCACACATTTTTAAGCACTTTTGGTTTTTTGTCCCATATATTATGTCTGATGGGATTCATTTGCCACCTTGGGTGAATGAGTCCCATGTGGCCCAAAATCAAATTTAATTCAAATTTTTGGCAAGATTTTATTCTCCTAGATTTGATGTCGACTTGTAGTGTTGTAATTTTGGGAATTCTTGCATGATTGAGTATAAATACATGGTTTTTTCACTCATATTTTCACCTAGCAATCTAACAAGAATTCAAGAGTTCACAAGAGCATTCAAGAACATTCAAGGGAAGATTATCAAGCATTTTAGAGCATCATTCAAGCATCAATCATAATGTCAAAGATTTCATGGATCATATTTGTTTTTGTGCTAACAATTGTGATGTAGGGTTTATGATTCAAGCAAGTGTTTCTTTCAAGATCAACAACATTCAAGGAAGAGTCAAGAACCACATCCATTGTAGCCATATCAAGCATATTTGCAATACTCTATTGCTAGGGTTTGGTGAGTTGCAACATTGTCATTTTTTCATTCATCATTCTCCATTTCTATTTGATTTCATTTCAAGGATTGGTTTAAAAAATGAGGTTTGACCAAGGAAAACCCCTATCCACTAACCTAGCAACATTTTCCCCTCTCCTTTGTGTGTGATTTTTAGGTCTAGGGTGTATATTTCCCAAGGAGCAAGATTGGAGAAAGGTTGTCAAAATTTCAAAGTTGTCATCAAGCCTTGGAAAACCTTAGAGATCACCTACAAGTTGCAAATTGGAGATTCAAATCCAAAAAACAATCAAGAAGGACAGAGCAGACAGAGAAGAGTAGGAGCAACCTTTGAAGTTCTAGAAAATCCCAACTAGACTGATTCGCCACTTCTGGCGAATGAGTCCCAGTTCCAATCAGATTTCAAGTTTTTATAGATTCATATACCCTTTTGGCAGATTCCTATTCCTGTATAATATTCTAGATTCTAGATTGATTCACCTAGCTTGGTGAATGAGTCCTAGTCATCATTAAAGTCAAATTTTCTAGTGTTCTAGATCTTCATCCAACCATTTCTAGATTTTCAAGTGCACACATTCTATTTTGTAGTTTTATGTGTTGTTTCATTCACTTTTCTAGGTCATTTAGTGTTAGTTTGCATTGGATTAGGGTTTTTCATTTCATCTTGCATTTCATTGTCTTTTCTAAGTTGTTACTTGGTGGTGAACCCCTTATTAGTTTACATTTAGCCCCTAGGACAACCCTATTACAAGATTTATTTCTCTTTTGCATTGAGATCTTTAGGGTTACCCTTGAATGAAATTGTAAAAGTGGGTGTGCTCTATGTCCTAAACCATATGATAGCATCCATCCCACATTTTCTCCATTTCAACCTGCAAACTTCATTCAATACAATTTTCTCAATATCCTCGACATATATAGCCAACAACAACTAATTGATAACCAGTTGATCAGTTGACATCAATGAAAACACCTTCAATATTTCCATTCTTGCAACATAAAACACTATGAAGCCAAATGAATGTGCTAGATATTGTAGTTACAAATCTAAATTTGAAAAAATTATAATTTTATCCTTCATAGAAAAAAAAGTTATGTTATATACGATGAACATCACTATTTAAAAATGGTGTTAAAAAATAGTTTTCAAAGGAGATGGAAAAAGAAACGCAATCTAATTCAAATTTTATTTTTTAAAAATATTATTTAGAATCTACAAACAAAATGTCACAAATCACTAGTTTGCATCATCTTCAAATTTCTCATGGTTTAGCAGCTATAGGTGCCCGAAAGTGAAGATTTAGTTAAAAAAAATCAGTTCAATGTCCAATTTGGCCAAAAATTGTAAACCCCCACCCCAAGGGTAGATTTATTTGCACTTGGTATATGGATTTGTTCTTCTTTTGGAAAAAAATGGATGTCTTGGAAGATATAGACCAAGTCATTATAGTATTTTGATGATAGGGAATTTTTTATCTTGACTTTGTGTGGTATTATCTTCAATATGCTTTGGTTCGTGCTCTTGACAAGAATCAATTTCAAAGAAGGGATTTCTTGTAAAGGATCCTTGGATTTCCTTGAAATGTGGAGGAAATATGGATGATAGTTCTTGGCTTATATTTTCTGGATTAGGTATAAGTGTTGAATTAATAGTCTCTTGATCATCAATATGTACTGTCATGAGGCTGGATGATGCCAATATATCTTGGACTTGATCATTGCTAGACTTTGGTGATTGATTTTAATCATGCTTGTAATTAAATTCTTGATGAATGTCCTCTTTCTCATTGGATGATGTAGATACATTGTCAATGTGATCAGTGGTAGATAGATCTTGACCATTGGTTTCAACTTTTGATGTTGAGATATTGTCAATGTTATCATTAGTGTTAAGACCTTTAATTTTTTCTTCAACAGCTATTTTTCTTTGATCAATAAGGTCTTGGATGAGTTTTTTGAGTGTAACACATTTTGATGCATCATGACATTTTATTCCATGGTATTTACAATAGGCATTGCCATCATACCATGGGAATTTGATGATAGGTTCAACACTTCATGATAGTTTTGGAAGTGTGATAACTTTAGCATTGACTAATGTGTTTAACACCCCCTCAATTGGCTCCCCTAAAGGAGTGTATTCATGTTTAGCAATTTGGTTCTATTGTAAGGATTGTCATGGTGGAGATGATTGTTGTATTTGAGATGGAATTTTTTGTTGGTTTTGAGATTGATGATTTTGATGTCTAGATATTGTTGATTTGGGGGTTGATATTGTTGATGGATTTTATTTTGATGTTGGGTGATTTGATTTTGATTTTGTGACAATTGATGTTGTTGAGTCACTTGATGTTGTGGAAATAGACTTTTTTGTTGAGATGAATCGATGTTTTGATGATGTTGGAAGTATTGTTGATGTGGATATTGAGGTGTTTGTGGATTCATGTTTGTTTGTTGTTGGTATTCAATGTTTTAATATTGAATATGTTAATGATATGTCATGTTTTTATTTTGTTCAAGTGCGTCAACTATTTTCTCAAGTGAATTTAGGGCAATTTGATGTTGTAGATTATGTCCTTGATGGTGATTTTGAAACCCTTGATAAGAGTGATTTTGATATGGATAAGGATTTTGATTGAAATATGCCATGTGACAAGATGCTCCAAAACCTTGATTAGGGGAAACCATAGTTAATATATCATTGAAATTTGTAGTACATGATTGGGTGATGAATTGATATTGACATGTTTTTGGGGATAGTTGGATGTTTTGATATGATGCTAATATTTAGGACACAAGGTTCAATTGTTAAGCACCAATTGAAATGTGAGAATTGTAGGTTCAATTTTAAGCACCAAAGTGAAATATGATATTTGTCCTGTTCATTTTCAAGCACTATTTGAAACATGTGAGTTGCCTTGTTCAATTCTTAAGCACCAATTGAAATGTGAGAATTGTAGGTTCAGTTTTAAAAAGCCAATTGAAATGTGTTTTAACTACGAAAGCTTAAAAATTGAAATGGCCTTGGTTTGTTGGCCAACTTTGCAATCAAATTGTTAGTTGTTCACACAAAAATATGCCATGAACCTGCAAGAGCTACACCAAAAATATTAAATAATCTCATAAAACACAACAAACAATGAGTAGTTAGGGTTTGACAATTGATTAAGCATAAAAACCCTACAACCTAGACCAAATTGTAGGCTGGATAGACTTTATGCTAATAGGGATTTCTTTAATTTTATTCCTAACAATGATGGTCACAAAGTGAGTGTATATACCATACACTCTCTCAGACCACCACCCTACAAGGGAAAGAATAACCACCAACAATGGTTGGGCGAAGGAGAACATAAAGAAAGCAGGCTTCATTCTCAATGCTCGCCTTTTAAAAGACACCGATTGGAAGGAAACCATCATTAATCTTAATAAAATAAACAAATGGATGCTAAAGGACTTGAGTTCCATTGAGAGGTGGGAACATAATGTAAATGGATGGAAAAAACTATTTCAAACCATTGGAAAAGAAGAGCAATGGATAGAAGAAGGGATGAAAATGTACTCCAAGAGAAGTTGTTTTCAACAGATTACAAGGTCTAGTTGGATCCAAGGGATGAGAGATTATGTGAATAGCTAGTCCTAACCAAGAACAAATTAAGAAGGCTTTAGGCCCATAAAATCTAAGGTATGAAAGTGAGATCCAAGTTAAAAAGGAAAAATTATGGTGACATAGGCACATAATTCTTCTTTAGGTACATCAAAGAAAATAGTTTCAAGGAGAAAACTTATCAAATCTGGAATGAGGGCAGCCCCTACACATCTCAAAAAGATATACTAAAGCAATTATCCCTATTCTTTAAAAACATCTTCTCATCTCAAGATGGGAATGAGGATATTCACAATGCCATGGAGTATGCCAAGAAAATTATCCCCAAAAAAATATCAAAGGAGTATGCTTCAAGGTTGGCTGATGGCATTTCTAAAGAGGAAATAAAAAAGACATTCTTTCCATGAACAGTGATAAATCCCTAGGAAGTGATGGATTAACTTTTGAATTCTATAAAACCTTTACAGATTGGATTTATGATGAAATGTTCCAAGTATACTGGGAAGGCCTTAAAAGAGGCTCCTTGGGAAGGACCATTAATAAATGTATTATAACTTAGTAACTGCCAAAAGGAGGGGATAAAACATTGATAAAAAACTAGAGGCCAATCTAGATATTGAATGTGTCTTACAAGATACTCATAAAAGTAATTGCCTTGAGGTTGGTCAATATCCTTCCCAAATTCATACATAAACTCAAACCATCTTTGTCAAGGGGAGATACATTTTGGAAAACTTGATTACAAGCTGGGAAGCCATAGAGTTGGCTAGACACTCAAAACATAACTCATCCTTGCTCCTTGACTTTGAAAAGGCTTATGATAGAGTAGAGTGGTCCTTTTCAAGGTAAAATATTGAAGCCTTCATATTCTCTATTGTTTTTTGCAATATGGTGGACACCGTTTTAAGAGATGTAGTTGCTCAGATAGAGGTGATTGACTCACTTTCTGAGAATTTCAAGCTTGAGAGATCCATCAGGAAAGAATGCCCCTTGGCACCAACTATTTTTGTTATTGCATCAAATGTAGTGTATTATTTATTGAGAGAATCCACTTTCTCACCCATGATCAAGAGCCTAAAGCTCTTGGATCGAGTGAGATACTAAACATCCAATTGTAGATGACACTAGACAATCTTTTTGGAGTTGGAAGTAAGCAATTTATGGAAATCTTGTTGCAAAAGCTTAACTTCTTCTACAAGGCCTTTGGTGCAAAGGTTTTCAATTATGAATCTATCATCCTGGGTTGGGAAGAATCACCACTTGAGTGGCTTAATAAATTTGAATTCCAATGGGGTGGCCCCCACAAATAGGTAAGGTACCTAAGGATGCCTTTTGATTTCAACTCTAATCTAAAAGAAATGTGGTTTTAGATTAAATCCAAAATTGAAAAAAAAATTGATGGGTGGAACAGGCAATACTTGTCCTTGACAAGTAGGATCATCCAAGTTTATTAAAAGGTCTTATCTTCATATAACATCTACTTTGCTTCTATTTGGTTCTTTAGTAGTTATCAGGTCAATGAGATACAAAAAAAGATTTAAGGAACTTCTTGTGGTCTGATGGGAAGGGAAATGAAGAAATATTTAGTGAGATGGGAGTGGTGTTGTCTTGGTAAGGTGCAAGAGGGCAGGGCTAAAGGATTTAAGTCTTCATGGCATAACACTAAATATAAAGTAGATGATCAAGGCACTAGTAGGCGAGGAGCCTTGGAATGTTTTGGTAAGAAGCAACATTTAGCTTGCTATCCCTAAGCAAGCAAAGGCCTAGAAAATACTACCAAACAGTGATATTGTCAGTAATAAACAACCAATGTCCTTTGTAGGTTCTTTGGTCTTCAAAAGCCTTTGGAAGGCCTAGGAATCGATCAAAAACAATGTGGCCTTTAACCAAGGCAAGGTGACTATTACCAAAAATGTAAAGTGCTAAACCTATTGTTCCATATAGTGGAACTTGGAGCATAATGACAAACCCCTTGCTTTGCTACAAGGGTGTTTAGCCAAAAGATGGGCACAAAAAGGAATACAAACCTTTAATGGCATTTTGTCCAATGGGAAAGTAAAGAGTTGGAATTCACTTTGCAATAAATAAAAAATTCCACTCTCTAATTGGAGAACATATTCTACCTTAATGGAGGACTACAAAAATATTTAGCTCACCACTAACACTGAGGATGACATTGATCTAACCCCTGACCTTAAATGGCAAGATGGATATGCACTGCCTGGGATCAAGGCAAAAACAATTTATAAGTCTTTAGTTAGTTTCGTTTCTATTACTAAGCATGTTAATAAATGTTGTGGGTCAAACTTTATGAAAAAGAATGACACAATATATTTAATTGTGTTTGGCACAATGTTAAAGAGCCTAAGATGGCCTGCTTTAGATGGCTAATTCTTCTACATAAAGTTTCATACAAATTGAATCATAATGATGCTGATATATGTACCATATGTAGAATTCCATAATCAATTAACCATATTTATTTGATTATTTTTATGCAAAGGAAATATAGAAAAAAAAAATTAATGATCAAATGATTTGGGAAAAAAATGGTAATATTAGCTGGAAACACATTCTAATTGACAATGGAAAAAAGTTAAACAATGAATGTAAACTGTTTTGGGACTGTCAACTGAAATTCTTTGGCACATGTGAAAGGCAAGGAATGAAATTCTTTGGCACATGTGGAAGGCAAGGAATGAAGATAAATTCAAGGGATGTAAAAGGATGCTTACCGAGTCTTCAAAAAGACTCACTTTTCTCAATAGATGACCATTACAATGGAGATCTCAGTGTTCAAATTTATGAAGCTAATTGTGGATGGAACAATCAGAATAAAAAAGGAAGAGGTAAAGTATGGCCACACCTGACACCACAATCACAAAGAGTCTGAAACTTTTCTGAAAGCACTGAGAGAAATTCAAAGGATATTCAATGAAGTGGCAGCAGAGAAACCAAAAAAGACAAAAAGAGGCCCACAGTGCTGGACTCCATGTGAATAGGGTGAGAATCCTGTGATTAAGGAAGTCCAATCCAATGAGATGCTCTCTGAAAGAGAACTAGGATGATGTGATTTCCCAAATGCTATGCTAGATCCGACCTTCTATATATTATGTTTAGTGCGTGTAGACAGTTCTATACAATCTAATGTAATTTTGTATACGCAGTGTAGTGGTGTATATGCTGTGTAATTATGCATGTGGAAGAAAAAACGCATTAAATAAGCATTTTGTAATCGTTGCACAGCAAACTGAAGCTCAGATACATCAAATGATCTAAATGGCATGTATAATCTGTTTTCAAACAATTATCAATAAAAAAAAAAAACAAATTCACTGTCTTTAATCATAGGCTCACATTAATGTTGCTCATTTCAATATTAAATTTATTAGAAAACAAATTCTCACAATCTTATAAATTTAAGAAAGATGGTTGCGATCAATACAACTACTACAAACTTATTCTAATATCAATTGTTTTTATTCATTATTACTCTACTTTTTCTAAAATTGCCTAAAATTATACAATTTTCGATATTGTATCAAACAATGAGCATGCACTCCAAACTCTCGAATGCACTCCAAATCTCTATCTTTCCTGTTTAAAATTTGTACAACTTTAATGAAATCAATTTTCTTTAGGGATCCGAAGGTTGTTTATAATTACACAATCTGATATCCTCATTCTCTATGATTCTTCTACCTAAAAATGGTTTGGGTTTTTTAGTTGTTAAGGTTATAACTATTTTCTCCCAACTACTTGAAGCCACGGCGTAATGCTTTCAATCCATATGGTAGTTAGCTGACATGGTGAGCCATGCCATTCTTGTTTATCATGTTGATAGGTGTTTCCCTCTAGGATGTGATGAGCTCCAATATGTACGTGATGTGAAATTGGAAATTTCAATTGTAATATTTGAATATACGATGACCATTGAAATGATTGAAGCCACTCACAACAAAACTAGCAACAGTGTCCTCTTGTTACGCAAGACTCTTGAATGCTTCTTCCCATGCTTGCTTAAATGTGCACACTCCCATTTCCATGTGCTTGGTGATTCAAAGCCTGCTTAAAACTCCATTCCATTCCAACTTCAAATCATTTCTGGTATGGCTCTATAATTGATGGTTTAACGATTTAATCACCTTGCACACTTGAACTAATCCTTCAGGCAGACGGTGATAATGCATGTTTTGAAGGATTAGTTCAACAACCACCCATCTCGTCCATCACCCACAACAATAGTTCGATGGGTTTCAACTATGTTTGCCTCACCTATTCCAGCCACGGTCTCCCAGCCATAGTACACAACCTCCACCGTAGGTCACATATTCGAATCCCTCAACCTCATAGGGTAGCCAGCGATAATAGAACTCGGCAAACCAAGCTTGCTTGGGCTGAGTCACGTTGAAGGAGTTGGCAATCAATGGTATGATGGCCATACTGGACAACCACGTGGGCAAACTGCAGTGTTGCCTCTCCGCCACAGATAACAATGACTTCTTCCGCAATAGGTACTTCCAACCCATTGAATGGCTTCTATGGCATCATGGTTGTTTACTTAGGTATTAAATGTGATGTTTTTCTCACATCCCAAATCATTGTAATGTCTTTTATATTTTCAATGTATCAAAAATTTCGATTTTCTTTTAATTTTCTTAGATTTAAGAGCTCAATTCAACAATTTGAAGTGATGAGAAGCTTTGAAGATTTAGATAAATTCACCATCAGCAATTCACCACCAGCAATTCATTATGACATATTCATCCCATATACAATTCACCACCAGCAATTCATCGTCGTGGTATATTCACTGCAAATAGTTTTTTTAATGCATTCAACAAAATCTCTTACTTTTTCTTTTTTGGGTGCTCTTGGCCACTTAAATATTGGAAAAAGTATATGTGGTGAATATACCATGATGATGAATTGATGCAGGGTGTAAGAGCAATCTTGCATCACAAAAAAAAAAAATGTTGTTTCTTTTCAATAAGGGCTAAATTTGGTAGGGTTACTATTTTAGTAAGTTTGTATTTATGCACAGTTGGATACGAAATAGACCTCGTAAAATGAAGCCAATGGCGAAGAAATCACTTCAATACCATTTGTCATTTGAGAGATATTAAAATTTTAATTTTCAAAAAATCCTAGTAAAATCTTCGAGGTCAATTTTGAGGCACTTAGAGGCTCTAGATGGGCTTGAAAATTGGTGGAAAACAAAAGTGGCATTTAAGCCTACTTTCTAGCACAACATTTTCTTGAGACCTTTCTGAAAAGGTATTATAATTGAAAATTGACAGTCGGATCAAAAGTTATGACCCCGCGAAGTTGTAATACCAAAATTAATAAATTTCAAAATATCTTCCTACGGTTACACTTTCTAGAAGATTCTAGGGTGTTACACCTTCCAAAAAAAGAAGTAAAAGGGGACCATGGAGAGGAGGCCAAAGCAGAGTAGATGCATGGATCTAATTTGCAGATTTGTAGATTCTGTTGTTTTTGTGAACTTTAGATTGTAAAACGAGTACCCTTCATCATGAATAGTTGAAGGTGAATTGTATACGCAATGAATATGTCACGATGATAAATTGCTGGCAGTGAATTGTTGGTGATGACTTACTGAGGATGAATTTTTCTAGAGCCGAATTTAGATTGTATTAATTAGCCGATAGGCTCTACTTCTGGGATCGCCAGTGGTGCTAGCCGTTTGGCGTCTCACGCTGAGACAAGAATGACGCCGTTAAGCAGTTGCGGTTCGCAAACCTCCCGGTGACTCAGCAAACCTGCTGCTGTCTGGTCAAATATTTGCCGCCTTGGAGAATTGGGCAGCTGTCAAACGAAGGGCACAGATGTTGCACGGGTATCCTTTTCTTGCACCAGGCATAACGCAGGCCAGAAAATATTGCATTTCACCGCTTCACATCACATCTTACTGTTGTGAAAAATCAAATCAAATCTGCGTCAAGCTAAAAAATCTAAAGGTCTGCAACCCCGATAATTTTATATCTATTATTCATTTATTGTGAATAGATTGAAGAGGGTTTGCTGGAAAATGAGGATACCTCTTTGGTTGCAGGCATGGCGGCACAGTAAAGGAGGAAAGAACATGGCATCTTTCCAGTTTGCAAGATCCCCACATCGCTATTTTGTGGCTTGACTATTGCAGGAGTATGGCGGTGCAGGTACGAAGGGATTCAAGGCTGTTGCAGAATTCCAAATTATAGAAATAACCTACAAGAATGTCGTCCAAGAGAGGTAGAAACCCGCTACATGTAGGAAAATCTAAGGATTTTCGGGTTATTACTCAAGCTATATACTATTTATGTAGAAGTCACAGGAAAACCTAGGCGAACCTAATGCAAACCTTCAACTTGTGGTTTGTTTGCAGTCGTTTAGGATTGCATATTAAACTATGCATAGATTTATCAACAAGAAAGTGAGTAGATTGAAGCAGTAGTTGTAGGGAGATTGTTTTTGGTTCGTCTCATTTTTATAGAATTTGTGCCATTGGTAGGGTTTCATCATATTTATCTTGCAGATTCTGCCCATCATTCTCGGGATTTTGGGTCATTTCAGTCGGCCAAGCACAGCCAGGCAGTCCTCTGTTATGATAATATTGGGCTTATGTAGTGCTTTGTTTCATACTTACAATCTAATCTATGGATGCAAAAATAGCCATGTATGCCCTGATTCTGTAGCCTTTCTGTTAAAATGATCGAAATCTGTCACCATTGATGAATAGAAAATTGTCTCATGCAGTGCTTTGTCTCATAATCACAATTGAGTTGGAGCTAAATTTCTGCAATCTTGTGCCACAGGAAGTAGTAGTTAGCAAATTTAGCTTAGCATATAGTTGCCTGTGACTGTGATGGCAGGTCTGCACAACTGGCAGTGTTACGACCAGTACATTATGTGAAGAAACAGTGCAATTTTTGATGTCACATTTCATTAAAATTGAATTATTTACTGGGTTTCAGTACACTTTGGGAAGAAATGATTCAATTTCTAGAGTTATATCCCTTTAGAATTGAACTATTTCCAGTTTTACGTTACAGAATGAGAAGAAATGATGCAATACCTCAAGCCTTATTCCCTTAGAATTGAACTATTTGCAGGATTTGAACTTTGGGTAATGGTATGCCAGATAGGACAGACAGCCCAATCAAGAATTCTAAAACCCAAGCTCTCTCGATCACATGGAGCTAAATTTGAGTAATCTTGACTGAAATTAAGTAGTTGTATGGAAATTGATTTTTGGATACTTACCTTCGAGAGCAGGTACTCAATTTTCAACATTATTGACAGTATATAAGAGAAGAGAAAGTGCAATATCTGATGCCTCATTCATAAAAGTTGAACTGTTTCCAAGGTCTGAGTGCACGGTGTGAAGCAATACAACAATTTATGAAGTCAAATTGTTGAACCCGAGGTTTCCACAGCTCATGAGATCGAGTAAAAAGCTTCTGGAAATAATAGTGTACATTTAACTTTATTTTATACTTAGTAAACATGATTCATTTGGATGCTCCTTCACTACCTCTTCCATATCTACCTTCACTTCTTTGATAATAATTATCAGATCTACTTCTACGATTACATCCTGAGTTTTCCTCTGATTTTGCATCAATGTAATGTTTGCATCTTCCACTTCCTTAATTTCTACCTCTGGAAGAGGTACTATTTCTTTTCCTCCTATTCTATTCTAAATCCACCGTAAGAGAAAACTTTTAATGCTCTTTAGTATATTCTTTAGCACTCAAGCTTCTTTGTTTTAAGTTTTATAAGGTCTTAAGTAGATCTAATAGATCATTTGTTGGAGAAAAGTTAGTTTCCAATTTACTCCCTACCATTCTAAGTGATTCCTCTTATGCTTTAATTGTCGCTTCCTTTCTAAAATATTTCTTATGATCTAATACCTCTGCATTTTCCTTTACACATCGAACTAGACTAGAATATTGCTAATCTTGGTGAGTAGATAGTAACTTTAAATTTGATGGAATCAAAGAATGTTTGATGATCTGCTCACATTCAATTCATGACAGGTATACTCTACCAATCACTTCCTGGACTTGCACTCCCCATTCATCATCTTTTAGTCCCTAGCTAAGGCCTTTGGGTTTCCTCCTTACATTTCTATATTTCCTAGATACAATATTCATTTCCATGAACAAATCATATTCTTCGTTAATGCATCTTTCCTACTTTATTATACTTTACATTCAATTTGCATTGACAATGAATATTAGAATGCTCCTCCATTGGAAGGAAAACTGTGTGATTGCACTGAGCTAAATTTCAGTAATCTCATGTGCCATTAGATATTAGTTAGGAAAATATTTTAAAATCAGATAATACTTAACTTCTTTAAGGAAAAAATCAAAATTTGTCCAAGTTTATTTCATTCCATTATTTTTAACACTTTTATTTATTGTTTTCTCATCGGCATCACTGACAGCCAACACAATTTGTGCAGAATCTTGAGGTAAGTCACTTAACATTGTCTCAGTGAGTTTTAATTTTGTAATTTGTATGCTGCCCAGATCATTTATTTGTTGTGTTTTATTTCATCCCATGCTGGAAAGTTTTCTCATGCTAGTCTTTTTAAGCACAATGCTCAAAAGAGTATTTCAGAACCTCATGACAATGTCTCTGCTTATGAGAATTGAATCTGAAATATCTTGAACCTTTATATGATGCGGTTTCTAACTTGCAGTCCCTTTATGGATAACCCTGAACATGTCAATAGATGGCGTTAGAAATTGGAGCAAGAGATTGTGACTGATTTTTAACCTAGTCTTCCTTATTCTACCGATTTTCCTTCTTTTTCAACCAAACTAAGCCTACCTCTCCTCTTAACCTGAGAAGGGAAACTTCAACATCCTCATATCATTGGAGCTCCCATACATCTAGGTCCAATTTTAGGCTGCAAGGTTATCAGACTCCAGTGCCAATGCAAAGTCCCGGAGAAGAAGAAAATATGAAGACAATTGTATACCCTTTTTTTGTACTTAAGATAAAATAAATAGTGTGAAGATAAGAAATGGGGAATTTGAGCATCCGGAAAATGGGAAGTAAATAATGTATACACTGTCTTGTTTGTGAAAGTCTTAAGTACTAATACTTAAAAAAACAAGATTTCCTTCCACGTTATTAAATTTGTAATTAATTGAAAATCCCAACAAAGGATTATCTACCATCCACTCTGCAGATTCTGCAATGCACTCATTTTTCATTACCTACTATTAACCAACTGCCAATGAAAATAGTTCATTGGTAGCTTCTAAAGAGGCTTCTAAGTAACCAGGGAGTAATTCACTAGGAGTTTTAGTAGAGATTGAGATAAAGGAAGAGAGACAAATAATTGCTTTGGAAGAAAAAAGTATGAGAATGGATTTGCAGGAAGGGAGATGGATTAAGATTGTGCTCTTTTGTGTGGCAGTTTTATTTGTCAAGTGATGTGTTTGGAGGAGGAAAGGTCTGTATGATCAGAGAAATTATGGTTTTTTTGGTTGGTTATTTGAAGTTATATGTAGGTAATATTTCTAAATTTGATTATTAAGCGTATTTTTCATTCTTTTTCCTAGTTATTTTATTTTTGAATATGGATCATTAGAATATGAAAGAAAATAGAATATCATCAGGAAAAATTTATATAGTCTAATTTAAAAATATTGCCAAGATTATATTATGAACTGTTAAAATTTGATATCCCAAATAACAAACGATTTGAGGGGTGTTTAAATTTAGAGTTTATGGGTAATAGGGATGGGTGTTTATTATGCTGCTCCATTTTTTCAACCTAGAGTGGAATTGGACATAATTAAGGGTGCAAATTTTGTTTCTGTTACAAGTGAATTGTTTGACTGTACACTTCAACATCGGGTGAAAATTACATTGTTGTGGGCAACTTACAATTTTCTTCAGATTTTAGACATTTTGCAAATTGGTAAATTATGTAATGTTCAAATTCATTATTGTTTTACCTCTAATTTCCTATCCACGTATTCCTTGAACCTCCTATGGGTGCAAGTGCTAGTTATTTATAAACATGTTTACTTTTATTGATGTTTAATAATGACATTTCTTTGAAGCATTATGTCAAACAGTTTAAGGTGCCCTCTCTGTGGTTCCACATTTTCCATACATGTAACATGAGACAAAAAAACCCCTTTCGTTATGGTTTTATGGATGTCTATACCCTGTTCCGGAGTCCTGCTTTTGGCACAGTCGGGGAGAATGCAGGGAAAGGTTGTCGAGTCTGGCTCTACACCTGCCAGTTGAATTTGCTTGAAAGTTTCTATAGACTTCTCAACTAATCCATTTTGTGCATATTCTGCAATCATTTCAGTCCATGAAGCCGCATGTCTTAGAGGCATTCTGTCAAACACTTGACATGCTTTGTCCATGCTTCCACATTTTGCATACACGTTTACCAGGGCGGCTGTAACTACAAGATCTGACAAAATTTCTCTATACTTTATGTTTTGATGTATGTCCGTATCTCGTTCCATAGCTCCTATTTAGGTAGAGGCAGGGAGGATGCTTTCAGTTTCCAGTTCGTGGCCACCCTGAAAAACGCTATATCCATGCGCCTTAGAGGACTGCCACTTCTGCTTTCGTCTTTGCAGAAGGAGTTCCAATCAAGAAGATAATAACTGAGGTGATTAATGCTGCTGTGATGGCTCCACCAACTGACATTGTCCTGTATATAATTCAGAAATGGAGACAGATTTTTCATAAGTTTTTTCGATCAATATTTATAAATGATAAGGTTGTTAGGAAACGTTGATGTAAAAACTTACACACAATCAAATTCATAAACAACAACATTACATTTGAAATGGATCATCACTAAAAATTATTAGAGACAAAAAAATTTATGACCAGCAGGCTTCTTCTAAACAGACAATTTTTTTTGTCAAAAATACTTTGACTGCTAAGCACTATGCCCTGTTGTTTGTTTTATAGTTGTTGTTAATGGGGAAACAGTCAATGTAGATATGGATTTTGACTCTTGTTTTGTTCTACTCTCGATTGTCTACTTTGTTTTTAATATTGATTTAAAATGTTAGGCCTAATATTGGGAGTAGTACCATATAAATAATGCTTAAACACTATGATGTTATATAAAGTGTCATAATTTAGAATTGCTATTTTTGTTTTATATTTTTAAGATAGTTTAAAGTACCATTATTTTTAAGATAGTTTAAATTATCATCAAAGAATTATTTGAGGTTTTTAAAATTAATTAATGAAAATTTATGATTTTATTTGATACTTTTAAGGAAATTTTAAAATGTTGAGATAGATAATAAAAAGATTTTGTAGACATAAAAATCAGTTGTGGGATAGAAAAGTATCAAGAGTAAGTTATGTTTGAAGTATGTGTATGATAATTATGATAAACAATATGTTAGGACAATTCATCAACATATTTATTTCAAATTTTATGCTTGAAGAATAAATATCTTTAGAATCCAAACTCAAGTGGTTTATAAATCCAAATATATCTAGGCCCCCAAAGAAGTTAGTTTATATCTAGTGAACTAACAAAACCTAAAATTCCAATGGATTCTAGTTGACTAAGCACTTTCACATCCATAACTTAAGATTGTTTGAAATCCATGAATACATAAGCAATTGTCAACTCTAATTTAGTAGCTCACTTGCATTCAGAATATTGTGGATTTCAAGTTTGAGTCTCCTATAAATGCCATTAAATCTCTATCTACCCGCTCAATCTATCTCTACATGATTTCCTACTCTTAACTCATAGAAAGTTTTGCATTGATAGCCTACAACTAACCTATTCACAAAACATCAGGCACCGATAAAAGAAATAATCTCCTAGCTACATATGCACATCAATCCCACTAGACTACTACTACATTCAACCCTTTGAGCATACATGAACACACATTTTTATTGATTGGCTCAAAGGACCAATAGAAAATGATAAAAAATAGCCACCTAGCACCCTTGCATTCACTTGAGCACACCATCTACAAAATGTGCATAAACCAAATAGCTCCATGTGCAACAACACAAATTTATCTAGATGCTAAAGACTTTGTAGTCACAAAAATGGGATTATAGGTCAATTTAACTCTAAGCACATTGGATTATGAAAATTTCTTATAACAAGTTGTAAAAGTAAATTTGATCTTTGAATGAGTGTCTATCACATCATATCTATTATTATTTATCATTAGGTTTTAAAAGTAGAATTAATCTTAGTGTGAGTGTAGATTATGCCATAATCCCTCACCGGAGTTGTAGGTGTTAAAGGTGATTCCTATAACTTAATAGATATCTGTACTTTTTTATGTCCCCATAATCTTCCCATAGAAAATAAAAAATAAAAATGATTATTTACAAAATAAAATGATAGACCCTATCAGCCACTATGATTTACACTTAAAACATGTTTTAGCCTCAACAACATGCCACATAGATTGTAACCCATGCATACATCCCACATGGATTTTCCAAACTAGATGGAGAAGTAACACCTTTCCTGGATGTGATTTTCTAAAATGAGAGAGAATGCTACAAGTACAAAAACCACTCAGTATCTACCCAATGTTGGTAATATAGTGGCAACTTTAATAGTTATCTATCTATATATTGATAAAATAATGGCTACTAATATTTGGCTATTATGGGAATAAATACTCATTTCAAAGGATAACTTTAAAGAACACACACCTAGCCTCATCATTAAATTTTACTTATTTTAAATTCCACTTTAGAGGATTAAACATCTCTAGAATTTTGGACCTAGGACCTTAGATAATTTACTTAATTTTTAGTGAATTGAGGGACACCCAAATCATTATGGATTCTTGTTGACGAGGTTGCATCCTCAACATTAAATTGTCTAAAATCCACACACTCATAAGCAAATATCAAATATAATTTAGTATCTTTCTTTTGTTTAGGGTAAGTGCAAGTTCATGGAGGTCCAAACTAGGCCCTTAAGTGGCAATGGAAATTTAGAAAAATAGAGTTAGTCAACTTGACATAAAAAATTGAATAGGTTATTAACATAATTAATAAACTCAATATGTTATTGGATTTCTCTCCCCATCATCCTCAACACACTCAAAACTAATAAACTCAAACATCTTTCATTTTTATTTAGTTAGTGTTTTTCTAATTGTCATGTCTTAATGTCTATAACATCTAAGGGGTTATTATAAAACACATTCATTGACACATATATGGCAAGGTATCTATTAATGAGGTGCTTATATTTACATATGCAAACTATCACATAGGTATATTATGATGCCAACATTGGAATATATTATGTAGTGGGTATAGTTTGTTGTGAGGGAGTGGTTAGTCTTTCAATTATCAATCTACTACCTTAGGGAAATCAGGCCTTGTTCTTGTAGAGCTAAAAGTGAAGGAGGTCTTACCCATCTCAACCATTGGTCCATAGCTACCCAACTTGAATACAAGTTTGTGGAGATCTTCCTAGGTCTAACACCCTTGGAACTTGGGAGATTATCAAACCTTAGGGATTTGAGGCCTAAAACTTAGATCATTGACAAGGCACACTATTATGGATCTATGTCATTATTTCTATAATGTGTAACAATTCCTCTTCCCTTTATAGGTTGACCCCTTCACATGATATGTCCATTTGCTCATGTGAGAATATCAAGTCATTTACATTATGAACATAAGGCATGGATTGAATGCAATAATGAACATATGGTTCTTTTTTCTTCTCATTCCCTACACACTACACTTCTAGTGGTTAAGCATGAACTATTTATACCTTATCACTTGGATCCGCCCCTTCTAACTACACATTTGTGGTATTTTGGCACTTATTTCTTCTTCACTACCCACGACTACAATAAATACTTATTTCTCTCTATCAGGTCTTCTCTATATAATTTGTGTTCCTCATCTCACTCTCTACCCATGTTTTCTCACTAATTTTTATATTATTTTCTTAAGATCTAGTAGTAGAGTCACTTTGTGTAGGAACTTTCCTCATCATTTATTGATATTCATTTTGGACTTACATTTTTGCTACATCTATATGGGTTTCCTTCTCTTCACATGGTGGCTTATACTTATGGATTTATTGTTGCATGAGCTCCCTTAGATATGAAATATGAATGATAAATTCATACTGATTAAATCAACACCATGTACACATTAAAAATCTAGATTAGTTATATTATAATCACCATATATTTTTTTAGAACTCCTTACATGGAGTCATATCTAGATGCATCATAGTGATCATACTTGTCTTCATAGTTATTAGTATAATATTCTTTGTAAGGAATTTTATCCTCTTTACTCATTGAGAGGGTATTTACACATATAAATGTATGTGATCCAAGCTTTTCAAGAAGTTTTATTTTCTCCTATTCAAGGTGATATAATATATATACTTTTTATAAATTTCTCTTTTATATGATATTTTGGGAGGAGGGGGACAATGGCCAACAATGTGTGTTTCCACATACTCGTCTCTCACACCAAATTTTATACATTTTAGGATCTATTCCCATTCCTCCTACCAAGAAGTATATAATTTATTTTTAATTGGACCTCCTATAATTCAACTATTACCAATTTTTCTTTCTCATTTTTAATGTGATATAGTAAAATTCTTCATGTTCAATTTTAGATCTATATGACATAAGTTAGGAGAAATAGAATATTGGCAAGGAATATGTGCATCATAGGAACTGTTCCTATTTAGATTCTACTCATAGTCATCTAATTCCTTTTTAACTCAAATCAAACCTCTGCATTTTTCTGTGTTCTATGTATTCTATCATTTAAACCTTTAGAAGTATATAGGTATTAATTTCTAGAACCCATGTATGAACTATTTCTACATAAATTTACTAGTTTTGAATTTTGATCGGCAGGTTTAAATGAATGACCATTTTTTTGAGCTTTCACATTATTATTTATCTCATTGAACTAGTTATAGAGATTCTTCTTCTTGTTTTTGTTGGTATTCAAGCTACCTTCTCTACATTATAAAATCTTTTGATATGTAATTTGATTTTGGATTTGACTAAAACAGAGTCATCACTCTTCAAATTACAAGAGATAATATTTGCTCCAACACGAAAACTTTGAAGTAATAAATAAAAACATACTTCCTTGTTTCCCTTTTGTTGATGTGTGCCCTTCTATTGGCATAAGTTGATAGAATACTGACTTACCCAAATGCATAGTTGTAAATTTTTTGAGTTTCTAAGGTCTTCAAGATGATTCTAGAGTTAACTATCATTGGAGATTATTCTATTATATTGGTTCCTAGATTTGTAGGGTCATAAACCCCTAAATCCATGTCATTCTCTAAGCATCATGGGTATCAAACCTAGAGCAATAGATCTTTAACTTATGTATAGATAGGAAAAATATAAAATAATGTTTGAGAGTGGATAATATCCTCTTTACTTTAGGATCAAATAAAAATAAGGGAGGCTACCTTAGAGGTATCATTAATATGATTGATTACAACTAAAAATTTTAAAATAGACAAAACTATAGTAACATCCAATGTATGTTTGGTCCCAAAAGTTGTCACTAGACCAAAGAGTTTAATCTACTACTCAAAACACCTTTATTAAGATGACAAGAATATATTTTCACAACTATAAGATGTGGGTATGTATAATAGAACTCTCAAACTCTTGAGTCTTGATGAAAATGTTTTCCTAGTTGAAATACTTAGCCGCAGGTGTATACAAACTACCTTCTACTCCTACTATATTGGTAAATTATTTTTTCAATTTAGATGCATGGTGACATTACTTCTAGGATTGGTACATATTCATTAGATTACAAGTCATATGTAACATACCATGAGAGAAAACACAAAGAAATAATAAAGGACTATGAGCTATACATATACATACACCATAAATAATGATATCAAAAAACTTAATATTATTAATTACATATCCATGAATACACAAATGAACATATATAATAAGTAAATGAACAAGCAATAACTTCCCAAAAAATACACAAATACAACTATGGAGACATTTATCTACAATAATCATTGATAATATTATCCTCCTTGAGATTTATAAAGTATGCTTCTCTAGTGGCAATTGGTTTTTAGCAGTTGAAACCCTAGAAGATCCTTAGTGCTAGTAGTTGCATAAGGAGGAAAAATGATTGAATCTCTTGGAAGAGAGAAATTATTGACCTTTTTCTCTAAAAAACTATTTGGCATCTATAACACTTCTCTAGATTCCCTATCATTTTAAGAATCAAGGAAGGACTAAAAGTCACAAATGTTGCATGCAAGGAAAGATTATATCCTATAAATCTACTAAATGAATTGTCTAAAATAGATGTGAGGACCATTAGGGGAAAAATTCACTATACTAATCATTGCATAACCATCTTCATCCTTTTTCATTTGAATTATCTATCATTTTTTTCCCTTGATATGATCTATGTATGTGTGAGAAAATCCTCTTGGAGTAGTTGTAACATCTAATTTTGTCATTTATGGTGACTTGGGTCATGTAGGGAGGGAGACAGGAGTGAGTAGTGCAAGATGTGTGATTGATTTTTGAGGTTGGGGAGTGGAGAATATTGTATAACCAATAATAGAAGCCAACAAATTAGATTACCTCCAAACCATTGAATTTGAAAAGAAACATAAAAGAAATTATCAAGATTTGACAATTAGAGATATCAAGGAATTCATACCACTTTTCAAGGATTGCGGATTAAGAGTACACCACACCTTATACCCTAGGGTAAAGATACAAAGTTGTGTCACACTTTTATAAAGGAAACAACAAACATCGATCTAGATTTTAAACTTGAATCACTAAAAAGTGACATATATTTTTAAATTTTGAAATGATGTAAACTAATAAAATGTGTATTTTTTAGTATATTTTATGTTTATATTTAAAAAAATATATATTTGAATATATTTTTTTATAAATTGACACTATAATTTAGTTACTAATAAAATGCTTAAAAATGAAGTTACATGAGATGTCAATCTTGATATAGTAATTTTTTTTTTCCTTTTTCTTTGGGTATATTTATAACTTGTAACTTAGTGTATGGATATATTTTTTTTCCAATTTTGATAAATATATATTTTTAAATAAATATTAAAACATAATTGAATTAAAACACAATTGTTTCCATTCAGTGTCAACTTTCATATTAACTATTTATCTAAAATAGAAAAAAATATACCATCTTGATATAGATTATTTTATCTAGTGCTTAAAAAAAATCAAAATTTTTAATAAGTTTTAGTATTTTTTGTTGACATGGTAATCAACCTAATATTTTATGTTGATAACCTACTTTTAGTAAAAATAAAAAAATCAAATATAAATAATAATTAGACTCTTGATATATACCTTTGAAAAATACACTTATGGATCTACAAAAGGGTTTTTAATATTTTTAAAAAATATTATTTACATGAGTAAGAGTTGTTGAAACGTCAAGATTTTTCAGATAATTTTATTTTTTTGATAAATTGGCCTCAAATTGGTGCTACATATGTATTTAGCCAACAATTTTAGTTGGAAAAGTTGTGGGAATATTTAATTTAGCTAGAATGAATCTTACTAGATCATGTGTTTGACCAAAATTGATTTTTAGTTAGAAATACTTAAACTCACTTGTGCTGATAAGTTGGCCAAAAGTGTGACACAACTTTATACTTTTACCCCCAAGAAACTAAATAAAGGCACACCCACATGCCATACACGCAAAATATGATCAAAACTACAACCTTAAAAGATAACGTTGTGTAAAGCATCAAAATGCAAGGGTTTGAGGAAAATCATGCCATTAAGAGAAAGATTGAAACATCAAAGAAGACTACAGTTGATAAATTCTAAATAATCTTATCTTGTCCCAAAAATACTTATGTAAATAATACTCTCATATTATTTTGTAAATGGTGAAATGCATCCAATTAGTGGGAAAATTAAGTAGTGATTGATAAATAAAATATATTTAATAAGAAGAGATAAATGCAAATCTCCACAAAAGCAATTTTGAACTATAGTAAAATGCCATGCATTATTTAGATGTTGTGATGCAATGGTTAGATATTTTGGTTAATGTATTGATTTCTTAGATAAGTTAGAGAAATTATGAACATCTTCATTTTATTTATCAATTATGGGAGATTCAAATATGGATTTATTATAATGTTTCTTAAATGCATTTGCATTTTATCCCTAATTATTCTCAAGATAGAACATATTTGAGTGAAGAAAACTATAAAATAGAGGGATTATGAATGTGCATTTATAATTTTGCATTGACCTCACCTATTCCAAACACTAGAAAAGGCTTATGTTAACCGCTTGTCTCGATTCCCAATTTTTTAGTGACCAATTTGCTTGGTTTAAGCCCCCATTGTGTATTTGACCTTATTTTACCCATTACAAATAACTAATCCAAGATAATTCCTAATGGTTTCCCATGGTCAAATTTTGCATATGTATTATTCATCATCCTCTTCCACATCCATATCATGTGTTGGAAGTTACAATATTCCAACAAAAATATAAGTGTGGATATTTTATATTGAAATTCCAAAGAATGTGCTAAATATCAAAGTTTTAGAGTTTTCCATCCTAGCATGTACCTTTCCTTTGACCCCCACTTTTTCCCTAGGGTAAAAGCACAAACCTGTGTCACACTTTTAGCCAATAAATAGTTATGAGTGAAACCCTTTCAACCTAAAGAGTTTCATTCAAACCCATTTCGCCCTAAACCGCATGGCCTATATGTGGCACATATAGTTTTGGGTAAAACCCTTTCACCCCAAACTACAAATTTTGATTTTTTTCCTTTGTATCTCTAGAATGTGACTCAATATATGTGTAAGGTTTCTATATAAAGGGTTTTAGGAGAAAGGGTTTCAAGCAAAACCCTTTCTATTGAAATTGTCTATGTGGCATCCTTTTTAGTAGCCACCTCATCCTTTTTTACAAATTTATAAAAATTTCCATTTGAACATGATATTTCTTCGATCAAAATGATTTTTTTACAAAACTAAAAATACCCTTTTGTAGAGCTTGAAGTCAAGAATCTAATTTTTTTTTTTTTTGATATTTTGATTATTTTGATTATGTTTTTTATTTTAAATAATGCAAGTAGGTTGTTAAAGTTGAAAAAGAAAAAAATAGTAAAACATATTAATTTAAAATATATATATATATATGGTGTACTAGAGGAGACAATCTTCTTCAAAAAGGTATAATTTCTTTTTTGAAAATGATAAAAAAAGGTAGAAATTTTTTCATGTCAAATGAAAACTATCAAATTTTGGTAATTTTGAATTTAAAACATTATTATGAGAAAAATATATATAAAATTTTCAAAAAAAAAAATCCATGCACCAAATATTGAAGTTGCCTATTTGGAAAAAATTTCTAGGGAAAATGAAGTATTTTTCTATTTGTTTCTTGACGTCAACTGAATACTCTTTTTCTTGAAATTTTTAGCATTTCAAAATCTACTCTTAAACTGATAAAAAAAATATCAATTTTTTTAAAGTTTGAAAAATTATACGAATAAACTTCATCAAGAGTTCTACATTTCATTAGTTTACATCATTTTTAAATTTGAAACATAAATATGTGGTCAAAGTTGAGAATTTTTTTTGGTGTTGGCTGATTCCTTTATACAGTGTGACATAGGTTTGTACTTTTACCCCAGGATTTAATTTAAATAAAAACTCAAAATAATACAAGAATGTAAAAAATACACTAGAAATCAAGCATGTCCAACCAAATATTGTCATGTAGTCTCCACACTCTCGCGACTATTCAAAATGGAATTACTCACATAACACTTAAAATTTAAATATGCAATTAAAATTTAAAATATGATTTTTATTCTTCAACAAAATGGGTCTAAGGATCTACTCCAAAAAACATGAATACCAAAGTAAGGCACAAGTAGCCTCCTCTTAAACTTATAAGCTCAATGAGAATAAAAAATGACTACAAGTAAACACAAGACTAGATGTAGTAAAATCATCAAAACAAAATTATAAAGAAAAGAAACATAGAAGTACTAAGAAGTCGCAATCAAAAATAAAAAATTGATTAATGAATTTTCATAAATAGGAGAGTAAATTTTTGAATTAATTACCTATGATCTAAATGAAACAAATAGGAGGGACTCCATCTATTGCTTAAGATTCTAAGGGTACCTTCCATTCTCTTTATGAATTTCTCAACATGTCTTAAATTTAAATGAGATTTTTATTGTGTTGTAATTGATACTACTAATCAATGTTGATGGCGACAGGTCTTCTCTACGTGAGCAATGAAGCTCGCGGCCTATAACAGGTTGTGACTTTCTTGCACACCTCCTCCATTGCATGTGTGTGAGCTGGTGTGGTTCAAGGCCATGTAAGTGTACTTTTGTGTGGGGGGTTGCTATTGCTTTGAGGGGGGAGAGGTTATTTTGTTCAACGACTATGATTTTTTAATCTTATTTTGTTGTTTTGTTGCTTGGTTTATCATTGTCCCCTTGTGGATTTGGCTGCATTGGGGTGGGGGTTTGTTTTATTTTGCATGGCGCTACATGCGTCTATGGGAAAGACAAATCTTGCCTCTTCTTTGCTTGGAGGAGGATTGATCTTTTTGAACATGGCTAACCCTAGTGAGGGATCATTGAGGAATGGTGCTTTTAGATTGCAAAAGGTGAATGGGTGTTTGGAGATATTTCAAGAACACTCAATTTTGGTGATCCAACTTGACTTAGTGGCTAAGGATGTGGAGTAATATAGCAACCATGTGTTGATTTGCAAGTTTATGGGGATGCAGGTTTCACTTCCATTTCTAGAATCTTGGGTTCACAAGACTTGGAACCTTGAGGGTGATATTGATATAATGTTGGTGGCCAATAACCTCTTCATGGTGGATTTTTCCTATGTGGCTGATAGGAATTGGGCTTTTGAAGGTGGGCCTTACTTCTATAATTAAGTGGGTCTCTTTATTAAACCATGGCATGTGGGATTTAATTCTATGGAGGATCTGCCATCTAGGGTCCCAATTTGGGTCTCCCTTGTTTTCCTTTGCAATGTTGATGAAGTGATATATTACAGATGGTTGCTCTTTTGCTCGAAAAGCCTATTAGTACTTCTCAACAAACACTGAATAAAAAGGTAATTTATTTTTCCCAAATTTCCATTGAAATTAACTTGAATAATCCACTACCAAATTTGATAGCTATGAGAATTGGATCATCTTCTTGAAAACCCAATAGTTAGATTATGAGGCACTGCCTTTCTGATGTTAGTTATGCCATGAATATGGTCACCTTCAGTAGAAGGGTTCCAAAGCTATTCATGCCACTAGTTTGGGTAATGCTCCTCATTTTTCTTCAAAGATGGGCAAAGGTAAGGCTCTCATGCAACTAGGGGGTGGTGGCTAATAGGGATGTTTTTGTTCTAATTAAGTCTCGTAATAGAAGTAGAGGTCAAAATAGAACCCTTAGAGATAGACAAGAAGATGAGATTTTTAACAAGTTTGATGCCGTAGATGACTTGGATTAGAAGAGGGTGTTCCCTATGACATGCAGGTGGTAGATGGTTCTTTAGTTGAGAATCACCTTGGGAATCAACCAATTGTTATTTCCATCTCTGCTCAAGTGGGGGATCAGGGGGCTTAGATGGACATGGATCTTCCTCCCTTTTCTCCCAAGAAGGGAGGCAAGTATGATGCCAAATGTTATTGTGGATTCTATTGTTCCCAGTTTTGGACTTATTGAGAAGGGTGCTATGGACCCAGGTAAAAGTAAACCATTTTCTATTGTTTTGGGCCTACAACAAAAGACCCCTAAAAATGGGGTGCTTGAGAATCCTCTTAAGGTTGGAAAAAAGAAGGACCAGGAAAAGGTAAAGTAAATTAGTGAGACGTTGGTGGAGTCTAGATCTGTGAAGACCATTGATTCTCATTTCTCCCAACCTCAACGATGATTATGCTATCTTGGAATGTTAGGGGTATGCATAAAATCCTTAGACAAAAGGCTATTTGTGAGTTGATTCATGTTCACTCTCTTGATTTTTTTTTTTCAAGAGACTAAGTTGTATTTTGAAAGTATGCTAAATTTGGCTTCTATGATCTAGGGTAGAGATCAGTGCCAGCGTGTGGGAGCACATGGTAGCTCTAGTGGGGTTTCTTGTCTATGGGATCTAAGTAAATTTATTCCAATTTGGTGGCTCTCTTGTAGGTATTCTATTTCTCTAGTTGCCTCTAGTATAGAATCGGGTGAGAGAGTTCTTTCTAAAATCTATGCTTTTATTGATTTCATTGGTAAGGCCCAACTGTGGTCTCATATTAGATATGTGTGTTCTTTGGATCCTTTTCTTCCTTAGATTTTGGTAGGGGACTTCAATGCTATCTCCTCACTTGAGGAGTTCAAAGGGGTTGTATTGCCCATCTGGACCCCTCCTCATATCTCTTAAGCTTGAGAATGTTTCTCTCTTGAACTTGGTGGACATTAATCCCTCTAATGGAATGTTTACTTGGAACACTAGGAGAAATGGGGAAGCTACTATTTTAGAAAGGTTGGATAGGTTGTTGGTGTCTATCTTTTGGGTTGGTGACAGGTGGAAAAATAGCTTTGAGATTTTGGATTGGTGAGGATTTGATCATTGTCTGATCAAATTCTCTACTTGTTTCTCTAGATATTCTAAAAAATAATCTTTTAGATTTTAGCTCATATGGCTTCGAGATACGTCACTACATGATCTTATTCATGTTTGGTGGAATTTTGGGAAGCTAGATCATGGTACTACAATGTAAATTCCTTCTCCAAGAGGCTACAATATATCAAATATATGTTGAAACGATGGAATAGACACCATTTTAGCAATGTCTTTCAGGTTAAAAGGGAAGCTCAAGCTCACTTGGATTCTATTACTCGACAAATTTGGGACCATGGTATTATTGAGGATTATGGTAGGTTGGAAGCTAAAACTATGAAGGAAGTGGAGGAATGTGAGCTACAAGAGGAATTTTTTTAGAAGAAAAAGTCCCACATTGATTGGCTCCAGGAAGGTGATAAGAATACTTCACTTTTTCACAATTTTATTCAAGATAGAAGGAAATGTAATATCATATCTTCCCTTAGGTCCTCAAAGGGGGTTCATTTATCTTCCTTTGATGATATTTTGAAAGATTTTGTTTGGTTCTTTTCTTCTTTATTTTTTGAGGATTCCCCTCTTGCCAATGAGGATGAAGCTTTAATCTTGGCCTGTATCTTACCTTTGGTGACTAGTGAAATGAATGCTTTTTTGCTCAAATTGATCTCCTTGACAAAGCTAGAGGATATTGTGTTTCAGATGAAGAAGGGAAAAGCTCTAGGGCCTGATGGGTTTTTGGTTGAGTTCTTTTAGGAGTACTGTCCAAGGTTATCAAGCTTCTCGAGGTTTTCCAAGAATCTCAATAAACAAGCAAATGCTAAGGGAAATGGATACCACTTTTCTTGCTCTTATCCCAAAATGAGACAAAGTTAACTCTTTGGATCTTTTTAGACCAATCTCCCTTTGTAATGTTGTGTACAAAATAATTACTAAGTTAATTGTGGAACATCTAAAGTCATGGCTAAGCATGTTAATTTTTTAGGAGCAAGGTGGATTTGTTGAAAGCAGGTAGATCCTTGATGGGGTTGTTATTGCAGATGAAAATGTTCATTCCATGGCTTCCTTAAGAGAGAAAGCTATGTTTTATTAAACTAGACATGGCCAAATTTTATGATCATGTTAAATGGGCTTTCATATCCAAGAGTCTAAGGGATTTTGGGTTTGGCAACACATGGATTGAGTGGGTTATGAGTTGTGGACCACCTCTTCTTCCTTATTTGTGCTTATCAATGGGGAGACTTTTGAGATTTTAAGAGTGTCTAGGGGCCTTCGCTAAGGGGGTCCCTTGCCTCCCTATTTATTTATTTTAATTGATGAGGGATTAGGGAGATCTATTAAATCTTGCATGGAGCTTGGTCCCATACAAGGTTGGAGTTGGGGCAATAATCTTCCCCCTAATCCCATCTTCATTTTATGGATGAAATTTCCCTGATGGGAATGGCCAAATTTGATGAAGCTATCAATTTGAGGAAGGCCCTGAGTATGTGCAGGATCATCATGGAAAAAATAGGCCCTTAAGTGACAAAAAAATCAGAAAAATCAAAGTTAGGAAACTTGACGTAAAAATTTTAATAAGTTATCTATATTATTTCAAAAATATGTAAGAATATAATTTGTAGAAAATTGAATGTAGTTTCTAAACTACTAGTTTTAAAAAAAAAAAAAATCTATTTCATAAAAAATTGAAATTTCAATGTAGTAGGTACTTAAATTTTAGGGGAAAAATAGGAAGTAGGTGTTTGTCTGACCACCTAACCACAATAAAATGATAATATTTTTTTATAATATTTTAGACATAAGTAGAGGACTCATGTCGGATGTGATGTATATTTTTTGTAATTTTTTCCAAGTAAATAATTAATTGTGAATTTTTATTACAACTTTTAAAAAGATAAAAACTTGTATGTCGACCACCTTAACTTGGTCAAAACTTCATGAAATTATTTTTTTCTTTTTTTAATCCTATATTATACGAAGCATAGAATGTGATACATGTTTTGGATTCTAAAAATGTGATACCATTTGAAAGCTACAAATGTTTTTCAATCAGCCTATCAATCAAGGCTTTAGTCGTAATTCAAATAGAAAATGAATAATAATTATTTATTAAATTCAAAGTAAAGCATAATTTATATTGGTGGAAATCTAAGAATCTCCTTTAAAAAACCTTTTCATTTCATCAATTTTGGGTTAGAAAAAAGTCATCAACCACATACCCTACAAATACCCATCATATCGCCACTTTTTGGCCCATCATGATCCTGTACATACCCCCTAGGTAGTTATTTGGCTGCTTTGAGAAAAAGTATCAGTGAGGGTAAGTCCTTTATTTATTTCTTTAATATCTTCCTAGGCTTATACAGAGGAGAATTGCTAGAATTCTCAGGGGTAAAAGCACAAAGCTATGTCACAAATTTGGCCAAATAAATAGTTTTGAGTGAAATATTTTTGGCCAGAAAGGTTTCAGTCAAATAGGTTTTGACCGAAACCATGTGGCCTATACATGGCACACAGGGTTTTGACCAAAACCACGTGGCCTATACGTGGCACATAGGGTTTTGACCAAAACCATGTGGCCTATACGTGGCACACAAGGTTTTGACTGAATATGTTTCGCCCAAATCCAATTCTTTTTCCCTTTGTCGCTTTGAAATTGGATTATTTTATGTGTGGGGTTTCTATAGAAAGGGTTTTAGTTGAAACCCTTTCTACCAAAACTATCTATGTGACATCCTAGTTGGCAGCCAACTCAACTTTTCTCAAAATTTTCTAAAACTTTCAACTTCAACTTGTTAGAATTGTGAAACAAGCACAAAACCATGAGCCACATGATCAAACAACAAACAAAGACACCTTCCATGCAAGAGATCTACAAACAAGAATTGCTATATTCATCAACAAGGAAAAAGTTAGAGAAGAGGCTTTCAAGAAGATATGAAAGTCGTGATATTTCCCATGAATAATATCTGAGTTAGATTTACAATAAGGGTTGAATGCTTATAAGAGCAAAGCCCTAAATGAGAAAGGGATCAAATCATGACAAGTGTCAACATCACATGAGATGTGACATAATGATCAAATAATAGCTCAACTAATAAAGCATCCCTAAGTTTAGCTAAAATGTGTGAGAATAAATTAGACTAATAATCAATTAAAGATTAATTAATTATTAGCTAATGCAAGATAACTCTAACATCCCCCCTTAAGATGAACTTAGGGAGTAGCTAAAAACCCTAAAAGGAATGCATGATGGGTCTCGACAAACAAGGCCAATTAAGGTACCCATGTACAAACAAAAGATCTCTATAATGTGGAGAAATAAAGAAAACCTCATGGGAAAAACTCCACTCCAAGAAGAGATGAAAGGCAAGTGAAGGACTGAAGAATCCTCCAAACAAGGCAAGGTTGTCCCAAAAGATAGGAACAAAGGAACATCTAGAAGCATGAAGAAGCTGCAAACACTGTTGAAGAAGGACTGCTGAAATGTTGAAAGAAGAACCTTCGTTGTGATCAGGATCAAGAAGACAAGAATTTGCATGAGTGCACTCAATGACACCACTCGAATTTGATGAAAAACCAAGGAAAAACATCTAGAACTCGAAGATATAGATGGAACAAGTACCAATAGTCTGAAGAACTGATCAAGTGAAAATGGAAGGTTGCCTCCAGAAATAGGAATGCAAGAGTGTCCATATGGTAAGTACTCCATCTCACCGAAATGCGTGGTAACGAGCCACAAGATCAAACAAAAAACAAAGACACCTTCCACACAAGAGATCTGCAAACAAGAATTGCTATATTCATCAACAAGGGAAAAGTTACAGAAGAAGCTTTCAAGAAGATATGAAAGCTGTGATATTTCCCGTGAATAATATCCAAGTTAGATTTACAATAAGGGTTGAATGCTTATAAGAGCAAAGCCCTAAATGAGAAAGGGATAAGATCATGACAAGTGTCAACATCACATCAGATGTGACATAATGATCTAATAAAATATCAACTAATAAAGCATTCCTAAGTTTAGCTAAAGTGTGTGAGAATAAATTAGACTAATAATCAATTAAATATTAATTAATTACTAGCTAATGCTAGATAACTCTAACACAACTAAGTATTTCTTTAGTCAAAATGATGTTTTTAAAAAAAAAAAAAACCCTTTTGTAGAGCTCGGAGTGGTGAATCCGGATATGTAATTTTTTTAATATTTTGATTAGTTTTAATATATTTTATTTTTAAAATAATGCAAGTAGGTTGTTAAAGTTAAAAAAAGGTTTGATTAATTTTTTTTTTAAATAGTAAAATATATTAATTTTCTTAAAAAAAATATGGTGGACTAGAGGAGAGAGTCCTCTTCAAAAGGGTTTTTTTTTTTGAAAATGATTAAAAAATAGATAATAGTTGACGTCCCATGAAAACTGTCAAATTCTAACAAGTTTGACTTTAAAACATTATCACAAGAAAAATATACATCAAAATTTATTTATTTTTCCCATGCACTAGATATTGAAGTTACCTATTTGGAGAAAAAAATTTAGGAAAAAATGTTCAATATTTTTTCAATTTGTTTCTTGACGTCCTGTGAACATCACTCTTTTCTAAAATTTTCAACATTCCAAAATCCATTCTTAAATTGATAAAAAAATAATGAAAATAATTTTTAAAAAATCTAAAAATTGTAGGGATAAACTTCATCAAAAGTTCTACATTTTATTAGTTTACATCATTTTGAAATTCAAAACATAAAGACCACTTTTATGTGGTCGAAGTTCAATTTTTTTTCTTCTATTGGTTGATTCCTTTATAAAGTGTGACACAGTCTTGTGCTTTTACCCTCAGATTCTAGATTGGCTTGCTTCCCTTTGTCTATCTTGGTATTCCTCTAGTTGTCTGCTTGCTCCCCAAGTTGTTTTGGCAGGATTTTATTGACAAGTAGATTGCAAAAAGGTTAGTCACTAGACTTGTAGGTGGTTCTCTACTGCTGGGAGAGTGACTCTTTTGAAGTTTGTGGTACAAGCTTTTCCTTTGTACCTGGGTGCTTTGTGTTGTCTACCCCTTCCTACTTTATCAAAGAATTTGAAAGTCTATCCCATCAGTTTTTTGGTATGGTAACCTCCTCTCTAGGAAGTGGAGCTTGGTTAAGTGGGATATTATATGTCGTCTGAAACAAGAAGGTGGGCTTAGGTTGCATCAGGCTAATTTGAATGGGCAGGCTTTGGCATCTAAGTTGTACTAATGATGGTGCTCTCAACAACATCAAATATGGGCCAAGATCTTCACCTCAAAATATCTTGGGGGTACATGGAGAGTGTTGATGTGCCTAGATTTAGCCTTGTGGGGAAAGGTTATATGATTTGGGGTACACTTAAAAGGGGAGCCAAGCTAGTTAAACAAGGATTATTTTAGATATGCAACAGAGGCTCAGAAGCTCTTTACTAGTTTGATTCTTGTGATGGTCATCCTCCTATCATGACAACACACCCTCATTTGTAGGATTTATGTAGGAATTTCCTTGAGGTCATATGGTGTAGAGTGGTTGATTTCAAATCCTCCCATGTTCTTGATTAGGCCACCATGCATAGGTGGAAGAATCCCTTGAATGGCCTCCGGGGAGATTGATGGAGGACCAATAAGAGCTATCCAACATTCTGGCTGGAAGGGATTGCAACTCTCTTATGGCTAGGGATTTTCTTGCTTTAGGACATGACCCAAAAGGTTAATTCTCTATTGCCTCTCATTATCAAGTGTTGGAGAAGTAGGTTTTCAGGTGTACGAGAGTCCCTTGGTGGAAATAGACTTGGAATAAATTCTCTTGGCCTAAATACAATTTATTCTCTTGTCTTGTGGTTCATAATAGATGCCTCACTTGGGAGAATCTTTGGAAGCATGGATTTTAGGATCCCTCTATGTGTGTCATGTGCACCAGTAATGATGAGTGTACTTCTCATCTCTTTTTTTAGTGTCCCTTTGATAGAATGATTTGGCACTTCTAGTGGAATTCCTAGAACTAGTCGTGTAGACATGCCTCTTCTTTAGATGACCTTTGGATTGGGTTGGGGAACTCTCTAATTAAGACTTCTTTCCTTCAAATTGCTCAAAAAATTGGCCCCAACTTGATTATTTGAAAAATTTGGTTGGGGTGTAATTGTGGGATCTTTCTGGATAAGAAACTTTTGGTGTGACATTTATGGTTGTGAACCTTGGGGGTTCTTCGAGAAACTTTGGCAACTAAGTGTGATTTGTCTATCTCTATGGATCCTAGGGATATGGGTGTGGTCCAAACTTTGGGGCTTTTAGTTTGCAATTGGAGTGACCCCTACTTGGGTTGTGTGAGAGTGCTAGAGGGAAGGTTCAAAGATGTGGTCATTGGAAACCCCCTCCTCTTGGGGTGTTGAAGATTAACACTAATGGGTCTTCTAGAAGTAATCTTGGACATGCTAGGGTTGGTGGTATTGATAGGGATAGCTCAAGGTGGTGGAGTTTTTCTTTTTGATGTATAGAGGTCAACAAACCAACCAGGGAAAACTTTAAGAAACCCCCCCCTCGGCGAAGGTGTAAAATCTTGGTGAAACTTGTATACTTCCCGATAAAAATATTAATTTTAGTGGCAATTTTTTTCATTTTTCGCGAAAAAAAATAATGTCCATTGGTGAATCTTTTCTAATCGTTAGAAGTTTGTGGAAAATCCTAGAAAAATGCAATTTTTTTAAAACCGTTAAAATTTTTCCTTTGGCAATTAAAATCTATTTTCAAACCAATAAAATATTTCTATTAGCGAATTAAACCTGTTTGCAAACCAGAAAAAATAATTTTGTTGGCAATTAAAACTTTTTTTCAAACTAAAAAATAAATTTCACTGGTGAATTAAACCTATTTTCAAATGATTAAGAAAAAAATTGGCGAATTAAACATTGTTTAGTAAGCGAAGGAGGTTCGGAAGTTTCCATAAAAATTGAAGCATTTATGAAGGTTTTTTGCTGACGCTGGACGTATGTTTCAAAATTGGCATTAATGGAGATGGAAAATTGAGATGTATTAAAGACACACATCTCATGTAGCCGGTCAACAGTGGGTGGTTGTCTGGAAGCCAGTGAACTAGAGAAACAATGGAGGCTAGTTTCACCTTGACATTACAGAGGAAGTTGGACCCTTTCATTGGCAAAGCATCTGTGAAGCGACTGTAGGGTTTATTTCTCTTCAAGGATGTGCAGGTGGTGCAAGCAGCTCAATTTATTTTGGGTAATGACTTTGAAAAATTAAAGCATAGATATAGGACCAATATGGATATTTATTCATTGGTCATGGCTTGGGGTCTGGACATAAGAGAGCCAATGGATGTAGTGAGGAAAGTCATGAAAACTCTGGTTCACAAGGATTGTTTAGAGGATATGGAAGGCATTCTGGAATGAGCAATACCAGGAGTGGGGCTTATTAAGGTTGAAGGCATGGATGGTGGAGGCCCAGAGCTCATAGATTTAAATCATCTCTTTATCAGGTGGCCAGAAGGTATAGAGCGTAGGTGGCAAGCACTCAAAATCTAAGTCAAGGTAATGGAGGTCGATGAGGTCATAGAGAATCTCAAAGGCATTGCTAGAGCAGAGATGTGTGAAAAGAAGGGTCTGCATCTGAGGAAGAAGATGAAGCCGTTAATGGAGATAAAGCCATTGGAGACGGGTAATTCATCAAAGGCGTATTAAAAAAAAATAGATTACTGTACTAAATCTTGTCTGTGATTTTGTTTTTTGGGGGTTATGCCTGGATTTGCATTGTAATTGTAAAACACCTCGGGGCATGAAAAATGGTTGGAAGGGTAGATTTCAGGCGAGTATGATTAGGGATAATTTGATATGCTGGAAATGGAAACTGTGCTGGTTAATCAACTTTTTTGGTAGTTGTTGGTTAATTTGATAGGCGAGTACAAGTTTAAAAAAAAAATAGATTACTGTACTAAATCTTGTCTATGATTTTGTTTTTTGGGGGTTATGCCTGGATTTGCATTGTAATTGTAAAACACCTCGGGGCATGAAAAATGGTTGGAAGGGTAGATTTCAGGCGAGTATGATTAGGGATAATTTGATATGCTGGAAATGGAAACTGTGCTGGTTAATCAACTTTTTTGGTAGTTGATGGATGAACATAAATCTAAAGTATATTTTATAGCATTAGTTTAGAATTGGAATAATTCTTTCTAAAGTATATTTTATAGCATTAGTTTAAAATTGGAATAATTTTTGGTAGTTGATAGATGAAGATAAATTTAAAGTATATAATAATGTTTATGATAAAAATATAAATTAGTTTAGAATTGGAATAATTCTTTCTAATTTCACTTTATATTAATATATATGATTTATTCAACAACATTTATTTTATAGCATTTTGTTTACAGTGATTCTCAGCTTTGATTTTTTTCAAGATAATGCAACATTTGGCTTTATTGGTGAGCATGTTGAAATTGAATTTAAGGATTATACTATAAAAAAAATTCAACAACATTTATTTTATAGCATTTATTTAATATGTATGATTAATAAAATTAATAATATTTTAATATAAAAGATTTTATATAAAAAAATATAAATTAAATATTTTTTTGACAGTTAAATTTTTTCATAAAACGTAAAGTGACAGTCATTTAAATGAATAAAACCGTCACAAAATTTTCATATGACAAGTACGGGTGGTCATCAAATTCCAAGCCTAACCAAGAGGTAATAATTTTCCAAACTCCACACATACCGATCTTAATTACCCGTCGATCCTCTAGTCATGTCCTCTTGCTAAAATATGCCCGTGATCTTCACTTCATAAATGCATCGTCCTTGCCACCTTTCCTATCTTAATTCACCAAAGTTGAGGTTTTGGTGCTTTTCCTAACCTTAGTTGCAAGTCTTTCTTGGTCATCTATGTAGTAAGTGGGTTGGAAGCTTTGATAGCTTCAAAACTTTAGACTTTGGTTCTAAGGTTCCAAGTTTCAACAACCACTTGACATTATGGACCACTACCATTCGATGAATTTTCGATCGATGGCTATAGTTGCATTCTAGAAGTATATCTCTCAAGATGTAGATTTGCTAATTGAAAGCTCTGAAATTACACTAGAACCGTTAGATGCGAACACATGGAGAGATCAAGGCTCATCATCTTGGTAATGAACTCGATGGGTTGGATTTTGGTGATGAGCAATAGAAGAACTTAAGTGGCAGAAATATGCACTTGCAAAAAGTTTGTTTTAAAAGAGGGACTTCCTAGGAAGAATGTAGGAACAAGGTCCAAGGCTTAAAAACTTAAGAATGTTTTACCCAAAGGATGTAAAGGAAAATCAATATAACCACGACCATTCAATGAATTTTTGATGGATGACTGTAGTTGCATTCCGTAAGTAAATCTCTAAAGCAGTAGAATTGAGAATTGAAACATCTAGAATAACACTAGAACCGTTAGATGTGGACACGTGGCAAGATTAAGGCTCATTTCTCTCTTTTCAATGCCTTGACGTATTACATTTAATTTAATTGAAATTCTTAATCTTTTAGTTTTGAACATCCGAAGCAATTGATTGGACAACTCAGAGCTTTAATGAAACAAGATTTGTAATGATTTCATATCATTTGAGTGGCATTGGTAGTGCTGACTAGAATCTGGGGATTTTGGCAGCTCGTCAGATTGAGGTACAATTTGCATGTAGCCAAGCGTCATTCAAATTAAACATTTTAATTTTTAATTGTACATGTAAGGCTTAAGATACATGAATTGACTAAGTTGGTTTTTTGGTTTGTGCAAACCAGGTTGGTAGCGGCACTAGTGGCCCATAATTTATTATCTATTTATGAAATAATTGCATGCATATTTAAAAGTAAAACATAAAGCAATTCAAATGAAAAAATAAAGTTGCCATCAATTTTTTTTCCTTTAAAAAATCAGTATTATCTATTTATGAAATAATTGCATGTAAATGTGGAGTAAGTAGCCATTTATCACATTGCATTTGCAAAATTTGAAGTAGTGGTAGAAAATTCTAGAAAGGCGAGTTGTGGGTGAGGAGTAAAATGGAAATGTCATTTGCGTTGGACACAAACAAGCAAAAACAGGCCTTTCAGAGGGGAAATAATTGATAAGCGACTGTAGGGGCTGATGAATTCGACCCATCCACTCATTCTCTGGGCAACCAAGCAGGTGGTTGGGCCGAAATTTATGAAGGCTTATCATAGAGTCAGAGCAAATACGAAGACTTTGACAATGTTCTTAGAAATCCTTTTACATATGGGAGTCTTGAAAGAGATAAGCAAAAACTAACCCAAATGTACTTCGTGCACACATGGTTGGGCGACATTAACGTGGCACTAGATAATGTGGATGAGAATAGGAAAATCCCCATGCCACAAAACTACTACATGACTCAGATGAGAGGGAGAGAGGTAATGAAGTTTCCTTTGGTTTGAACCATCAACCCAAAAGGATTTGAAAATTTGTGGACTGAAAGGGACCATAGCATTTTCTTTCTCCTCAGGGTAGCAAAGCTGATGACCAATCTCCCACATGGGTGGGCAATGAGATATGCAGAGGACGAAGGTCTAACAGAGGAAATTTTAGCAGGTGATGATGATGATTGGGACCTTGGAGATGGGGAAGAATGGCTTGTGAAGGATCCCAGGGACTCGAAGGAAAAGGCCAAAAGCCTAGTGCACTAGAAATGTGGAGCAAACTGCCCGGTGATTGCAAATTGCAAGGTGTACCTGAAACACATAGAGTCAGAGGATGATGATGAATGATAAAGTTTGGTTGGGTATGATTTCAAATTTTTGTTGTTGAATAGCAATAGTAACAGTGATAGGGTAATTGATTCAATCCTGAGTCTTGGAGTGTCTATACTAAATTTTAGGCCAATTCTGTAATGAATTCTGTAATACATGAAAATTTGGGTGGGCTAGCTGATCAAGGAAGGTCACTTGATAGAAAAGGCCTTTAGGGTGGTTTTTTGAAAAACAAAAACTCATGTAATCCTTTTTTGATAATCAATACAGGGTGTTGCCCCTAGCAATGTTTTACCTAGCAAAAAAACAATAATTGCATGCAAATTTAAAAGTAAAACATAAAGCAATACACATGTATTACATTTACATTTTCACTAGTGATCCAGTAGAAGCTTGGCACTTGCACTTACATTTGTATTTGTACTATGTAATAATGTGACATTGTAATTCATTTGTAATAAAGTAAATGGTTGTGCTATTAATTTGACATTGTAATTCTTTTTATTAAGTCATTTGCAATGTTAAGTGTTACTGTGATATTAATGGTTGTGCTATTAATGTGACATTGTAATTCATTTTATAAAGGCCTTGATATTTTGAGCGCATTAATGGTTAAAAATTAAAAAACTTTAAAACACATGTTTATTATTTATATCATAAATTAGTAAATTACTCAACTATTTGATGAACATTTGATGTATGGTTGTAGACTCAAAATAAAGGAGCAAAGCAAGCTTAGTCACTAGGCCTCCGAGTTTTATAGCCATGTGACATGTCGCATTGTCGCAGAGTTCTAAATTTTCATAACTACCTGATTCCCCAACTTGGTTCACTTTGTTAAGTAACTTAAGTTCATGCATACGTAACCTTTGAGTTACTGTGTGTGGATTTAGTTGGTGGGTTGGAGGTTCAAAAAAATTGAAACTTCAGACATTGGTTTTGAGGTTCCAAGTTTCAGCAACCACATGACATGATGGACTTGTCTTGCCTTTCAAAGGCATCGCTGTCTGACATCTCATTGAATGCTATGTACGAAATAAACTTGATTTGTCTTTTCAGGAATTTTCAAAAGCATATAGGTTTAAAGGCTATCTTTTCGAGGTATGAAATTGAATGCCACATTTAAAGCATGTCTTATAAAAATAACAACATAAGTGGGTGGTGAAGTTGTACTCAGACATTTATCCTACATTCTCATTCTTTGCCAAGGCCAATACTTCTTAGAATTTCATGTGCAAACATTTTTTCTTCGCGAATTTGTGCTCATGCAAAGTGAATGTTGAGTCGGCGTAAGGGATACAACGCTCAGACCTTTTAAGTTAGATGAATTTTGGGTGTGCTTAGAGAGGGACAATAAGTAATAGCTGGATATAAAACTCTTAGAAAGAGGGCTAGCTTAGGCTGGAAGGTTTCCAGAAACTGTGTTGAGTGTGGACCTGATAATTGCATGTGTGAGAAGGTACATTTCACAGACACAAGAAATTAAAGCCGCAGACGGAACCATAATTGCAAAAATTTCTCCTAAAGCTATTTCATGTGCGTTTGGGATTCCAGAAAGGCAACCTATAGAAGACATGTCTGTCACAGTGGTAGGTGAATTTTTCAAAGAAAATAAGGATTGGTGTAAGAACTCCATGGCCAAAACCTGGTTGAATTCTGAAAAGAAAGGTAAGTCGCAACTACCAAGTAAACCCAAAAGATTGCATTTTAAGGGAGAAATTGTAGATGCTATTGCTTTATTGAACAGCGTTGTTGGTAATCCACAGGTTGAGTTATTTGAGGATTGGATTTTTTGGTTTATCTTGATAGTCTATGATGAGAACATTTTCATTGACTAGGGTAAAGTTATTTTCTTCCATTTGAATGAGCAAGTAATTAATTTCCATAAGACTGCTACTTTTCGTATGTGTTAATGTCTCACGTACATTGTAGGTAGTCAGAGGTCCTTTTCACATAGGTTGGAACTACAGGAACCCAAACTTCTGATATTCCTGTGTATAAACACTTTCCTCAGTTCACTAAACAATTTGGAATGAGTGATTTTTATTGTTTTAATGATGCATTTTTAATGGAGGTCATAAGGAAGCTAGATGGAAATCTAGAAATGTGCGTTTCCCCTTAATTGATTTCTCTTGTATCAAAATTTGGGAGTTTTTTATATCCAATTTGATAATTTTTCCTATTTGAGAATAGGGCGTTTTGAGAAAGCCCCATTTAAATTACCTCAGTATCCTGAAGATTTACTAATATTTCTAGAAGTTTGTCGGCAAATGGCCATGGTTAATATTAAGTATACAAACATGGGTAAACGAGGGTATGTCTTCCCATTGGAGACCCCTTCTTTTGTGTGCAAAATAAACCAAATGGCCAAGGGAGCTGAAGGAATTCTCAAGGAATATAACCTCCAGAATCTGTCTATGAGAGCTAATTTTGATAGTAAGGGTTTTGTGAAGCATAATTTCTATGGAGGGAGCTTATATTGGCATCAACCATCTATCAAATATTTCTAAGAAGATTGTGTCGATGAGAAGGAAGTTTTAAGAAGATATTATATGAGGCTAATGCTAAAACAGATACAGTCTTTCGATCTGTCATTTCACATTCTTGAAAATGTAGCTAAGGATTCAACAATTTGTTAGGGTTAGAAATGGATGATATGTAACAATTAAATGCATATTTAATTAATAAACAGAGAAACTAAAACACACATAGAATAAATTATAACACAGAGAATTTAACGTGGTTCACCCAATTTGGGCTACATCCACCAAACCACAGCCATCCAATAATTTTATTATCCAGTGGAAAAACCTATTACAATCTTGTGAATAATCGTGTTTTTCATCATACTGTAACCCACATCCGAACCACTTTTTAACAAGCTTAGAATCTTCCAGATCAGGGTTCTACAAAGTTGGTTTTTTCCTTTTTTGGTGATGACACAAAAAATTAGGAGGAAATTTTTTCTCGGGGGTTGCCGCCGCCAAACCCCCGCCTGGCCCTGAACCCCGGCAAGGATACATGCCGGGGTGTATAGTATAGCATGATCAGTCGCCACATACCAACAATCTCCCACTTGGAGATTGATCAGGCTCCACACTAACACAATCTCCCACTTGGAGAATGATCCTGAACGACACTGTTGCACTTATAGCTCGCACTAGAAATAAGTACCTTGGACCCTGCTGCTCTGTTATATTTGAATTCAACCTTGAAGGCCAACCGAAGCTGAAGATGAGCTCAAATTCTCCCTTGTCATTTCCTTCGTAAACATATTTGCTAGATTGACATCTATATGTATCTTGTCTAGCTTGACCTATCCATCCTCCAACACCAACCGAATGAAATGATATCTCAACTGTATGTGTTTTTTTTAGAATGCAAGGAAAAATTATTTGCAAGATGTATAACACTTTGGTTGTCTGTAAACAAGTAATTTCTAGCCTGTTGTTTGCCCAAATCGTCCATGAAAAGTTGCAGCCATATCATCTCCTTTACCGCCTCTGTTGCAACAACATACTCTACCTCTATGGTGGATAAAGCAACCACCTTTTGCAATTGAGAAATCCAACTCACTACTGTCCCACCAACTATAAATACATAACCTGTGGTACTCCGCCTAGTATCTATATCCCCTGCCAAATCTGAGTCAACATAGCCTTTTAAATAAGTATTAGAGCCCCCAAAACATAAACATTTATTGGATGCACCTCTCAAGTACCTGAGAATCCATTTTACCACATTCCAATTCTCAACTCTGGGATGACTCAAATACCTACTAACAACTCCTACAACATGTGCAATATCTAGTCTTGTGCATACCATGGCGAACATTAAACTACCTATAGCTGAAGCATATGGTACCTTGGACATTTTTTCTTCCTCCTCTTGTGTCTTTGGACGCATATCCTTAGTCAATTTAACATGACTAGGCAAAGGTGTCTTGACAGCTTTTGCATTCTTCATATGAAATCTCTACAACACCTTTTCAAAACAATTAGCCTGAGATAAAAACAATTTAGTTTTTTTCCTATCTCTACAAATTTTCATACCAAGGATTTGTTTTGATGCCCCCAAATCCTTCATAGCAAAATATTTTGCTAACTGTTGTTTTAGCTCACTTATGTGATCCATGTTAAACCCAGCTACAAGCATGTCATCAACATATAAACATAAAATAATGTAGTTGTCATTATCCAACCTCTTAAAATAAACACAATGGTCAGAATTACACCTGTTGTAGCCTTGCTCAGCTATAAAACTATCAAATTTCAAGTACCATTGTCGAGGTGCTTGCTTCAAGCCATATAAAATTTTCTTCAATCTACACACTAGTTTCTCCTTACCTTTGACCTCAAGTGCTTGTGGCTATTCCATATATATTTCCTCTTCCAAATCACCATGGAGAAAGGTTGTTTTAACATCAAGCTATTCTAAATGCAAATCTTCAGTAGCCATAATACTTAAAGCAATACAAATAGAAGTCATTTTAACAACTGGAGAAAAAATCTCATCAAAATCAATACCCTTTTTCTCTGCAAATCCCTTTACAACTAATCTAGCTTTAAATCTCTTCTTACCTCCATCCTCCTCTTTCAGCCTATAAACCCATTTGTTTGGTAAAGCCTTTTTACCTACAGGCAACTTGCATAATTTCCAAGTTTGATTTTTCAACAAGGAGTCCATTTCTTCTTCCATTCCATGCTCCCACTGATCCTTGGTATCCACCTGCATAGCTTCATCATAATATCCTTGTTCACCAACATCAGTTAACAAAATAGTATACAAAGAGGGAGAGAATCTTTCTGGAGGTCTACTTATCCTTGAAGATCGTCTAACATTCACAAGAGTTTGTGGTATTTGTTGCTGTTGTTGTTTCCTAGCATGAGGAACCACTGAAACATCATTGTTTGGAATATCATCCAACACTGCATAATCGCTTTCTTTCTTCTCATGCTGCAGCAACAGATCTTTGTACAAAACTTTTTCATTGAATATGGCATCCCTACTTCTCACAATTTTTTGATTTTCAAAATCCCAAAGCTTATAATTAAATTCATCAATGCCATATCCAACAAATATACATTTATTTGATTTTGCATTAAGTTTGGTTCTATTTTCAGAATCTACATGTGCAAATGTTTCACAACTAAAGGTTTTGAGAAAAGAGTAACTCACCTTCTTACCTTTCCATGCTTCCTCTAGAATACCACAACCCAAAGGATTAGAGGGACCTATATTAATTAAATAAACAATAGTGTTTATAGTCTCTGCCCACATTTTTAAAGGCAACCCAACATGCAATCTCATAGTTCATGCACACTCCATTATTGTTCTATTCATGCGCTCAACCACTCCATTTTCCTATGGAGTCCTTGGAACCATTTTCTGCCTACGAATACCATTAGAGGAACAATAATCTTCAAACTCTTTTCTGCAATACTCACCACCATTATTAGATCTGAGACATTTTAGCTTTTTACCCATCTCATTTTCAACCAAGCTTCTCCATTTTTTAAAAGTTTCAAATACATCAAATTTTTGCCTAAGGAAATAAATCCATACCTTCCTAGTTGCATCATCAATGAATGTAACATAATACAGAAAGCCACTGAGAGAAGATACCTGAGTTGGTCCCCATACATTAAATGCTGGCTCAATTTCTCATCTTTCTTTTTGCTTCCCATCCTTGAAAACTTACTCTCTTTATTTTCCATACACACAACTTTCACAAAAATCCATATTAACACATTTTAGACCTGGTAAAACATTATTTGAATGAAGTACTTTCATACTTTTTTCACTCATATGCCCAAGTCTATTATGCCACAGTGCTGATTCAGAGTCCACAACAATGGTATGATCTTCTACCTACTGAATTGTAGCAACTGTTCCTGAACATTGACCTTTTTTCGTAACAATTAAAGTAGAAGGAACAATATGACCTATACAAAGATATAAGGTTTCTACTTTCACACCTTTTTCTACCACTAAGGCACCCTTTGTGACCTTCCAATTTTTATCACTAAATTTAACAACACAACCTTCATCATCTAGTTGCCCTGCTAAAATTAAATTTCTACTTAACTTTGGAACATGCCTCACCTCATGTAGTAGCCAATGATTCCCATTCTGCAACTTAATCTTGATTCTTCCCTTTCCAACAATCTAACAGGGTTCGTTATCTCCTAAATAAACTAGCCCAAAATCCCCTTGGACATAATCAAGAAAATAACTCCTATGGGGGGTAGCATGAAATGAAGCCCCTGAATCTAACACCCAAGAATCATCAACATTATTAAGGGAAAGAATCAAAGCATCCTCATCAGATTTATTACTTACCACATTTTCCTCTTTACTTCCTTCTTTTTTGTCTCCTTTATTTTTTCGAGACCAACAATCTTTCCTTAAATGATCCAGCTTACCACAGTACTAGCAATCCCTCTTGTCTCTAGATTGGGACATTTTGTCCTTTGATTTTCCTCATGACTTCCCATGATTTCCAGAATTTTTTCCTCTCTCCTTTGTTCTGCCCTTGCTTTCTGCATTCAAAACACTGCCTGATGTGGATGTTCCACCTAAGCTTTTTCTACGAATTTCCTTGCTCAAAATAACACCAACAACATCATCAAATTTCAATGTATTTGAACCAGAAACAAAATTGCTAACAACCATTACCAAGCTATTCCAACTTTCAGGCAAAGAACACATAATCAAAGAGCCCTAACTTCTTCATCAAAGTTTCTTTTTACAGAATTTAATTGACTGGTGACCGTATTAAACTCATTTAAATGATCAGTAACTGACCCACTTTCTACCATTTTCATATTAAATAAACACTTCATAAGTATTACCTTATTCAAAGCGGAAGGATTTTCATATAACTTTTCCAAGGTTTCCATCAACTCTTGAGTTGTATTTTCTGTTGTAATATTGAACACCACCAATTGTGCCAGGCATAAATGAATACTGCCAAGAGCCTTTCTATCCAAAATCTCCCAGTCCTCATCAAACATTGCTAAAGGTTTCTTGGTTTTCCCTTCCAATGGCCGCCATAAATCCTTCTGATAAAGGTAGTCCTCCATCTGCATCTTCCATAACTGATAGTTCTACCCATTAAACTTTTCAACCTTCTTACCCTCGTCTACCATTACTCCCACTCAACCGTGAGACCTTCCTAAAGATGATAATCGAAACACAACCTGCTCTGATACCACTTGTTAGGGTTAGAAATGGCAGATATCTAACAATTAAATGCATATTTAATTAATAAAGAGAGAAATTAAAACACACATAGAATAAATTATAACATAGAGAATTTAACGTGGTTCACCCAATCTGGGCTACATCCACCAAACCACAACCATCCAATAATTTTATTATCCAGTGCAAAAACCTATTACAATCTTGTGAATAATCACGATTTTTATCATATTGTAACCCACATCCGAACCCCTTTTTAACAAGCTTAGAAGCTTCCAGATCAGGGTTCTACAAAGTTGGTTTTTTCCTTTTTCGATGACAATGCAAAAAAGGAGGAAATTTTTTCTCGAGGGTTGTAGCCCCCGAACCCTCACCGGCCCCAAACCCCGGCAAGGATACATGTCAGGGTGTATAGTATAGTATGATCAGTTGCCACATACGAACACAATCATAGATCATGCATATGAAAAATTGCCTAATAAATCCCACCTTAGGGTTGATTGGAGCTAAAGTGAAATTTTAGATATGAGGGTGTGTGCTGCCCTAGTGCTTAAAAGAACCCAAGATTGGTTGGATGGGAAATGGCGACAAGTTGTTGGTCCTGTTCAGGAGCCTAAGGAATCACAAAAGAATGAACAGGGGTCTACGCAAGCATTTGGTGTAAGTGTATCATTGGGGAAACCCTCTGTGAGCTCCTCTAGTGCAAATTCTTAGTCAGGAGGTGATGTTGATAGGTTAGAAGAAATAATCAAGTTGAAGAGCATCTATGAACGAGATGGTGTGCTTTCTCCTACCCCTAAGAAGAAGATCAATCAAGGAAAACTTGTGGTTGCAGATTCTGAAGCTATCTTTAAATAGATCACTAAAGATAATATCTTTCCTCCTTTGTCCGACTTTGAATTTCCCTCTTCTCTGCCTCCAGTTGATAATCCACCTATCACTCCTAACACTGCTAAATAAACTATTAGTGGAAATGAAGATTCTAGTTTGGTAGTAGCCTCCCCAGAATGGCTGAAAAAAGCAGTGGAGAACAAGAGAAAGCATATTCCTACAATGACACTTGGAGTGGATACAATTTCAAATTTACTTCAAAGCTCTTCAAAACCTAAGAAAGCTAGGAGGATGTCAAGGATGGAGACTGATGCTACTTCTAGAAATCAAATGTTAGAAATTGATGATCTTGTGAAGGATATAAATGAAGATGAAATAATGGAGGCAGACTACAAAGTCACACATGTTGATATGGGGCCTCCAACATTGGAAGGTGACATGTACCATGCCAATTATTCAATCAATACCTTGATTAAAAGAGTGAAAGAACAAAGGAAAGAAAATATAAAACTGGAATCTCAAGTCCTTTCATTGAGTAACTTTATTTGTTCCATGGCCACTCCTCCTACATCTGATGAAGCCTCAAGTTCTCAGGTAGAGTGCATCGATGTGCTCACCATAGAGAAAATTAAAAAGAATTTGACCTATTCCAGAGCTACTTGTGAGGGGATCAATAAAATATCTCAAGAGGCTATCTTCTTTCTCAATAAATCTGTGCTCTTTTACACTCAAGTTGTTAATAAGACAAAGGAGTTAGTAACATAACTTCAGCAGCTCATAAAAGATAAACTAGTCTTTATGTGCTTGCTTAGGAAATGAAAGAATTGAACTCTATGGATATGAAGATATTAATTGGTGAGCAAATTGTGAATAACCCTAAGGAGCTAGACCTTCCTGGTTTGTTTCATTGGAATGGAAATTGAATATGTATGATAATTTGGTGAAGGAAATTAATAATACACTTGAACAATATTATGAAATGTTGGCGGAAGTTAAAGAAGATTGTCATATTTTGGGAGTGGAAATTACTAATGAGTTTGATGAAAAAATTCTAGATATAGAAGAAATATTTTTGAAGTTTAGAGATATATTCAAGAAAGAAATAGTTTATCCTACTATAGTGACATGGGAGTTCTTCTCGAAACTTAGTGGAATGGAGATCCGCCTAAGGACTTATAAATGTGGAGAAGAGAAAATATCTCAGATGTTGGTTGAGTCTGAAAAGGATTTGGCCACATGGAGAACCAGGTTACAAATTACTACAACTCCAGGAAGCAAAAACATCACTACAATTGTCACCAAGTACCGAGAATACATGCAAAGAGTAAAGGCACAAGAGGTGTTATTGAAGGAGGAGGTGAAAATAATTGAAAGCGAAGGAGTCGGTGCTAGGAGTGGGACCGTTGTTTAGTTTTTAGTTTTTATGTTATTTTCTTTAATTTGTCTCTCTTGATACTTCAAAGACTTTTTATTTTAATTTCTAAAATGGTTGTCTTCAAGAAACTGTTATCAAGACAAAAAAAAACTCTATATTTGCCAGTGGATTGTCTATTATTGGAATGATAGATTTTTGGATAGTTTCATTGTTGTGGAATGTTTATCTGTGAATAAATATTTTATGGTGATGGATGCGTAAGGATTTCTCACTATAATTTAGGTGATTTGGTAGTTTAAGCTTTTATTGTTTAAGTTGGGTGGATGCCTTTATAAGTTATTTATGTTGAACTATTAGTTTTTGTAAGCTTATAACTTATAAGTTATGGATGTTGAATTGTTACCTTTTGTTCAAGGAATGGATTAATAATGTTCCTTTCAATTATTTATCAAAGATTGTGTGAATGGCAATGCAATAGGAATTTATAAGTAGTGTGATAAGTGTCGTTCTTTAAAAATGATGTAGAATCACATCAAATTCAATACCATGGAATATAATATAAAATTTTTGGCTTTTCCTTACCTTAGTCATTAGTCCTCAGAGTTTTATAACCTTGTCGCAAAGTTCTAAATTTTCATAACTTCCCAATTCCCTGAATTGGTTGATGGTTCACTTTGTTGAGTTGCAAATCTTTCCTAGTCATCTTTCTACTCAGTGGATAGGAGGTTTCAAAAACTTCAAAACTTCAAAGTTTGGTTCTAACTTCTAAGGTTCACTTTGTTGAAGCAAGAATGGAAAAGAGATAAAGAAAACTTATTATTATAACTAATAACATTATGAAGAAATGATCACTCACCTTTTAAGTCTATGTTTTTGGCTTTTGCTGGCTTCCGAATGGAGAAGTAGAACCTCAGAACCAAACAAAATGTGTAAGAATAAATGACGCTTTCAATTGTATTTATATCAATCCATGATTCCATATTTGGCGAATTTCGTGGGATTTTTAAATAGTATATTAAAAATTTGGAAAATCTCGCTTGTTTATACAACAATAAGTCGTAATTTTCAAGGTGAAATGTGTCCTCCAATGTAATTATTTTTTAATGTTATTGGCGAAATAAGTCCTTATGAGCAACAATTTATAAATTTTAATTAGCGAAATGGGTCTTCACAATCAACTATTTTTAAATTTTAATTGGCGAAATGGGTCTTGATACAATGTTTTTTTAATAGTATTGGTGAATATGTAGGTGTTTTATTAAATGCTTTCGGGATTCCAGGTGAAAATATTAGTCGGTCCAATTGAAACGCGTAGTTTGACAATGGCAATTTTTTTGCTTAAATATGCCTCATAAAAAAAAATCATTGGCGAATGGACATGCATTGGACCTATAGTTGAAAAAATCCGGTCAATTTGGACACTCTGTTGGGTGCGAGAAATTCGCCAATTTCAACTTGGCTGATTCCTAGAATTTTCCAATTGGTGAAGATTCGCCACTAAAGTTTTCCCTGAAACCAACAACCTTTTGGAGGATTTGTCTATTCTTTTGGGGTTGAAACGATCTTGTGGTCTTGGTTGGAGAAGGATAATTTGTGAGTCAGATTCCTAGATTGTGATTCATATGTTGAATAAGTGTCAATTAGATGATGTGAATTGACAACTGGCTATGGTGGTCAATCAAATCATTTCTCTGGGTGGGGTTGTTGATTCTGTCACCTTTTGTCATATCCCACGGGAATGGAATAAAGTGGTTGATAGCTTGGCTAAATGGGTGTTTGAATGGACGGGGGCTTGGAATGTGGAAGACTAGGGTAGTTTATTTGAGGACCTTTCTCAGGAGTTGGAGGCGCTGGTTATGAAGGATCTATGAGATGTTTCTAGGGAGTTTCTTAATGGCTCTAATTTGGGATTTTGACCTTTGTTGGGTCTATTGTACTATTTTTCTTTGTATTGATTTGTTGATTCAATAAGTTTTTAACCTTTTTATTAAAAAAATAAATTTGATACTACTAATCTATATACACAATTTAGGAAAAACAAGATTATCCATAGGGACAGGTACATTGAACACATCACAACATTTGGTTAAGGACCTAATAATTGGCCTTGAAAACCTCTTTTATAAATCAAATGTCTGTGACCAATGACCAAAATTAAGGATTAAAGGAACTTCTCAATAGCCAAGACAAGGACCATTCTAATTTAGAAGTATCAAAAAGAATATAAAGATATCCTAGGACTAGAAAAGAAATGTGTATCTTACTCAAAATACTAATACCATGGTTGCAACACAGCACCTTTTTCTCATCTAATTGAAAATTTCTTGGTTCTCTTCTAGTAATATTTTTCTTAATATAACCATGCATTTCTTGGCTATTAAGAATTTCCTTTAAACCATAATTTTTAAAATTTGAATAAGACTATGTTATAGAAAAATGATAGGAAGACCTTCCTTCACACCTTAATGGTAGAAACAACTATAATTTTACTTCTTAATGGTAATTATTTAAGTATTTTTCATTTTTAGCCCTACAATGCTTTCTAGTTGGTTTTTTATCTAAAGAAAATCTATGTATTTTTTCACTTAATTTAATTATATAAAAAAAAATAAGCAAATAAATATAGCTACGGTGAAAATAATTTGGAAAAGTGAGATTATCCATGGAAAACTATATTAGTGCATTATAATATTTGATTAATGGCCTAACAATTGACCTTTAAGATCTCTTTATAAACTAAATATTAGTGAACAATAACAAAAATCAAGGGTTGAAGAAATTTTTTAGTAGTCAAGAACAAGATCATTATGATTTAGAAGAATTATAAAAAAGAGGATTTAGAGATATTCAACTAGAGGAGAAATAAGTATCTTATTCAAAGAATTGGGAAAATAGAGATTATTTATGGGAAGTTACATTGAATGTATCACATCCATTTGATTAAGGACTCAACAATTGACATTTAAGTCATATTTATAAAGAAAATGTCAGTGAGCAATGACGAGGAAACTCTCAACAACCAAGAAGAGGGTTATTCTAATTTAGAAGAAGTATCAAAAGAAGAAGATAGTAAAATATCCAACTAGAAGAGAAATGGTATCTTATTGAAATTTTAATACCATGGTTACAACATAACATATTTTTCTCAAGTCTACTTGAAAATATCTTGATTCTCATTTGTTAATATTTTTTTTTGAATTAGAACCTCTGTGTGTGTCGAATGTGTAGAGTGAGTTATTCTAATGTCAACACAAACCTTAATGAGATGATTTACATTCAAAGTTTGAAGCAAGTAAAACTAATCTATTCGTAATACAATCAAACCTTTCAAATATGTATCATTGTCCTCTATTTCTAGGGATTTATTAAACCGTTTGGCCATTAGATTTCTATGGGCACAAAGGTTGTTAAAATGACTACCTAGAAAATGAGATTTGATGCTTAATATGCAAGCTAAGATGATTTCTATGTGCAAATGTGTGCTGGAATGATTAGTGGTATGCTCCTAAATGAAACAAAATGATGGAAAGGATAATGGATGCAACGATAAATGAAGGATGATGTTGATGATAGATGAACAAGTGAAGATGAGTGAGATGATATGAAACTATAGTGAACTATCCATGATTATGCATATGCTCAAATGCAACAAAAAATCAAACTAACCTAAAATGTAACTATGATGCAATGGAGATGATAAAATGTAACTATGAAGCAATTAATTAATCTAAGATGAGAATGCAAAGTAACACATGATATGAAAGCTAAGTATAAGACTCCATGAAAGCTCCAAGCTCCTATGAAAAACCTGCATGGTAATAATGCTCAAAGTGTGGATGGAAAATGGCATTATAACACTATTCCAATTTGTATTTCAAAATAGCATTATAACATTACTCAAAAGGTGGATGATAATGCAAAGGATGAGGGGTGTATTTATAGAGTTTCTCAAGCATTTTGTGAGGTGGCACCTATCAACGGTTCAGATTCAAAGGAGACAAGATATACAGTGGAGATGAAAGGAATCAGGATGTTGTCACCTTGACCAAGGACAACATACCATGTGTGTGAACAAAATCCCTTGACCAATTAGAAGCATGCCAAATGTATGAGATTAAAAGTGTGAAACAAAGACCCATGTGCTCCAAATTTGTTGGAAGTGTGGGGGAATAAAGCCATGTGCTTTTTCTTATTGGTGGAAGTGTGTGAGGATACTTCTAATTAATAATTAGGCTTATTTATTTTCATGTGACCTTTATGAGGTGGCACATAAAAAAGTTGTAGAAATGTGCTCTAATTCTTAATCAGGATTAGGGAAGATTAATTAAATAAACACGTTTAGGGATTTTTGTTTATTTAATTTAGGAGAATGTGAATTAGGAGAATTAAAAGGAAAGTGAACAATATAAATAAAGTAAAACCTTATTTATATGTAGTTGAAGTATTAATCAAATAGGTTGTATTTAATTAATTCAATGCGATGACTGTTTTCAGGTGTATACATTTTTCCCCTCTTTGAAGTGATGTGTTTACATGTTACTTCAAAGAAGATTTTGATTTTGATGCTTAGATGACATGAGATTTCGATGCCCCAGACGATGCAAGATTTTTATGCCCTAAATGATGCAAAATTTTGATGCCCCAGATGATGCAAGATTTTGATGCCCCAGGCTTTGAATTTTAGGTATTGATGGATGCTATGCCCCCTTGAGAGATAAATTGGTGAATATAAGGATGTGAAAATGAAGTTTGAATGATGTGATAAGTGTTGTGATGATGCAATGATGATCCAATGTCGATTCGATGAAGGTTTGATGTCAGAGACGATTTATCTCTCAAAATTGAGTGGCAAGCTCTTTCTTTAAAGAGTTGATTAATTACCCCTCCTTTTTGGTAAAAATGTGAAATAAATCCCACCCTAATTCCCTCCATTTTACCCTTAAAAGGTAAAATGGGGTAAAATGGGATTCATTTGCACATTTTGAGTTTGAAGAAGTTGAAGATTGGAGAGCTTAGAGAAATATGGTGATCCCATACCACAAGGATCGTTTCAAGCGTCTTCGCCAACTTGATCAACCTGCTGCCTCTGGACCGACGGTACGCTTTATGAGAAACCTCTTTGTTAGTCATTTTCTTGCCTTTTAATGGTATTTTGAATGTCGTAGATAGATGTTGTAGCTTATTGGATGTAATTTGTGCACTTTTGAGTGATGTTTTTGTCATTTTCGAGTGCTTTTTAGCATGTTTAAGAGTTTTTGGCGCCTTTGGGGTCCCAAATGGCACCTCTTGCAAGGTTAAAATTGATGTTTTTGAGCCTTTTGAGAGTTTTAGCGCCTTTGGGGTCCCAAGTGGTGCCTCTTGCAAGGGTGAAAATGCATTTTTTTGGGTGGTTTTAGAGTTTTGGCGCCTTTGGGGTCCCAAGTGGCACCTCTTGCAAGGCTTGATTTTCATGTTTTGGCATGCTTACATTGTTTTTGTGCTTCTTGTTTCTATTTTGGCACCTCTTGTAGTTTTTCACCAAGTCAAAAAACTCACATTTTGTGTTTGTGCTTTGCAGGCTTTCCCAAAAATGCTTGTCAAAGACACTCTTATCAAACTACTGACCTATTGCAGGGGCTAGAAGTGGTGTATTTGGTTTCCTTTTGGTTAAGCTAGGAACATAGCTTAATTAAAAGGTTAATGAACATCATGTTTTCTTTTGGTTAAGTTAGGAGCATAGCTTAATTAAAGGTTAATGAACACCATTTCTTTTGTATGTGATGAATGGTAGGCATATGTTCTCCCCTTAACTAGGTGATCCAAAAAGCTAGACCCATTCTTGTTTATGTGCGAGTGTAAGTGGAGTATATGGCATGAGTTCTCTCTTTATTCATGCGAAATAAAGATCGATCAAACTATGGACCGTATACTTGCTTGATTTTGTTTATCCTAGAGGGCCTGCCTTGTGGGAAAAAGTAATCACCCAAGGGAACGACCCAACCAGTAACACGCTAAAGCCAAGCAAGTTCCAACCGGGATATAAATGTGGATACTTGAGGAAAGTTCAGGAATCATGAGGATAATTTTGACGAGATGGATTGAAAGGGACTCTCACCACATGGATTATCCCCCATGAATGGAATGCCCACATTAAAACCCTTGTAGATTTTCCAAAATCCTTTATCTATTCTTTAGTGTAGTAACGGTCATTGCCAAGGAATCCACATTCTCACAGTTTTTAGTAGAGGTGATCGGTTTACCATGGGAGTTTCATGAGGACTGGAAGCTTGGTTGGCCTAAGAAGAGAGTGCATTGTAAGGGGGAGCCTATGCAACCAAGCTTCTGAATTCATCTGCTAAAAATAGTGTGGTTGGGGTAAAACCTGCGTGGAATCTAAAAGAATATAGTCTTACACAACCTTAGGAGTGTATATTCTGCTTGATGTGTCTTCAAAATGAAACTCAAATGAAACACCATAAAAAAATGTTGCATTTTAAAATTGAAAACCTTGATTTATAACTATATTCATTGAGGTAGACAAGTTAGTAACTTGGGTCCATCCATCTTTAGAAAATCAGTCCTTCCAGTAGTGTTCCACCTTTCCTTAGGAAAAATAGAGTCAAAATATGCAGTTTACACGATGATTTCATGAAAGGTCAAGATTAGAAAACCAAAGATCAAACCTATTAGTCCAAAAAAACATAAAAAATGTTTGTCTATGCTTTGTGACTTTAGAGAAAGGTTAACCTTCAATTTTTACAAGAGAGCATGCAAAGACAATCTAGAGTTATACATGATGTACTATTGTCAAAATCCAAGACTTTTCCAATGTTTTGAGTACCTTAATTACGTCTCTTGAGTCAAAACTTAGAGTCCAAGATCATTCCTTAGATACCTTAAAAGTCTAAACATTGTTGAAACAGACCTATACAAGTGGAAAATTTCAAATTAAGCCTAAATCTAAAAATTTCAAGGTGCCTAAATCATCACTATCTATCACATCTTTGAATGCAAAACCTAGTTTCATCTTTGGGAATTGTCATCCTTTAATCATGAAACTATGTCATACAATCAAATCAAAATTGGTCTAATCAATAGAATTTGTCATTCTATTTGACTTAGTTGTAATCCTTGGCACTATGTCAAACTTAGATCAAAGCTTAAATTTTAAACCATAACACTTCTATACCCATCCAAAAAAGATCACAAAAGAGGAGACTCAACAACAAGGAACTTGGAACACCCAAATTTGAAACGAAAAACATAGAAAGTCTGAGTAGTGAAGCTTTCAATATTGAAACTCCCAACATTGAACCTCAAAATAGTGAGATCCCTAGGGTAAGTGCACAAAGTTGAGTCCACGAAACATGGAATTTTTTTCCTTAACCAAAAAATTGAAATCGGCATTGAGGAAACAGGATCTCGATTTTAATAAATGGGATCCCAATTTTTAAAAATCAGGATCCCGTTATGGTTCGGGATCCCAAGCCTGAGACGAAATGGGATCCCGCTTTTTAAAAATCAGGATCTCGTTTCCCATCGGATTCTGAACCGATGGAAAAGGCACAGGATCCCGATTACTAAAAAAGGGATCCTGATTTCTATAAATCGGGATCCCATTTTGTAGAAATCGGGATCCCATTTTATATTGCTATTTATTTAAAAAAAAAACACATTTCATTGCACAGTGGATAGGACCCCAAGTATTGGCGACAATGACCCCCACAATCAGCTACAGGTACCTCCCTACACGCCATTTTTTTGCATTTTTTAATTTTGAATTGAAATTTTGAAGAAAATAAATGAATTTAGCATGTTTTTTTTAATTTATTTCACGTTTTAAGTATTTTTTAAAACTATTATAGTAGAAATGAATAATTGTAAAAATAGACGAAAAAATGCAATGAAACCTGAAGGTTTTTTAATAAAAATGAAAAAATGAACCTTGAATTGTGTTTTAGAAACAAAATTTAGCACGAAATATAAATTGATCGATAGAAGCCCAAAATTGATTTGAAAACCTAATTGAAATAAAACAAAAAAATTGGTTCAAAACCCTAGAAATCAAAATGAAATAAAAACATTGCATTTACAAATCCAAATCAAGCTTTTTGAAACCCTGAATTCAAATCAAACGAAAAAAATTGAATTTGAAACCCTAGTTTGAATTGAAACGAAAAAATTGCATTAAAACCCTAATTGTTTAAAATTGAAACCCTAAATTGAATTGGAACAAAGAAATTGTTAAAACCCTAAATTGGAATTGAACAAATCATTTTGATTTTAAAAACTAGGTAATTTTGAGCTCAAAAAAAATCATTTGCATTGCTTAAATGTTTTAAATTTTATTTTCTTTGTATGGAAAAATGATATATATTAAACTTTAGTTTCAATGTTAAATTATAATTAGATTAGAAAACAATATGTTAAAGAATTGTTAAAAATTCATAAAGTTTATCTTGATGTTTGTTTACGCAAATTTAATTATAAATTCACGTAAATCTAAACACGTACAATCGATTCCAATTGACACTAACTTGCAACTCTAAATTATGCCAAGGGCCACCCAAACTTCACCCTAAGTTTGCTAAACCCTAGACCCTAAGCTGTAAAATCTAAACCCATAACACTAAAGCATTTGAAATTTATGAACCCTAGACCCTAATCTTTCATTGGACATACCTAAAATTATGTAGGTTCAATGTCAAGAATGGGTCTATTTGGTAGATTTATGAAAACTATTTTGAATATCTAGAATGCCATAAAAGTATAATTATTGCAATTCTAATTGGAAACACTTGGGTACATATATATCATATG
>VDFB02193867.1:276761149-276837719 GCA_007258455.2 Sequoia sempervirens | reverse complement strand
CCTGCCAACAAAATTCGATTTAATAACTTGTGCATATCCATATAACTAATTTAGTATTAAAAAATAACTTAATAAAGAAAAATAAAATGAAATAAATTAAATTAAAATTACCTTCTTGTACAAGGTCTAAAGCACGATCATAATCTTCAGATGCAAATAATTGATCATTTTCTTCAATAGTTCTTTCATATTGATTATGTGCTTCTACAGGTGTCAACGATCTTTGCTTCCACTGTTCAACCCATTTTGTATTTTCACAAACTTCCCAATCTCCTGAGATACAAAAATGGCAAAAACATGCAAGCTCCCTTATCCAAATAGTCCATGTGCTTACTGTCGCACTCCTAAATGAATGCCATTTAGTAGATCCACTAATTGTCTCACAATCAACTCTAGATACAATGTTTTCTTCTTCCCCCAACCAAAAGAATTGATGAACCAGGTTCAGGTGGCATATGAATACCACAATCTTGTATAATCATGTTAGGATGCAAGGTACAACGTATATATCAAAAAACATCATAAAAATAGCGAAATTGAACATGTATTTTACAACAAGATATTTGTTGCTTATTCATTTTTACATACCAGGGTTTACATTTTTCAAAAGACCTTTCACTTATTTTAATATTACCAGGTAACACTAAATCGCTACAAAATTTTCTATAAAATTTAGTTTGTGTTGTATCTAATAGGTGTTTTGGGTGAGGATCGCGAACTTCGGACCCCACCCTTAATTTTAAAACATCTTACAGCATTTACATGAAACCCTAGTATTATCATGCATATTTTTGATCAAAGATTTAATTTCAACATTCAATTTTATATAGGACCTGGTAGTCATCCACTGAAACTCCAACATTGATTGATAGGATCATTTTCTATACTCTCTCTTCTTTGCCTCTTAGTAATGTTTTGGATGCATTTTTAAAACTTCACTAATATTGCTTACCATTCTTTTATTCAAAGTTGTTTTATTAACTATAGCGTAGTTATAGCTCTTCTTGCTGCGTTTTTATCTTTAGATGGACTATTTTTTCCCAATAGATTGAATGGCACTAGCAATAGTAGACATAACATGTTTTAATGATTGATCTTTTCTTTTTGGTTTAACATAAAAGCCTAACCTTTTCATTACTTTCCTCATTTTTTGCATTCTCATCAATTGCATCATTAGTTGACATTGAAATGCAATTTTTTTACGATAAAAGAATTTGGTGTATATTCTATTCGCATGTGTTCTTATTTGCCTCCAAGAAATTTGATCAAAAGATTATCGAAAACACCACTTCCAATTTTAAAAAAGTATTTTCATTAAATTCAACATCACATTCTAGATTTTCATCTTCATTTTCATTTTCATCTTCATTTTCATTTACATTTTCATCTTCATTTTCATCAACAAAACGGTTTTCATTTTCATTTTCATTTTCATTTTCATCAACAAAACAGTTTTTATTTTCATTTTCATCTTCATTTTTATTAACAAAATGGTTCTCATTTTCATTTTCATCAACAAAACCGTTTTCATTTTCATTTTCATTTTCATCAAAAATATAGGTTTTGTTTTCATTTTCAAGAAAATGATCATTTTGGTTTTCATTTGCAACAAAAGATTTTTCTTTTTTGTTTTCAACAAGTTCTATAAAAGTTTCATCTCTCTGAATATAGTTAATGTCAACATTATTATATCCAACATCTTGTAAAACTTCTACATACAAATTTACCATTTCACTAACATGTGGATTTGAAGACGTACCTGGATTTGTGCATATTGAAACATTCTCCTTAACACTCAAAGAGGGATTTGAAGACATAGTAGGACTTGTTTGTATAATCATATTCTTCTCCAAATTGACTCCTTGCAAATTAGCTTCATCTACAATTATGGTATCTTCAATGTTTTCATCTTCAATAGTTGTTGAATTGGTTGCTTCACCATCGTTCATTGATTTCATTCTCATTCTTCTTTCTCTTTGTCTTTGTCTCTCTTTTTCTTTATTTGCTTCAACTTCTTGAGGAGTCAATGTCTTTCTTCTCTTATTATGAAATTTATCTCCCATAATTATAAAATTCTCAAGCACAAATGAATGTTAATAGTGAAATACTTCAAAATATTCAATCCAATTCACTTCAAAAATGGTGTAGATGATGCTCCCTTTGATAAAATCAACCAAAAATCAAATTCACCACCTGTAAATACAATAACTTATGAAAAATAATTCATTTTTAGTGCTCTCAGCTGTACATATGAAGTTGTAAAGTTGCAGACTAAACAGTAATTTTGCACAGTGTTTTTAAATAAAATAAACGGGATCCCGTTTATAAAACAGGATCCCGCTTATAAAACAGGATCTCGCTTATTATAAAACAGGATCCTGATTATAAAATGGGATCTTGATTATAAAATAGGATCCCATTTATTAATAAGCGGGATCCCGCTCTATAATCGGGATCCCGTTCACTGACATTGAATGTCGGAGCCGTTGTAAAGGTAATGGGATCCCGTTTACGAAACGGGATCCCGTTCCATTTACAATGGTCAGAAAACTATTGGATGGGAATGGGATCCCAATTATAGCACGAGATCCTGTTTATTAATAACCGGGATCCCATTTTTTTAAATATGAATTTTGTTTTGCATCGTGGGCGGGTTTTTGCCAAGATTTTTGGTTCGGGAAAAGCATTGGAAGTCTGAACCTAGGCCTTCAACCTGGTTTGACCTGCAAGTTGAAGGCCCTAACAATGTCAAAGAAAAATACCGACTTTGGACATATGGCTATCGACCTTTTTTGCAAAATTTTCTGACGAAATTAAAACCCATTTTAGATGAAACAATGCAGATTCTAAATATGTAATTTTTTTTGCAATTTAATTATTTTTTCTATTTTTCAATTAATTTCTAATAAAATTGGTCCATAAACTTTAAATATCAGATTTTTTCTTTTAATAACTTTTGATCAACATAACATTTTGACAAACAGATTGCACAAAGCAAACTTTAGACAATTCTTTTCAATTTGAAAAAAATAAATTAGAAAATGATAAGTTTAGGTCATCTTATGCATGTCCTACATGACGATTTTTCAAAACAAAAATTTTCTAATAAAAAATTAACAAAAAAAAAAAAAATTCAATAAAAAATTACAAAAAAATATCAAGAGCAAGCTTCAGTGAGTCATAAAACTTTTCCAAAAAGGATTTAGAAAAATACGATAATTTAAGTCAAAATATGGATGTCGTACACGTGCATGGTATGGTAAAAAAAAATGACTTTTACACAGTGGTTTTTAGAAATGCCTATTAAAACTCAGTTTGTACAATATAGGTATTGAAATAAATTACATATTTGGAAACTAGACTCCGAGCACTACATTTTATGATCAGTGAATTTTTTAAAAATTTCATCTCTAAGTGCTTCAAATTTTAAGGTCAAATGTGTCAAATACTAAAAATCAGGGAAAACACTTCCACTTTTTGGCCAAAAAGTGGACTCAACTTCTTGCACACACCCCCTAGCAACATGGCTGATGTAGAAGAAATCCCTATTCCTGGACTCAACAACACTCAAGGGGAAGAAATAAGCAATGAGGATATTTGACAAGCAAAACAAGACCCCAATTTCCATAAGTTTTTGGAAAATATTTTTTAAAGAGATGGGGAAAAATACCTATTAATGTTAGCTAGTCAAGGAGTTAAACTTCCCCCTGATTTTGAAATCATCTTAAAAGCACCTCTCCAAATGGCTGAAAAGGAAACAAAACAAATGGTTACTTTAACTCACCAAATGAAAAACCTTCAACAACAAGTTCTAAACATGCAAAGGGGAACTTCGAAACGATACTTGATCGAGGACATTTTTCCTTATCCCTTTAATCCATCTGTCAACATGATTCCTTTCCCTAAATGTAGTGAATTTCCAATGATAAATACAATGGTACAACTGATCCATTAGATCACGTAAGGGAATTATGAAATATGAGTCTAGAATTTGTGCATGACGAAAATTATTTGATGAGACTATTTCCACAAAGTCTAGGAGGGAATTGCCTTGAATGGTTTTCAAAGATTACACCCCCCATCAACACATTTGAAGAGTTGCTCAATAGATTTCTCACTCAATACTCTTACAATATCCAACATGATATCACCATGAAAGACCTTTGCAACTTGAAACAAAAAAAGGGTGAGTCCCTCATTTTCTTGCAAGAATGGATGAGATTGTTCACAAGGTATTCTCATCCTGTGCCTGAAAAGGAAAAGATATAGATTTTCATTGATAGCCTAAACGATGAGATGAGTTATAGGTTGGAATTACAATGTCCCCCTACCTTCAAAAAATTGATTGAAAACAGAATTAAAATCAAGGAAGCCTTAGTCAAAACAGGGTTCATTAAGGTATACAATGAAAACAACTCATCCACTTCCTCTAACAACTACAATAGTGGGGACAAACCTAAATTTTGGCAACAAAACAAGAACGTGGGTAACAATGAGGTCATAGCTGAAAATCAAAATACCAAACCTATATTCAACTTAATAACAGCTGCCACCAAGACCAATCAAACCAAAAATCCTCCCAACACTCCAAATGTTAGCTAAAACAAGAATCAGACTAATCTGGGGACTAAAGCAACACTGTTTCCAAAACCTTCCAATCGACGAAAATTCACACCATTGGGAAAATCCTTAGATTTCACCTTAAAGGAACTTACTGAGGCTAAGCTTATCACAGTGCTCAAAGCATGAAACTGGGATCCACAAATCAAGCCCTTTTGGTGGAACGATGCTCATTACTGTGATTATCATCAAAACAAGGGTCATATGACAAAATATTGTTGGCAATTAAAACACGCAATCCAAGATCTCATTGATAACAAGAAGGTACACATTGAAGGACCCCAAAGGGACAGTGATCAGGGAGTGTTCAAGAACCCTTTACCCAATTATGAAAAGGGAGAGTCCTCTACATCGAATACCAAGGGAAAGAATATAAACTATGTTTATGATTCTACCATTATTGTATTGAGATGGTTGGGAATTCCATCCAAGACACCAAAATTGGAAACCAAGGGAAGGGAGCCACTACTGAAATCCAACACAATGATGACACTAACTCACATCAAATCAATGACCTTGAACCTAGAAATCTAAGCACTAACATTGACACGAATGGCAATCAAATTAACGTCATCAAAATTATGAATGATCAAGAGAATACACCTATCAATGCGATTACAAGAGGACAAGCCAAGGTAACATTGAAAGGAGCTACCATTTCCATGTCCAAAATGAATGTTTTTCCTATAACTCAATATAACATCATTGATCAGTTACAAAAGATACCCGCTCAAATATCCATATTGGAACTTCTCAAGATTTCACTCGCGCACAAAGAGATCCTGGAACAAGATTTAGTTGCCACCACAGTACCAAACAATCTAGAAGTATGTACATTTCAAGCTATGGTGGGACATTTGATTGCACCTCATTGCTTATCATTCTCTTAACATGACAATGCACCCACCACCCATCCGCATAATGTTGCTCTCCACATCGAAGTCATAATCCATAAACATTGATTCAAACGTGTCCTTATAGATGGAGGTGCAGGCCTAAATATCTGCACTCTCAAGCTTGTTCATGCATTAGGATATTCTGAAAATGCTATTGATCCTAGAAGGAAAATCACCATAATTTAAGCATATGATGATGAAGAAAGATCCTCCCAAGGATTGATCATCTTACCCATTCAAGTGGGACCAATCATCAAAGACATAGTGTGTCAGGTGTTAGACAAGGAATTGACATATAACATACTCTTAGGACGACCATGGATTCATGAAATGCAAGTGGTACCATCAACCTATCATTAGTGCTTGAAATTTCCTTTCAATGGGCAGGAGATCACCATTGCTGCCAATTCTAACAATCCCCAATATTGCAATGCACTAAGATCAAATCAAGATACCTTTGTACCACATAATAGAGAAGTCATCAACTCTAATCCATCAAACAAAGAAAGTCTAGTGGGTTCTTCATCAAGACAGTATGAAGAAAGGGCTCAATCAAAAGACAAAGGGGTCATTGACTATATTTCATGCAACAATGGAATTCAATTTGATGCCTTATCCACATAGTTAGAAAGGATCCAAATACAAGACAAGGGCATGGGGGAATACTCATTTGAGCAATCTTCATACTTATCACAACTTTCATCTTCTCCTAAGTCACATGGACAACCATCTACTTCAAGACAACAATATTTACAACCCATCATGGTCTTTGATGGGAAGTTTATAAAAGAAAGTACTCAAGTGGAAGAAGCAGAAGATAGGGATGTCCTAAATTGGTTATACAAAGATGAAGAACCTTCCCAGGTATCAATGTCCAATATATGCACACATAAGTATGGCAAAGGTCAGACAATCCTGACAAAAATGGGATATGAGGGAAATGGTCCTTTGGGTAAAAGAAAAGAAGGCATCAGTGAACCAATACAACTTGTCACAATGAATCCCAAAGACAAAAAAAAACTAGGCTACAGGGAAAACTTAAAAGAGGAAGCTACTCAAAGAGTTGTCGAAAGAATCTTATAGTTACAGGCTAGTGAGGATCATGAAACAAATTACAATGAATATGAATGGGACTCTCTCTCTGAGGAATCTTGCCATGACAAAGAGATCAATGTAATCCAAAAGTATACCCCAATATGTATGAAAGGACAAAGTTCTGGTTCTAGACCACTTGAATATGGATCACAATATGTCGTTGACTCAAGTGAAGATGATCATTCTTCAAGAGAGATAGACATGTCCAAAGAAAGTAGCATCTTAGACCTCCTTGGAAAATTTGACAGCATGGCTATCTTGATGCTTACATCTTATGACCTTGGCCAATCTAACGATTCCATGTCCTTAATGCATCTTGAACTAATTGATTGGGATCAAAATGAGCTGCTTGACATACCCACCTTTTAAAATGATGATTCCCTCGCAAAATTCCTATGTTCTGATAACCCTGACACATGTTCCACCATTGAATCTCAGAATGAAGCTCTTGACAAAGGGAGTGTTAAACCTTTCAGCTACAAAATGAAAAATATAGGAAATGGGTCTAATAGTGAAAACCACTTGGGGGCACTATTAAATCAAGAAAAAGTAAAAACAAAGAGCGTATCTCAAGGTGAAAACCTCTCTGAGGAACCAAGAGATGGAAGGTTTGACACTCTCTCAGAACACTATCAAGAGAGATCTCCAGTGCTAATAGAACCTACACAATCCATCAATGTTGGTACAACTGAGATGGTGAAGACCCTACGTTTAGTGGAATCCATGACAGAAGAGGAGAAACCTCATTTCACTGAATTATTTAAGGAGAGACAAATCAACTTTGCTTGGTGATACGTCGACATGCCAGGCATAGATCCATAACTCATTATGCATCATTTGTCATTACCACTTGGCACGAAACCAATAAAGCAAAAACTAAGAAAGATGCATCCCCATATCGCCCTTCTGGTGAAAGCTAAATTAAAAAAGCTATTAGATGTAGGATTCATAAGATCTATTGATTATGCCGAATGGATATCAAACATTGTTCCGGTATCCAAACCAGATAAGAGCATCAGGATATGCATGGACTTTAGGGACCTTAACAAAGCTTGTCCAAAAGATGATTTTCCTCTACCAAACATTGATCTGATTATAGACTTGACTATTGGGCATGAAATGTTATCACTTATGGATGGATTTTCAAGATACAACCAAATAAAGATAGCACCTGAAGATCAAGATAAAACAGCCTTCACATGTCCTTAGGGCACTTTTTGTTGGAATGTGATGCCTTTTGGGTTGAAAAATGTTGGAGCTACATATCAGAGAGCTATGACTACCATCTTCCATGACATGATGCATACTTTTATGGAAGACTATGTAGATGATCTGTTGGAAAAATCCTACACTAGAGAAGGACACTTAGAGATTCTAGACAAAATCTTCACAAGATTGGAGAAATTCAAGGTGAGGTTAAATCCCAAGAAATGTGTGTTTGGTGTAACATCAGCTAAACTTTTTGGATACATTATCTCAGCTAAAGGCATTGAGGTGGATCCTACAAAGGTCAAAGCCATCATGGAAATGCCTCCTCCTAAAAACATCAGCCAACTCAGATCATTACAAGGAAGGTTCCAGTCCATCAAGAGATTTATTGCTCAACTAGCTGATAAAACTCATCCTTTCAATCAATTATTGTACACAAGAATGTCTCTTTCAAGTGGGATGAAACAAAATGATGGAAATGATAATGGATGCGACGATAAACGAAGGATGATGTTGATGATAGATGAAAAAGTGGAGATGAGTGAGATGATATGCAACTATAGTGAGCTATCCATGATTATGCATATGCTCAAATGCAACAAAAAATAAAACTAACCTAAAATGTAACTATGATGCAATGGAGATGACAAAATGTAACTATGAAGCAATTAATTAATCTAAGATGAGAATGTAAAGTAACACATGATATGAAAGCTAAGTATAAGACTCCATGAAAGCTCCAAGCTCCTACAAAAAACCTGAATGGTAACAATGCTCAAAGTGTGGATGGAAAATGGCATTATAACACTATTCCAATTTGTATTTCAAAATAGCATTATAACATTACTCAAAAGGTGGATGATAATGCAAAGGATGAGGGGTGTATTTATAGAGTCCCTCAAGCATTTTATGAGGTGGCACCTATCAACGGTTTAGATTCAAAGGAGACAAGATAGACGGTGGAGATGAAAGGAATCAAGATGTCCCCTTGACCAAGGACAACATGCCATGTGTGTGAAGAGAATCCCTTGACCAATTGGAAGCGTGCCAAATGTATGAGATTCCAAGTGTGTGAAACAAAGACCCATGTGCTCCAAATTTGTTGGAAGTGTGGGGGAATAAAGCCATGTGCTTTTTCTTATTGGTGGAAGTGTGTGAGGATAACTCTAATGAATAATTAGGCTTATTTATTTTCATGTGACCTTTATGAGGTGGCACATAAAAAAGTTGTAGAAATGTGCTCTAATTCTTAATCAGGATTAGGGAAGATTAATTAAATAAAAACGTTTAGGGTTTTTCATTTATTTTATTTAGGAGAATGTGAATTAGGAGAATTAAAAGGAAAGTGAAGAATATAAATAAAGTAAGACCTTATTTATATGTAATTGAAGTATTAATCAAATAGGTTGTATTTAATTAATTCAATGCGATGACCGTTTTCAGGTGTATGCAGAACCATATGTTTCTTGCTTGCTAAGCGTTTTCTTCAAATTGTAATTTTCAAAGTCTAAATAAGACTATGTTATGGAAATGTGATGGAAAGACCTTGCTTCAAATTTTTATGGTTGAAGTAATTGTTTTATTTTCTAATGGCTATCGTCTTGGTCTTTACATTTTTCTTACATTACTTTCTAGTTGATTTTTTATTTGACCAAAAATCTATATATTTGTTCACTTAATTTGAGAATTTTTCATTTAAATAATATTTTTGATTAAATAAAACAATTTGATAAAAAATTTATTTAAATAAATATAAAAAATATATAGTAAATTTAAAAAATATACATCTACTATTTAATATTATTTCATTAATAAATTTAATATTTAAAATTTTCCTAAAATTTTTATGTAAGAATAAAATTAAAATTATTTTAAAAATTAATAAAGTAGATGAATAAAGAGCAAATAGTACTCAAATAAAGAAAATATATTAACCTATATGTCATTCACTTAAAGAGTTCAATAATTCACTTTTAAGATCTCTTCAATTAACCATTATAATGTTAAATGCAGTCGCTAATAGATAGCATTTTACCGTTTACCGCTGCTATGGGTGGACGTCTTTCTTGGTGAATTATTTTTTATAACTTTTTTACGCCGAAGGTGTATCCTACTATGAAATGAGCGAAACTGATTTTTACGCCCTACGGTTGAGGTCATCCTGGAGACTATTGTAATCATCGCAGCCGTTGAGCATAGTCATGTGTATTTTTTACTAAATTTAAAAATCCACGGTTGACCTTTTATTGGAGATGATTGAAAGTCTGCCCGTCGTTGATATTTCTTCACCGCTTTTTACTGTTTTTGATGCTTCACCGCTTTTCACCAATTTTTTTTATCATAAATTATTGTGGGTAATGTGGTGACTGCGCAGGTGGTCTACTCCTCCTCCGCTCTTAGTAGTATGCACTGCTTGAGCTACTTGTGAAAATCCCTGCACTCCTATTGTGCCCGCCTCGCCGCCGCTCCACAACTACTGGCAAAATAGTGAGGACTGCTATTGAATTGGCAGTTGAAGACGTAAACAGAAACACCAACGTTATGAATGCCACTCTCCTCAACATTCATATCTGAGACTCCATAGAAGACGGACTCACAGGCGCTTCTACAGGTAACAACGCCACCTCTACCCACTATAAGAATTTCTCTGAAACTTTGTCAATTGTCCTCGCTGCTTGTGCCAAAATGGGAGCTTTGGAACAGGGTATGGACATCCATCAAAGCATCATGGAAGGAGGATTTTTTTCAGATTCTTCCTCCCTGTGCAAAAATGGGGTCTTTGGAACAGGGTATGGACATCCATCAAAGCATAAAGGATAGAGAAATTTTGTCAGATGTTGTAGTTGCAACTGCCCTGGTGTTTGACAAGATGCATCAAAGAGATAGGTCTCGTGGCCTGTTATGATTGCAAGATATGCACAAAATGGATTTGTTGAAAAGGATTTAGAAATTTCCAAGCAAATGCAACTGTCAGGTTTAAAGTGAAATTTTGCAACCTTTGCTAGCATACTTGCTACCCATGCCAAAATGGGAGCTTTGGAGCAGTATGGACATCCATCGAAGCATAAAGGATAGAGGAACTCTGTCAGATATTATAGTCGCAACTGCCCTGGTAGATATGCATGCTTGATTGGTTGGGTATTGACATGATACGGACGTCTGGTGGTATAAAACAATCTACCCAGAGTATATATATACATGGGCGTTGTTATATATATACGTGGGGGTTGTGATGGTTTTGAACAGAAGTTTGTACACTTTGTTATCTAGGTTTTATGTGTGAGTAGGTAATGAAAAATGAACCGGTCGCTTTCCCCGAATTTCAGTTTGTAAAATATCAGTACACAGTTTGGATTTGCTTAGAAGAACTTGATGCCAATATTGCCAAACGTATTTCTACATTTAATATTTCTGCATTTCCCAAGTATTGAAGATAAGCTAAAAAAATTCAATAGAATTCTTGATGACCTTGGTGGTGCCTTCAGCATGGGGGCAGTTGGGGGGTTAAGTATTCCACTTCATAGTAGGTCTCAAGAATTCTCCCAGAGGAGAACGTTTTCATGGAGGTATACAGGCAGTGGCTCTCAATGTCACCAGGGTTGGGGGCAAAGTTTTCCTTGTGGGGAGACCTGTTTTCAGCCTTTGATTATGGGATGGTCTTCCTCAGGTAGAAAGAGGATCCATGGAATTTTACTGCTACAGGGTTTTTTTTCTTTTTCCTCTTTGAGTGTAGGATATTTCTCCAAATTTTCCAAAAATCTAAATATTTAGGGGTATTGTTACACATTAGCAAAACTTTCACATAAGTTTAAAAAAAAAAAAGATACATGCATGATTCAAATTTTTTAGAAAATAATTCTTCCAATTTAACATAGCTGTAAGGAATTTTTTGTAAATTTTTTGTTTTTTCCTAGTCACCAGGAATTCAAGGTTAAGATTAGAACCCATTTCTATAGTTGTACCCCACATCTCCATTAGCATACCTATACCCACATACTGTTGTGACTAGAGAGTATCTCTTACAGGTCATCTTTTATTTATTTTTGAACTAGTGAAATTTCTTACAAAATTTCTAAAATTCAGATTAATCAATTGATAAAAGTTTTGCATATGAATGCACATAAAAGCACATATAAATAATAACTCTCATGGTTTTCTTAGGCCAGATGACCATGTCCCATACTCATATCTCTATGTAGATATTCCATGTACCCTTAAGTACCTTTAGTGTTCTTTCATCCATATTGATATACTCCTGTGATGACATCATATACCCCCATACCATATTTCAAAATGAAATCTCATTCTTGTCCATATCCTCATCCTTGTCCCTGCACTTGCACTTTAGGTCTCCTGGTGACAATGGATTTTCCTCAAAATTAGTTAAAAATACATGGATTTTATAGTTTTTCTTTTAAAAGGATCTGCCTACCTTTCTATACGTGTAAAGAAATTTCCATCTCTTAAAAGTTTCTTTGGCCACAGGTGGGTTCCTCCAAATGAGGCAGGGCCTGAAATCTGCTACCAGAAGTGCCATATTTGGAGGCATCCTGTTAGCACTGATTAAAGGTGTAGGTATTCTCATGAACAAAATGTTGGCCCCACCATCACCCCCAAAGTTAGAGGAGCAGTTCCCTCCAATGGGGATGGGCTATCCTTGAAGGGGAGTTCCTTTGATAGGGCTCCCTTCTGCTTATATGGGTGGCATACCAGCAACCAATCAGATGGATCCACAACAACAACAACAAGTAGGTAGGTCGATGGGTGGTGAATTCTCAAAGGAAAACATCTCAGGTTTGACCTCTGACCTTCTTGGGCATAAAGGCCATGAGAAAAGTAGTAATAAGGGAGGGCTTTTCACTGGATGGTTTTCTAAGAAAAAAGAGGAACTGAAGAAGGAAAATTTGGATTACTCTCCTTAAAAATATAAGGGTACTTATAGTACAGTTGTATCCTCCTTGAAGAGTTTGATGAACTATTGCAAGTGCAGGTCTCAATTCTGCTTAGCAACACTTCCATCAAGAATTTTGTTTTATGTATTATTGGATTGAATTTGCATCCATTGAGAGCTTCTTCAATGTGCTTAGGATGGCAAGTTAAAGTGCCACAGGTTCTTATTTCAATTGAATTATTGTTATTTACTTCTATAGGTATGTTTTCAAAATTATATGCATTCTTAGTTTTTTAATGGAGTTCCTTTAGTTTTATTCAGGTTCTACCTTATGATATACCTTTACCTATATTGTCAATTTTTGTCTTTGATTTTAAAAAATAAACTTTGTTCTGTTACTATTTTGGGATTGCTTCCTCAAACATACTCGTCTAAAGCATTTTTGAAGTATATTGCTTTGCATTTCTTTTGGTTCAGACTTTAAACTATTGTTCTTTTTGGTTTATCTGTGGATAGTCTCTTTTTCTTGAATGTTAATTCGTAATGATTTTTTCCAGGTATTGTCTCTTACAATCTCTTCAAAAAATTTAGTACATTACTTCAAACTAGGCACATAGTTAATCTTGTCCACGGTGGATGATAAGAAATCAAAGACTTGTTTTAACCTCTGTTCAATCGAGAATGTTCTTGTACTTGCTTGTTGGGCCAGTAATGGAGGCCACTACATGAAGAAGACAAGAGGCTGAAGGAATTACCATGCTATTTTGACCGCCGCTTACTTCACATCTTCCATTTGGTTACCCTTATGTTGATGTTTGTGTGGTCACTATTACTTGACTACTCTAGTCATTTGTTCATACTTTTCAGATTGGATTTGTCGTTTTATATACAATCAGTTCAGATTTACGATGCGTTCAGAGTCAAGTTTTAGTCTTTAATGTGCTTAGATTTCCTTTTCCGAGTAGGCAAATTATTTTTGCATTTTCTTTCCCAATTTGAGAGAAAAAAAAAGATACACAATGACAGCTTCAGACTCTTTTGTTGTATTCAGAGCATGTTATCATACCCTTGTGTGTTATCATACTCATGGGTACATAAGTTTTTCTGACTCATGAGGTTCAACTAAGGTTTTCTCTTTGAACTTACAATCAACTAGAAGGAAATCTTATTCTTGTAGAAAACTATCATCTAAACCTTTCATTGTTATGTGCCTTCTCTAGATCTTGGAGAACAACCTCCTTGTATCCTTGGCATATTTTTGATAGGGGTGGGTCTCATGATACTGCCAAGTTGCCAACAATTCAGGTTGTCGAAATCTGGATACAGAATTTGCAAACCCATTACTTTTACCCTCTCTGTAATATGCCTACCCAATTTTGTTATTGTTCACTCAAGATCATCTGTGATAAACTGATGGATATGATGCAAGTGTCATATCTGGATGTATCCATAAACAAGGTCATATTTTTGGCCATATCTAAAATGTCTGGATACATTACCACACTGTCAGTATCATAGCCGATTCAGAGTTATGAAAAAAATTAAAGTATTACTAAATAAATTAAAAATAAAATAAAAAAATTATATTTACAAATAAATGTCCACTATTATTCGGCGTACCCCATTGCACACCTAAAGTGCAATTGCTAGTTTATGTATATGTAAACATTTTTAGTCAAATGTGATAAATGTTGTCTACCAATTTTTCTTTTCTCACAACTGTGTGAAATTCGTTCGATGGGGCCTTCTTTATTATACTATTAATTTAGTGGGCGTTGGATTATTTTATTTATTTTTGTAAGAAATTTTTTAGCTGGTCTCCGTGGTCGGCGTTTTCGGAACGAGCCGCCAGATCTTCCACACTGTCAATTCAAACAACTCCCCAAATGTGAAAGGTGCAGATTCAATCCAAAAGGCTCGGAGTGCATTGAATCTGCTAAATGTTTTGAATTATTTTAATGCTTTACACAACTACTCACTACTGTCCCAGCCGAAAAGAAAAACGGGTCGCAGAGTGTTGAATTTAATTTATTTATTGGAGGAATCGCTACTTCTCCACAAATTACAATGTTAGATCGCGACAACAGCAAAATAAATTCGGCATAAAGCAAACTCGTGAGATAATAAATGTAATTTTATATTTGACTGATTAATATAATTAAAATGTTACAGTCTTGCATCTTTTCAGACCACTATGGAACGACGGGGTAGGCGTACAGAACGGCTGATGGAGGCATAGCCGTTGAGACTCGGTGGTCAAAGTTGAAGGCCATCTGCCCACCAAGCATATCACTGGCCAAATCACTGCTCGCAGAACAAAAACCGCTACAGAAATGATTCCTCCCATTTGAGCCAACGGAGTGAACAAATTCCATGCTAACGAATTCATCTTCAAATGCTCGCAGTAGCTTGGAGAACAAACGGCCATATATTCTGTCCAATTGAACTTTATTGCTATGGCGAGGTTTGGATGCGCGGCCTTCGCTTGTTGAGCGTAGAAATCCTCAGTCGGTGGCGGCCAACTGCTGTTATTAGAGCACGTCCTCAGTGTGGCCTGCATTAGCTTTCCGAAGTTCTCTAGTTGGTGGGCTGTGTTATTACTCATTTCGAAATGAGAGACGACAAAAGATAAGGTCGCCTGTGATAAACCTCCTGCACGCTCAAACAAGAGTTTCAGAATAGATCTCCATGCGGAATTGGACACAAATTTTCATCCAAGAAGTCATAATTACCTGCCCATGACATACAGACATCGTACATGAATGCAACTGGATTGAGGCTGCTCGTTCTCATGGAATTTAGATAGAGCGTATTGCTGTTGCGTGTACTCCAACCGCCCCACTCAAACCCACTTCTCAAAATCTTGTTGCACGACTCGTAAAATCCACTAAAATCGGACGAATGGTTGAGAGTAGAGCACAACTGATCGAAATTCTTGATGTGTAGCAGTTCCTTACCCTCTCTGAGAAGAAAGAAATCGACGATGTGATCATTGGTTTTGTGTCTGGGAACGGTGTTGGAAGTCTTACAGGGGCAATTCGTTTCAGCGGAGTTCAACTTGGGGGCCATTTCGTCAAAAAACTGTTGAGCATTATGATAATCATGCGGTGTGATCCAAAGCCTGTGAGAGCGTTTGGGAGGCTGGTTCAGCAATGACACGGTCACCACCACAGCGAAGCTCATAAGCGCCGCACAGCTTAGAATCAAGCGGCAAAACTGTCGAAGGGGAGGACCCTCAATTTCCCTCGGTCTGCTGAAAAGAAACAGAATAAGCCCGAATTCATAAAATCATTATACGTTGGAATATGTGAGTATTTACGTACCTCTCACGATCTGCCAGTAGAGAAGCAGTGCCGAAGTTTGCACCGTTTCGTACCTTTCTCATCATTTTGCGAGGCATGATTTGGTTTGCTTGAAGCTACCGAACAATTCCTTTTCTCTGAATTTATAGTTGAAATTCTCCTAACATAAAATTCTCATAAAATGTCAAAATAAAGACCAGAGACGTAGTTGCCGTATGCGTTTCAATGGTGAGGCAGACCACACTGTCTTTGTCTGACGTTATGGTTTCGCCTCTACCGACAGAGCAGGCGAATATGGGCAGGAGAGAATTTTAAATAGGTAACCATATTTTCTCCTCAACGAATTATTCGTTAGCGAATTCCCTTTCGAGGACGCGTATACGCGCAATAGTCAATACACACCCTACGAAAAAACAGCTGGTATTGTTTGACTTTGAGGCAAATGTCTTAATTCATTAATGTGAGACATATACCCAGTGTAACTTGATTGGAGACAGGTGTAATCACGGCTTAGATGTTCTACATGGGGTGGCGGCCCTGGATTTTGATGGTCTTTGATGGTCGGTGAGAAGCCTCTTTTCCTTTTTCCTTTTAGGTTGTATTTTATTTATCATATTTGAGTAAATTTTAATTTATTAAAAAGATGAAATAGAGAAAATATGAGAGATTGTGATTAAAATAATTAACACTAAAATAAATAAAATTTGTATTTATTAGTTTAAAATATTTTTAAAATTAACAATAAGAAAAATATTATTTTATAAAAGATAATGAATAATTATTCTATTTTATATCTATTTGTGTTGAGATGTGTTCTACAATAACAACACAAAATTGTGTCAATAAAAACACTATGTGAATTATTTTGACATCCAAGTTGGTTGTCACGGTGGCAGTTACATTAAGAAGAAGCTAAAAAGTGGTGGTAGTGGAATAGTGTTGTCAAGTGTAACAACATGTTAGGTGTTTCATTTATCTTTGCATTAAACACCTTATTTATCCTCTCATGGTTTCTCCCATTCATAGCGGATGAGGACAACAAACACTATAGGCTACAATATTTCTTAGTAGTAGCAACTATTTCAAATCTGAGAATTGCATCAAGTATGCACAAACAATATAGTTACATTTTTAATTTCAGATGATGATCTTCATTAGATATATTTTTTTGTTTCTTCCATCATAAATAGTTTCAGGGTTGAGAAGCAAAATAACGAATTTCTATTATTTCTTACTATATTATATCTGTGGGCTTCCTCCATTCCATTCTTGTGTTTCATGGTTTGATATTGTAATGCATAGCTTCAACACCAACACCATGCCAACCCAGTTGTAGCTGGATATGCTGGAAGAGATGCTCAGTCACCTATCATCATTTGTCAGTTCATTCTTACCCCACTTTGTGTTTTCAAACTTGCAAGGGATCTTCTCCTTGTTCGCATCTCCATTAATATTATACCAAGCCTGAAAGCATCAACATTTGGAGTCATTGTTTGCATGTCTTCATTATTCCTGAAGATGGTCCAAAAGTAAGTATTTCATACCAAAATTGCTCACACAAACTCAAAAATATTCATCTAGATAAATGTTTGTGAGTTTCAAATGGCAATGGATAATGCAAGTGCCCCAAAAATGGATATAATGGCATCAATATGGTTCCTTAGGTCGAACATCATCCTACAGTTAGGTCCATTCTCACAGCATGAATGGGAGTGTCTTTCTGTTTGGCTTCTATTCTGTTACTAAGCTTTTCAATTTTCTTCATGGAATTTTTTTACCATAATAGTAGATTGTGATGCTCAATTCTAATAAGATATTCTACATAATTATAAAAAAAATGACGCTCTAGAAAACCATTAACCTTATAAATGATCACAAATATGTTTCCACCTTTGTAGACTATGCTCCAGCTATTGCTTCTGATAATGTTTTTGGCATTCAAGGAGTGGGTCATTTCCTGCAGGTAGATCTTTGTATGATTTGGCTTAGGTTTAGATGTGCTCTTCACTATTCGAGGATTCTGATCCCTCAAAGAAAAAAAAAATATAAGCAATAGTAGTTATCTATGCACGCAATGACAAGTTAGACTGGTTCTTTTTATCTTGAAAGTTTTGTTTATTTTTATTTTTAACTTAAAAGAAGATTTAGGCAATTGTTGATGATGGTATTTATGCTTCATTATCTTATTAAGATCAATGTGACAATCTAATTACTTTTCTTGATGGCATTTATTCAAGTCTAGGTACATTTTACTTTTCATAAATGGCAACTTTAAATGTATTTTCAATTGCACTACATTTCAAAGAGAGATTTTTTGCAGGTTTATTTTAGGTGTGATTCAGGGTCCATTGTGCACTACATCCTTCTTTAGAAACATAGTGGAACACAAATTTGAGCAACATTTTGTTTTCTTTGGTTGTCTTACCTTGAAAAGAAGATAGTAAGACGAGTTTACGTTTTAGGAAAATCTTTATATTTAAAATATTTTTTATATATAAAATCAATCATAAAGTTATGATAATCTAAAAACTATATTTACCTTAATTTAATATTATCCATTTTCTCTATAAAATAATTTCATCAAAATTAATGTTAATATTTTTAAATTTAATTTAAATAATTTAAAAATTGTTGTGTATTTTATTTTTTTTATATTATAAATAGGGGGGTCACAAAAAGAGCAAAAAACCATTACATCGAAATGTACAGCTCAAAAGAGGCCAGGCCTCTCATCAGGAGCATCACAAATTTACATATCAGAGAGACCAATACAAAGATAAAAGAGGGAGACCAAGAGACTAGTGTAAGATATCATCAAGGGTGTCTACCCAGGCAGTCCACCCCTTAGATCCCTCCATCCATACAATGTTTTTCTTCTCTTGGATTTGCACAAGCATAAGGATTTGGTCCTTATTGGAGTTATTGTTTTCCTTAACCTCTTGGTTAAGCATTTTGCAAGTCTTCTTGAAAATCTACAAGTTATCCATATTCTCCCTCCAAACATATTCATCCTTCATCTCATAGATGAAGAAAATGGCATAACCCGTATTCAGGAACCTTTTGAGCTTTTCTTTTTCAATCATCATGGTAGTACAAACCTACAAGAAGATTTTAAAGTATGTGAGTTTTTGAAAAGACTCGGTAAGAACTCTGGGGTTTTGATACCTTTCCTCATTTCTACATTTCCAAATCTGCCATAAAATATTAGAGGAGAGAATATTCCAAAACAGATTAGTATCTTTCTTAAGCCCATCAATATTCCCAGTAACAATTTCAAGAATACTAAAATTCATAGGATAATTGATACCAAACATATGCCAAATTTCCTTAGCAAAGATGCAATCAAGAAGAATGTGTCTACCAGTCTCGGGTAACCTACACAGATTACAATAGTCAGCCGCAAAGTTATCTTTTCTAATAGGGAGCCTATCAAGAACCAAAAGCCAATTGAAGCATTTTAACTTAGGCTCAGTAGGGCCTTTCCACAATATATCAAAGTATTTCTTCCAAGAGAAGACGTCGAGGGTGGAATACCAAACATAATTGACATGATCAATGATGGCATCAGTATGCCCAATCACATTGTAAATGTTTTTAGCTTTGATTTTGGATAAAATGGTCCCATCCGGCCATTTACAGCTTAAATATCTATGAGAGTCCATATGGAAAGTAGTGGGAAGGTCCTTGGTGGCCTTGAGAATCATATTATAGGTTTTCTTCTCGGAGGCTGGGATATCAAAATTGCTTCTAATATCATCCCAATTGATTAATCTATCTTGCTCAAAGAGGTCAGCCAATTGAGAGATGCCCTTAAAAGACCAGTGTCTACCAGAGCAGCCTTGGGAGAGGGCGAGGGGTTTGCCAGAAGAGTGTAAGTTCCACTAGATGGACCTTTCACCATAAAGCTGATTATCATCATGGAAAGCCATGTTAGTAATATACTTCTTGACAAGATCCCAAGCTTTCCAAATGGATTTAAAGAAAACAGATCCTTGAACAACAATAGGAAAGTTACCAATAATCAAATCATTAAAAGGCAGATTCTTCCAAGATTTTGCATTTTTGGTGAATCCCCTTTCTATATTGTTCCTAACAAGGATCTTCCATGGATCATTACCATCTAAAGAGTGAAAGATCCATTTGGCGGCAAGGGAAATACCTTGGAGTTTAAGATCCTTCAAGCCAAGACCCCCAAGGAGCTTATTAGCATGGCACCAGTCCCATTTAACAGCATGCATTTTTCTATTACCTTTACCATCAAACCAGAGAAACTTCTTGACAGCCTTTTGAATTTCCAAGATTTGGTAATTGCTAAACATCCAAGATGAGGAATAGTAGATATTATAGGAAGAAAGAATTTTTCGGCAGACTTGAACTTTTCCAGCCAAGGACAAAGCTCTGTTGTGCCACTTATCTAACTTCTTAGTGATTTTATCTTTAACCCAAGACCACATATCTTTAAGGGAGGGATCAATAGAGAAAGGTATGCCCAGGTATCTCACAATTTTGTGCAGACCTCCCCACTGAAAATCATAGTTTTTAAACCAATCATGGGGTTGCTCATCCCAACCAAGACAAATATATTTGTAGTGGGATAAACGAGCGACAGAAATAGTGCAAAAAAAAATGAGTTTGTTCTTCAGAGCTTCAAAGTTGTCAACAATAGCTTCAAAGAAGATAACAGTGTCATCAACAAATTGATAGTTTATAAGTTCTTCATTATTAGGAAGATATATGCCCCTGACAGCAGGGGAGATTTAGTCATCTCTTAGAATGTAATACAGGGCATCAAAGGCAATAACAAAGAGGGCAGGGGCCAAGGGGAAACCTTGTCTGATGGATCTACCAAGGGGGAAAGAAGCTGAAAGGGAGCCATTAACATCAACCTGGGCAAAGGCATCATTGAGCAACATATTAATAGAATTGCAGAAAACACTAGGAAATCCAAAGGCCTCAAGCATCATGGAGATAAAGCTCCATTCCACCCTGTCATAGGCTTTTTCGAAATCCAGAAGAAACATAGCAGAATTTAGCTGAGAGTAGTTGGCCCAATTCATGGCTTCCCAACTGGTGATCAGATTCTCAAGAATATATCTTCCTTTAATGAAGCCATTTTGGGTAGAACAAACAAATTTGGGTAGGATATTCTCAAGTCTTAGAGCTAGGATCTTGGCAAAAAATTTATAGGAAACATTGAGGAGAGTGATAGGTCTCCAATTCTTAATGAGAGCTTTGTCCCCATCCTTGGGTATCAACTTAATAATACCCCTATTGATGGAGCTACCCAGGGAACCCCTAGCTAGGGCTTTTGAGTAGATATCTTGAAGATCTTTGCAGATCCAACTAATATTGGCCTTGTAAAACTCCACCGGGAGGCCATCAGGCCCAAGGGCCTTGTCATTATTAAGGGAGTTAATGGCTTTTTCAATTTCCTCCAAGGAGATATCTTTGGACAGCAAGTTAGCATCTAAAGTGGAGATCCTATTAGGGATAAGAGGACACTGATTTCTAAGGGAGGAAGCCTCCTCTGAATCCTCAGAGGCAAAAATATTTTGGTAAAATTTAGCAAAGACCTCTTTGATGTTGTCAAGGTCTGTTATTTCATGATTATCAACTATAATTCTCTCAATATTTTCATTAGATTGTTTATGCTTGATGAGGTTAAAGAAAAATTTAGATCCCTGATCACCAAACTGCAACCAGTGAGCACAGGATCTAATCTTGGCGCCTCTGGTTTTAACTTACTGGTGCTGTCTAAGGGCTTCCTTAGCATTGACAACATGAGAGATGAGATCATAGTCCGAGGGATTGGCTTGGATGTTAGTTTCATCTTTCTGAAGGTCAGAGGAAAGATTTTTTTCAGTGAACCTATAATCTTTGGCCCTTTTTTGGCCAATGGTCTTTAACAAATTTTGCTAGGTGAGAATGTTCATGTTCCATCTATCCATGTGAGAGCTGGTGGGAAAGTTATTCCTGTTAATGAGTCTAATGATATGAATGGCAACAAGAGTATCCTCATCTTTAAGAAGACTAGTGTTAAGCAAAAACTTGGGATTGGAGCCTTTGCTGCACACAGGGGAATTATTAATTCTAAAATAGGTGGAGATAGGGTGGTGATCAGAGAGGGAAGTGGAGGTAACGAGGACAGAGTTGCCCAGGTTATTAGGAAAAATAGAGAAGAATTTTTTATTAGCATAGAAATGATCAAGTCTAGAATATATTCTAGAGGGACCTTGTTGGAAATTACACCAGGTGTGCCATATGCCAGGGTTCGTGTCCTTAGTTCCAGCCAAGGGGTCAAAGAAGTGTTTAGCATTTTTCATTCTATTCCAATGAACTTTTTCTAGGTCTTTCCAAGCAAACAGAAGACCACCAATTTTTTCCTCCTGGGATTCAACCATGTTGAAATCCCCTCCCACAAGCCACGGGATATTAGGGAGAGCAGCCAGCCAGTCCCAGAGATTTGCTCTTTCCTTGAAATCATTCGAGGCATAAATGGAGCATATGCCAAAGACATTGTTATTGTAATTAATAGTAACCCACACTGCTCTGTTATAAGGGGAGAGCCCATTGACAGTGATATAATTCTCTCATCTCGTGTTAACCAGAAGCGCAACCCCACCCCTGCCCCTAGGGTGGTTAGTATAGAACTTAATGGCATCTTTCCATAGGAAGTTAAGATTGGAATCAAGAATGTATCCAATAGCTTTAATATCTTGTAGCATCAAGAAGTCTATGGACTTATAGGTATCTAAATACCGCTTAATGACAAATCTTATTTCAGGGGATTCAAGCCCCCTTATGTTCCATGAAATGCAATTCATGAGGAAACATGCGGGGTGGGGGGGAACAATGATCTGCGAACCCCACAATTGGGGCCATATCAACAGTAGGGATATCAAGCCCCCTTATATTTTAAAGTACTCATATTTTAATAAAAAATAATTGCATTGAATTTTATAATAAATAAAATGATATTTTATAAATGCATGCTACATGTTGATTTGAGTACAATTTTCATGCATGGTTGTTTACATATTTAGAAAATCCTCCTATTTGCATGATTATTTTCTTTTAAATAAATTATTCACTCTTACACAGAGTAAAATTATTTTGTAAGTCTTATTTACACCACTAATAGAGTATATGTAACACTTATTGGAGATGGTTGCTAGGTCTTTATGTTATTGTGAACATCTAGGAGGTTCTCTATTTTACCACAAATCATGGAATTATTATTGGAATTAATGAAGTCATAATAATGGTCTTGGAATAACCACATGTAACACTATTGGTGAATCGTCCTTGATCATAGGGATTGATTATGCTTAAAATCCCATTTACAAAACCTACTAAATTGTGAGGGTCTTGTTCTCCTCAATTGGATCCATAAATTGACAAACTTGACAAATTTGAGTGAAGGTTCAAAGATAGTAAGCAAGTGTGCAATAGACCTAGGATGATGTTCTTTAATAATTATCTACTAAATATTGTTACAATGGTCTTATAAATTTTATACTAAAAACCATAGTATGCTCCTCGATAAATCCTAGATAATTTGAAATGAATGATGAATTTCCTTAAATACAACAACCCAGCATGCAAATCTAGATAATATGCACTAAGTTGGTTCATAATAGGTTTAAAATAATGAAAATAAATGAATTCAAAATTATAATTTTTAAAGTGAAGGCTTCAAACCCACACCTATGAAAGTGGCCTAGGTCAAGTTTGCACCTACACATTCAATCTAGAGTGATGAACAATAAGTTAACGGATCAAAAATTTGAATTCGGGGGTCAATGATGAAGGGGATTTGGATGTGGGATTCCATGAGCCAATTTCATACATAATTATGCCACTTTTAATTCAATTATTGTATTTATAGCATTATATTAAAATCATACCCAAAACATAAGTGAAAAAGGAATGGATATACAATTTTCACCATTACAACTATGTGTATTTCCTAGGATATGTCTTTGTGCTTCCATTTTATTCTTTGTATTATTTATTTTATAATCCCATGAGCCATTCTTAATCTTTTTTAATGTAAAAATATAATTTTCTTTATATAAATATCACAAGCTAATTAAATAAAATACAATAATAAATCATAATTAATCTAGATTAATCAAGATTTGGGTAGACAAACTAAAATGTTAGTTTAGAAATATAATGTAATGAATATTTGTAATTAGTTTTAGAAACAATGATGAAAATATAATTCTAATATTGTGTAATATGATTCTAATATTGTGTAGAATCTATTCAACAACTATATGGAGACCTAGGCATTCATGTATGCTTTGGTGATTATAGGACTATTCTTATGTATTTTTTCTCCTAATATGCTCATAACATCAATTGTCTCAAGTCCGTGTAGCAAAGGTTATACACATTAGAGAATAAAGTCAACAATGTGCTTAACTTTAGTAGCAAGTGATGCAAAGGTCAACTAATTCTTTGATCCTCATAAAAAATGTTACGCAAGAGTTCAAGTAAAGAAGGATGTAGGATAACTTTGAGGGCACTATTTAGAAGAAGGCTAGTAAGAAAGATCTCAAGGATGATCTTATTTCTTTCCTATTGGATGATTGGGGAAATGTGTCACACAAAAAGATGGTGCAACTTCTTGGTTTTCCTTGTTGTTTTTTAGATGTTAGTGTTTTGTTTATCTCTAATTTACTATTAGTTTTTTGCTATCTATTTTTTGGATTTTCACTTTGTAGCCTTTAGGCTCATTTTGTAATAGGGTTGGAACCCTAGTTTCCCATTTGTAATATCAAAACAACTATTAGAAAAGAGAAAGAATTTTAAATTTAATATTTTAAGGTTAATCCCTAGCCACTTAAGATTGACCTAGGATAAAATAAAATATTGATTTTGAGGCATTGTATGAATGTGTGGGCATGTGTGCAAATATAGACTACTATATATATAAGTGGCAAATATATGGAAATATAATAAATGAGGATGGAATAAAGTTGAATACATAAAAATCGGTGCAAGTAAATGTGAAATAAATAGGGATAAGCATTAGGTCAAGAGTCAAACTTAACACAAAAGTGTGTCACTTGTCAATATGTAATTTTATAAAAATATTTAATCAAAATGAACACAAAACTAATGTAATATTGACATAAATATACAAATTTGACCATCACAAATAAAAATATATATATCAATTAAATTAAATTATATTATGATAATAATTAATGCACATACCACTTGCACATAACAATTATCTTCCACATTATTTTAGTTAAGTAAAATAAAGTTATAATTAATGTGCATACCACTTTCACAACAAAAATATCTTTCACATTATTTTAGTAAAATTAAATGTTACTAGTAATGAAATACTAATATTCAAGAACAAGTCATCTTATGGGATTATTGAGGTGAGGTGGAAAGAAGAGGAATTCCGCTAAAATATTAGATGTATTTAATTTGCTTATTAGTTCCTATCAAAATAGAGATTTTATAATAATAATATATCTTTGAAATAATATCAAACAATCAATCATATATCTTTCAAATAATATCAAATAATCAATCATATGAATTTATTTTTCTTTGTCTAAATTTTGAACAATATTTTCTCTTATTAACATTTTAGAAAATAATAATATAAAATATTTCTTTCATATTTTAGTGATCTAAATTGAATAAAACGACCATTTTTTATTTTCTCTTACATTTATTTTTATTTTCTATTTTTGTTAGATTGTATTCTAAGTCATGATTTACATATGATGTCAATCTTCCACTTATAATTTAAAAATCAAAGTTTGTTTGACTTAGTTTTAAAAAATCAAATACCATATCTTCCATGTATAAAAAATGCAATTACAAACACATATCAACTTAATGACATCTGTCTTTTTATCATTTTTCAAATATATAGAAATAGATTAAACAAAGAACAATTGATCTTTCAAACTTGATATAAGAATAAAAGATACCATCCTCATTCTTGATAGTACCTGTCACGGAATACCTTGCTGCTGAACTATTTTGGCAGACCAGCCCAGCTCGATTATGGCTAGATATTACACATGGAAATGCTCTGGTATACATGTATGCAAAATGTGGAAGCATAGACAAGGTACGTGAACTGTTTGGCTGAATGCCTCAAAGAAATGTGGTCTCATGGAATACTATGATTGCAAGATATGCACAAAATGCGTTTGTTAAAAATGATTTTGAAATGTTCAACCAAATGCGATAGACAGATGTAACACCAGACTCCGCAACCTTTGCCAACATCCTCCCAGCCTCTGCGAAAATGGGAGCTCTTGAACAGGGTATGAACATCCATCACAGTATAAGTGATAGGGGGATTTTGTCAGATCTTGTATCTACAACTGCCCTAAAAAAATTGTAAGAATGGACAAGGCACATGAACTGAACTGTTTGACAGAAGGCCGTGATTGCAGGATATGCAAAATGTGAAAGCATAGACAAGGCACGTGAACTGTTTGACAGAATGCCTCAAAGAAGTGTGTTCTCATGGAACACCTGATTGCAGGATATTAACAAAATGGATTTGTTGAAAAGGCTTTGGAATCCCAACCTTTGCCAAAATGGGAGCTTTGGAATAGGGTATAATCGGGTGAAATTCGAAAGTTTTGTCACACTTTAGAGTGTATAGATTATATGCTTTATATTTCCTACACATTTCATGGATATGGAGGTGTTGAAGTTTAAGGAAGAGGTGGTGGTAAATGTGGAAGAAAATTATTAGTGATGGTGTTAAGAATATTCATTCATTTTTTTAAAGATTTATATCTATAGACAATGAAGAATTGAAGTTATTCATTGTAAGTTGTTATTTCTTCATGATTCTTGTGTAGATGTAGGGAAGGTGTTGACAACTTTCATGATAATTTATAGTGTTGTCTAGAGGTCTCTAACAACTTCGCAATTCTAATCTTTTGTGCAAATAAGATCTGTAGTGATTAACATAAGAAAGATCTATTTCATTAAGTAGGTTCTCATCACCTGATCCGTAGTTGGTAGTGTCTTGAGGGATGTAAAGTAGAACACTAATACAATAGAGGTTGGATATCTAGTGGATTGTAATGTGGTAGATAATTCAAGATTTTTGCATTAGGGAGTTTTGATTTCCTTGCTATTTATGATGTTTTTGGTTATAGTTGTGGTGTTTGTAGGGAGTGGCATTTATGATTTTATATCTATTTTCACTAGTTTTTGGTTTATATGTTTGTAATGGTAATTTAATGTTCCTTCATTTTTTTTGTATAGGTGCTTTATAACTGACTATTATGGTAATTTATTCTCTTATGGATGTTATATTTATATTATTCCTTTCTTGGGAGAAGGCCTTAATAAAATCCTTAAGTAATTAATCTAGAGAAAGATAACACTAAAGAAAGAAATTCAATCCTAGCCCCTATTTATTATTACAAAATTTGAGATAAATGACCAATTAGGGAGAATTAAGACATCACATTCTATCATGCAATATAGGATACATTAATAACATTAAACAATGACTAAACCAAGTTTGGGATCTTGAATAGACATTCTAAGTAGGAGGTCCATACCCTAACTAGTTCACCCTATTATAACGCATCATTTATGTGACCTAACTAGTTCCAACTCAAAAAAAATCACATTGAAATTTTGTTAGTAGGAAACTAAAAACTATTAGGACAAATTCTAAGTACAATCTGGGACATCGTCAATGATGCAATCTAGTTAGATTCATTTTTTTATAAAAATAGTTAAATTGATAATAATATGTTTGTTCAAAATAGATTCAACCAATGAGTCTATCTAAAATAGATCTAGCTAGAATATTTTTAGAAAGAGGCAATTACTAACAAAAATGTGTAGTAGTGTTTTATGCCAAATTACAAACTTTCTGAAATTATTTGAAAAATGCAACATTACCTCCACTTATATTCACATTAATAACATTTTTGAGAAACAAAAAATAGACTTTTGTAGATCTAAAAGCATAGTTTCTATTTTTTTTTATGATTTTAATTAATGTTAATATTTTTCTTTTTTCTTCTCTACAAGTAGCTCATTACTGCGCGAACCAAAGCCTAGTTTATTTCTCGAATAAAATTACTAATTTATGTCTCATACACAACATAAGGATGACTTGCCTCATATGAATTCAACGATTGTTATGGAGAAGCAAATCAAACTACAGATATTCTAGCCAATATGAGAATTGGCCAAATTGAAAAAACTATGGTCTATGAATCATTGTTAAACACAAAATATCAAGATTTAAAGATATCATTTTTGTAATGATTGCATAGTTTGATTTCATGTACCCCTTCAAATTGCTAAAGTGTGTGCACTATTTAAATCTTCTTATCCAGATTACTCATTTACTCACCCTACAACTCCATGTGGTCAAAAATTATGGGAAGCTAGTTTTTAAATCCATTTTTCATATGAAGTTCTTCCATTTAGGATTTCATTAACTCTACAAAACCACCACAACCTACCTTTGAATCAATAGTAAATGTGAATTCAATAGTTTTCGCTTTACTCACCTCGTTTGGATGATCATTGGTACATTAATATTTAAGGTCTCTTACTATTTCAATTGTCATCATACTTTTCTTCTCTACATTCTATTAAAAGAGGCGATATGGAAAGATATAGAAGGATTTACATACTTCCACAAAAATTGTAACCACTCATTATAGGTCCAATTGACTTCACCTTGCTGGCATATATTTTCTCTATGGACTAACCCCATGTTAGAAAGGGCCTTCAAAGCTATTTTAGGTGATGATCTTCAAGCTAGTACCAAGATACTTTACTACTTTGGTATCATCTCTAATTTCCTCTCTAACTATATGGATTTGGTGTAAGATATAGACTTCCTAGATACAGTTGCTTATTGATTCATTCAATATCTTTTGCTACCATCAACTATCTATAGTTAAGTTGTCATTGCCTATGATGATATAATGGTTGAAATTCAATTGGGGGATTTATTCCCTCATGAAATGCTAAATAATTATCATTGGATTCTTATGTTTTCAATACTAGCAATTTTGTAGTAGTTTTCATGCATGCCCTACACTCTCATAGTGGCTAGCCTAGGGAGTCTTTGTCAACTAAGGTCTTAGATATTTTCACTGCACTTATATTCCTATTTTGGCATGCTCTTCCTTGACTCCCCGCTACTTCTCCTTTCTCCAAATCCACTTTGAAATCAATTTCTCCTTAACTAACTACTAATGCTTCAACTTCTTCCTCAACTCTCTCTCTCTCGCTTTCTCTCTCTCAATCTTGGATATTCCTATTTTTAATTTTATTAATATATTTATTATCAATGGTCTCTCACATTTTATCTAAAAAAATACTATTTAAAAAATAAACAAAAAATATGATGCCCAAGAGAAGAGAATACTTCTTGAGATGATATCATTTTTTGAACTTTTTCAATAATTAAAGAAAAGTGTCAATTTTTGAAAAATAAACTAATGTATTTTTATTTAAAATTTAAATAAAAACATAAAATGCATTAAGAATTCTAAATTTAATATTTTATATTTTCAAAATTTAAAATATATATCCCACTTTCATGTGCTTCAAGTTAAAAAGCTAGACCATAGACTAGTGATATTCATTTCCTTTATCATGGTGTTCCATGGTATTCAAATTTTATTAATTTTAAATCAAGTTTTAGTTAATATAATTTTAGTTCCTTAAATGATAACAATGGAGGTGTTAACTCAGACAAACCACTTTGCAGAAGCATCTACAACCTATCATGGCTTGAAGATGGCTCAATCCAAAGGATACAAAAAGGTGTGGCTTGAGGGCACCTGACTCTTTAAATATAATTAATAACCTTAAGAAGTATTTTGTCCCCTCATGGAGTGTTGAATCCCTTATCATGGATGCTATTGAAATCTTAAATTTCTCTGATGAAGTTTATATCTCTCACATTCTTAGGGAAGGGAATGGCCTGGCTGATGTTTTTGCTAACCCAGGTGTTAGTGGTTCTAGGGAATGGGATGTGGACGACTCCCTCCCCATTTAGGCTATTGCTTGTTTAAATCATGATTATCAAAATTGCTAATTCGTATGGTGGCCTCATTATGTTCTAGGATCACATGACTATTATCACTTGGTAGTTAGTTGTTTGGAGTGAAGGTGAGCTGGATCTTGATCGGGTTGATGGTACCTTGAGTATTCTTCGTATGGGGCGGCGTCATAGGATCATTATTTCTCTCTGCCATAATGTCATTACCACATGGATTGTGGGCATTTCTTGGCCTTCCTTCTCGATGCTTCTCTTAATTGTTTGCAAAGTTCTCAAGCTCCTAAGTTCTACTAAGTTTGTGACCATGGGAGGCGATAGAAATAGAGCAGAGCCCTTCTCTTGTGATATTATTAAAAACAAGGAGGTGAGGTGAAGATTGCATAAAGGTGGGCTTACACCTTATTTGGAGAGGTTGCATGGAAATAACCCACGGGCCATGGCCTTGTTTGTCAAAGGTTGGAATAACAAGATTTTGAAACTGGGTGGTACTAAATTTGATGTTAATGAGGAATTCATTGTGAATATCACCAGTCTCTCAATGGAGGGCAAGAAGGTTTACAAAGATAAGAAGGAATCTAAGGAAACTATGCAGATTTTCTTCAAAGGGGATGAAGAAAAAAAGCTTAAGCAGTCCAAGAGTGGTGGGTACCAGCGCAGTTCCATCAAAGCCCTTTGGGGTGATGTTGTTGAGGAATTGATGAGGTACATTACTTTAGAAGGTCTGTTTTCTACTATTAATGCTTATTATTTTGTGCTCTTGAATCATTTTCACCATAAAGAAGAAAATATCCTTTCCATTTTATCTTCTAGATTCTCTGGAGTATGGTCTGAAGGATCATAAAAGGAACCCTAAGAATCCTATGTTGCATGTTGGTCTTATTCTATTAATTTCAAATTATGCAAAACCCTTTGCGGTCCCTAAGCCACCTACTATTACTCCCAAGGGTAAGCAATAGAAGCTAGCCTTGGATTATGAGACTATTTCAGAGGAAGAGTCAGGGAGTTTGAAAGGGAAAAAGGAGGTTTTGGAGGAGGAGTCTGAAATGGAGGAGGATGAGGATTTTGTTTTGGATTCTCAAGCCTCTATGGAGGTGATTTCTCAACCTCCTACTCTGAGAAAACCTAGTAAAGGGGTTTCGGTTCCCAACCCAAAGGATTATGAGACTTGTAGTGAGGACGAGGGTGGTGAAAATCCTAGTAAATCTAGGCCTGCTACTCCTTTTACTATCTTGAAGGAGAGGATTCAAATTGCTGAAGATGTGTTTTTGTCGTACCCTATTTTGGGGACTAAGAGGAAGAAGGGTCTGAAGGAGGGCGGCAATAATAAAATGGCTATTAGGTCTGCTAGCCTGGTGCAGGAAGTGCAAGCTACTTCTCCTCTGAAGTTGGCTGGTGGGCAGGAGGCTAAGTTGGGTTCTCCGAGTGTGGACTTGAAGAAGCATAATAGAAGGAGGTCGGTGGTTGAGGACATTGTTAGCTCTCTTCGGAAGATTCAAATTTTGATGGCTGGAGGTAAAGGTAAGGAGGTTTGTGTGAGCCAAGATAAGGTTAGTTCTTCCCAGGTGGGTGATGCTGAGGAAAAGGATGTTTTTAACTTTGATAGGGAGGATTTTCCCAATGTTTTGGGTATGTCTAAGGAGGGATACATTTGATTGTTTAAACTATTTAAATGGGTATTTCATGAGTTCAACATAACTAATGCAAGTTTTTGGGGTGTTGCACGAGTAAAGTGGGAGAATCGTCAGTTCAAAATCAAGTTGATGAGCTATATGATTCTTTGAAGATTGTTGTTGAGGAGATGTTGAGGATGAAGCAGACATTTAAACAAAGAATTATGACCCTAGAAAAACAAATGGAAAGGATTATTGTGAAATTGGATAAGTTCATGGATGGGACTAATTCTGTTGTGAGGTATGAGTCTAAGGGCCTATCTACTCCTATTGAGAAAGCCAAGAAACGAATGGAGATTACTCCGAGTGAGGTTGTTGGTGCTGGTGAAAGGAAAGTGGAGGAGGACATTTTGGTTGACAAGGCTGCTAGATCATAGAATGTTTTGATTAATGAGGTAAATCTGGTTGGGCCCGGTGCTAGAACTCACAATAAGACCAAGATACAGGCGGGGGTCCCTGCTAAAGATATGTTTGAAGTCATGGATGATCATCAGAAGACTATGGAGAGCAACATGGAAGCTGCAAATATCCTAAAGAATATGTAGAACTCTGTTGTTTTTGTCCTTCCTTTTTGGTTGCTATCATGCTGATGGTTTGTTGTGTTTTGGCTATTGTTTTCTCTATTTTGTTATCTTTCGCTTTAGCTATTCTTTTTTGTATAGGGTTTCGGGGCCCCTTCAAAACCTGTTTACCTCTAATAAAAAACAATGGAGGTGTTATGCATTTTTTTTAACTTGCTAATTCAAAAATTATTAAAAACTCCCTTACTTGTAGAAAGGGATTATTGTACAATTAAATACTTGATTGAACAAATAAATTTATTGGTCAAATCATGTGTCAAATTAGAGATAATAAATCCCTAATGCATGCTAATTTCATGTAATTTGGTTTGTGGGGCCTAATAATCCTTAATTATGCACTATATGGAACCATTTAATAAACTGGTTCAATGAGGCATAAAATTAGGGATAATTAAAACATAATGTGTACTACTTTGATATAATTGGGATTAAAATGATTGAGGGCCTATTTATTATGAAATGTCTCCTAGTAATCCCTATAACCAATTATATATTATGTCTCTAAGTTCATGAAAAATGACTCTATAAACTTATGAATAATAGTGATAAACTATAGTGATTAACCACATGCGAGTGAATTAGAGCAGCAAAGAATGAACTACTTTTGAGGGTTTGGTTAATCATTATTCACATAATCACCATGACTCTAATCAAAATTTTAATTGAGAAATATACTAGTAGTGGTTAGGAAAAATCCCAAGAAAGGGTGCACAAAAAGGCAAGAAGAATCTTTATAATTTGCATGACTCCAAAGGAAGAAGTAGGTCACTTATATAAAGAAATACATGAATATCATTAATGACAAATAGGAAACAAAAGAATGTCCATATTTTTTTAATAATCATATCTCTACAAAATATTTATTTAATAATGTTCGTGAGAGTAGTTCTTGATCTAGACTAAGGAATCTGTCATCATTCAAAAAATGAAATCAACATTGAGAGGAGGAAGTGAGCATAGGGGAAATTAATAGTGATGTTATTTTAGCAATCAAGACACCCATCCAATAATTTGTGCGTAGAGAAATAAATTAATCTCTTAATTGGGTTGCTCAAATTAGAAATTTTATTGCCTCCTATCTTGCAAAAAGGGAAATGGAAAACTAGATTGAAAATCAATGAGGGGGTGTTTACACACTTAAATTCCTCTCAAGGGGATTCTTTCTAGCACAATTCCCTAATAAAATGAGAAGGGATTAAACACCCTTAATGGAGGACCAAGGATGCTATATGGTGTTGCCCTCTTCTTGAAAAATGGCCATTTTTTTTATTTGTTAAATCTTAAAATCCAAGAAATGTCAATATTTAGAATTTACAATATTCTTGAAGAATAGTGGTACCACACAATATTGGAGTAGATTGGCAACTAACTTTAAAATTTTGAAATATTCGATGAACTAATTATGTAGGGAGATTCTAAGGTTTATGCTAGGATATGTATAAGGAGATATTTTTCCAAACCCTTATGAAATTTAATTCTACTAGAATCTAATATTGGGAACTAAAATTAGTTGATAGTAATTGAGGTAAATTAAATATTTTGTAGGTACTATAAATTAAAAATCTATTACATAAGAAAATATAGATATAATATCCCACAATTTTTTTGTGAAATGGTTAAGAAAAGAATTAGTTGAGCCTAAGGAATCCTCAAATAAAAAATCCACACAACAAAAATATTAAAGGAAATGAGTCCAAATTATAAACACCCTACCAAAACTAGTTGGCCCATTTCCATCAAGATGACTCGCTCTCCTAGTTTGGTGGAAAAATTAAGGAAATTCCTCTTGAACTAGAAATCCGGTCATTAGAAAACAAGTCCAATGGCTCAGAGGCATCTAAGGAAGACCTACATATACAACATGAGGAAGCCCAAATATTGATCTTGAAATTTTCATCAATATCATAATAGGAGACACAAAAAGGCCAAAGCTAACTACAAGGCCAAAATAAGAAAGGGTTGTAAGATAATTCAAGAAGTCATAATTGAAGAGATCAAATCTAGTTCCCACTTTACACAAAAAAATTATAAACAAAGATCAAAGTAGGGAGAAGTACCCCCACCACTATAATGACAATCCTAACTTGGAGCCTTATGGGCCTCATTGCCCTTAACAAAAGTAATGTAGGAGCATCCCTAAGCAATGTGATAATTTTGCATCATTATGGAAAATTGGGATTTTTTTAGTTTAGTTTAGTTAGTTGTTTATTAGTCATAGTTAGTAGTCTATGATAAAGAAAGCTACCACATTTCATCAAAACTTGAAATTGTCCTTTATAGCTTTCAAAATAGTTTGAGTTATTATTTTTTAGTGTCATATTAAAATTTGAGAAGAATGTAAAGAGAAAAGGATAGTAAACTAGTCAAAGAGCATCTATCAAGTGGACATATGTGCATAGTTGGGATTATTTTCATGTGTGGCAAGTGATTTAGAGTTTGCGACAATATAAGTATATTTGTAAGGATTTATTAAATCCTTGAGGACAAGTTTTGAACACCGCATGAAGGTTTCTCCATTATTTAACCCTTTGAATTTTTAAATTTATTATTTATAGTTGATGACACTTTACATGTGGTATTGGGCTTTGCACTATGTTGTGGCTAACATCGATCATTGGAAAACTTGTGGATGTTATGTATACTATATTTTGGATTGAATGAAGGTAAGAAAAGAGATAAGGGAAGAACAAAAGAGGTAGAATGGAAGAAGAATGAGAATATGAGGTTTGGGATGGAGATTGAGAGTATAGAACAAGGAGTAGTGAGTATGGATAATTTGTTGAGGTTCAACATATGGGCATATTAGATGAGGTGTTATGTGATAGTGCATTGATGAATGTGTGCCAAGTGTATGGTGTACATGTATGATGAGAGGGATAACACGTACAACATACAAAAAGATGTCTAAAGATACAAGTTGATGCCTCTAAGGGTAAGTGAGGGATAATTCTATAGCAACACAAGGGTGTGTGTTGAAGAGGAGTGGTATGCATTGATTCCAAGGATATGCAACATTGTTGGATGACCAAACAACATTGCAAATGCAAAAGAGGTACCATAGATAAGGGAATGTGAGGATAAAAGTCTCACCCAAAGGATAATGCAAACAAATAAGAGAGTAAGGAGTTTTATTGAGGAACATGCAACAATAAGGAATGTAATAGAAGAGTATGTGGCAACCAAAAAGGAGGCTAACAAATGTGAGGGATATAGAAGATTATGACTAAATATAGGACAAAGGACAATACTATAGAAGATGATTGATGAAATTGAATGTCAAATAGTTCTAGAGAAATTAGTATGTAGGATGGATTGCTTAGGTATGCCTAAAGATGTGGAAAAAATGAGTTGATGAAGTAACACGTTGGAATTCCAAGGTAGGGGTAGATTGTATTGGAGAATGAGGGACTCGTTTTTTATCAACTCCAAGTGTGCGATGTAGGATCATCCCTAGGGTATGTGGTAATCTTGAACCATTCTAGAAAAGTTGTTTAGTTTAGTTATTTTTTTCTCTATTAGTTTGTAGTTAGTGGTCCATGACGAAAAAAGTTGTTGCATTTTAATTTCTAACAATAATTAGATGAGAAAAGATAGTAAATTAGTTCAAGAGTGTCTACCAGGTGGATGGTTGTTAACAATTAGGATTGTTTTCATGTGTTGCAAGTTATTTGAGTTTACATTAACAAAGAATCTTTGTAAGGATTTGAACCATTGAGGATGAGTGTTGAGCACCATGAGGAGGTTTATCCACTGTTTAACTATTTAAATTTATAATTTTATTATTTACAGTTGATGACATGTTACATGTGGTAGTGGGGTTTGGTCCATCTTGTGGCCAACACATATCATTAGAAAAACTTGCAAAAGTTGTATATATATAGGGTTTTGGATTTAAGGAATGTACACATGGAGGTAACGGAAGAAGCAAAGAGTTAGAACAAAAGCAGAGTGAGACTATGAGGTCTCAGATGGAGATTATGAGTAGAGAACAAGCAATATGAAAACGAGTGTAATCCAAAGAGACATAGATGGTCACAATTTTTAAATATCACAAATCCCATAGACGTAATGCACATCCACAAAATAATTACTTCATTAATTTCAACCTAAGCATATATCTCATATACATGTCTATCAGAGCAGTTGCAACTACCTCTGAAAAGATTCTTGTCCTTTATGCTTTGATGGATGTCCATACCCTGTTCCAAAGCTCCCATTCTGGCTTTACACATGCAATTTGCATTTGGTTGGAAGTTTCTAAAGCATTTTCAACAAATCCATTTTGTTAACATCCTGCAATTAGTTGTTCCATGAGAACACACTTTTTTGAATTTTGTTAATATCCTGCAATTAGTTGTTCCATGAGAACACACTTTTTTGAGGCATTCTCTCAAACAATTCATGTGCCTTGTTTATGCTTTCACATTTTGCATATCCTACAATCATGGCCTTCTGTCAAACAGTTCAATTCACGTGCCTTATCCATTCTTACAAATTTTGTAGGGCAGTTGCAGCTACAAGATCTGACAAAATCCCCCTATCGATTACACTGTGATGGATGTTTGAATACCCTGTTCCAAAGCTCCCATTTTCGCACAGGCTGGGAGGATGCTGGCAAAGGTTGCGGAGTATGGCGTTACACCTGCCTATCGCATTTGGTGGAACATTTCAAAATCATTTTTAACAAACGCATTTTATGCATATTCTGCAATCATATTATTCAATGAGACCACATTTCTTTGAGGCATTCAGTTAAACAGTTCACATATCTTGTCTATGCTTCCACATTTTTCATACTCGTATACAGAACATTTCCATGTGTAATATCTGAGCATAATCGGGCTGGGCTGATCTATGAAAATAGTTCAGCAGCGAGGTATTCCATGACAGGTGCGAGGCAAACAGGAATGGTTTCAGCCATCCGCTTCGTTTTATGCCATCACATCCACTGAACTACGCGGGAACAATATTTGAATTCAACTGGTAACGGTGACTAACCATTTGAACGGGAACGGGAACGGGAATAGACGGAACGGACTTCGGAGGAAGGAATGGGCCCACACCATCCACCTAAGCGGTCAAAGCTTAGTGTGTGATGGTTAAGTTACGGTCGTATGCGAATTTTCTTTTGGGGGACCCACATTCCTGCAACTGTCAAAAGTATTCGTTTCCTTGGAGACGACACCCGTGTGAGTACAGGGAAAAATAATTTGGCGTTTGTTTGTTTCTTAGGTGCAATGTGTTCCACAGGTTGAGTGGGCTTCTTCTTGCACGTGCTTGACCTTTGTAATTGGATTTATAGGTATCTTCTTGCACGTGCTTGACCTTTAGTAATTGGATTTATAGGTTTAATGGATGTGTTAACGGTTTTTTAAATATTTCTTCCATAGTAAGTGGCCTGACCACAGCTTGAAGTATGGCGCCCTGCTCAGATAGGGTACACTATATAGGGCACTTGGATCGGCTTAAGTTGCACGTGGGCGTCGGTGATAACTTGTGCTGGCGCCGATCTTGAGAACGACGGGAGCACTTCGGCCTAGCCCGTTGGGTCGGGGGGGTCATCCCTTCGGGGGGGGAGTGAGCCATTAGGGCAAACGGGTCAGCATGAGCGTGCCCAGCTTTTAGCAAGCATCGGGAGACTTGGTCGGACCCACCTGACCGAGGCAGCTGAGGGCCTCAGCAATAGATTAATGGAAGTTCATGGGGGCGACTTGATCATGATACCGTCAACACCCAACATAACAGAAGATGTAATTCCCCCTCGCGTTAGAGTAAGTCCTCCGGGCCCTAGATGAGGGGGTGGTCTTCTGCTGTTGGACCAGGTTGAGGCAAGACGGAGATAGGGTTCAACTATTCTTCTCGACTTCGCATTCTGAATAGTCTAGCAAGCTTACCCTTGCAAAAAAGAAGCAGATGAGGAGAGCAAGAGCTACCGAAGTTGGGGACTAGGTAGAGAAGTGGCCAGATAAACATTGGTGTGTATCCTCGACCTTCCCTACTCGAGGAGATGATGAGTCAGAGTTCCAATGGGCTTGGGGGAGGGGAACCCAAGTTTGTGAGCCATGAGAATGCATAGCCTCCTCGAAATTAATAGTTGTTAGTCCGCGTATAGACCTACCTTTTGACCTAGGTAGTCTACGTTGGACCCCAACCCCGGCGCGAGGGGGAGTCTTGACTTGCCGGCTAAACACGACGTCGGGCACGAATAAAGGGCACCTCCGTTCGAGCATCGCCAAGTCCCGATGGGCGGTGGCGTTCGTGTAGTTTGGGTTCGGGCACCAAGGTCGGCAAGGTGATCAAGTCCATGAACAGCTTCGGGGTTGGAGGATTAGGGCGCGGTGGACCGCCATAGAATTGTAGGGGCGATTGGCTCTTATGGGAACGGAGGAATAAACCCCTTCGTTGATGAATGCCCCTGGTATCTGCTCAGATAGACAATAAAACCTACCTCCTTCTGTTCGACAAGAACAGGCAGTCCCTTCAGTCGAGGAGTAACGAACTCGATCGAAGCCCGATGTGAGATAGTAGGTAGAACTGCCCACCTCTCTGGCATGGATCGGAGGAGAGAGCGCTACTATCTATCGAAGCTGTTGGACGGTAGGTACAGTGAAAAGAGCTTCTTCAGAAAGTAGGCTATAGGTTTTTACAGTGTATGGCGGATCGCTCGGTCCCACCATTTCTGATCCGTGAGCATCCCGGTGGATTCCAAAGCATACCTGCAGATCGTCGGTGACGGGGTTTGGATCGGATCGGATCGGATCGGTGGGGTGCCAGTTGTAAGAATAGCCTCCGAAGCAGACCGACCCCAATTATTTTATGCCCCACATACTTTGTTTCCTCGAGGCCCCTTTAGAATAGTAGGGCCACCCGGGGTTAGGGTGGTATTGAATAGAGGTAATCTCTACTATTCTAGTTTGGGTGATTCCCCTACTATTCTATGGGGGTGGGGTAAGGTTAATATTGCAGGGGGTCGGCAGGAGGATGATATTCTATTCTAGTAGTTGGTAGGTTTGCATCCTCGGGTGGAAGAATTCTACCCCTACTATTCTATGGGGGTGGGATAAATTAGAAACTATAGTAGGGTGGGATAATTCTGGTGGGATAAATATTGGGAGTAGGAGATTCTAGTTTATCCTCCCCAAATTCATTATAGTCCTCTCATCAATATTGAACTTCCCACTTCTATCCTTCCCACTTCTATCAATATTGATCCTACTTCCTTTCCTGAACTAAACTATTCTCTCCTTCATCCCGAAGTGCATCCCTCCAATTAAACTACACCATCCTCCACCACTATTCCCACACTTCCATAGATTAATGATTATTCCCACTCTTGCCTATAGCCTACTAACCTGGAGTTAGCTTGGCTCACTCTACTAGTCCACTAATTTAGTGCGGGGCAGAATTCTACGTAGATCTGCGTAAAACCGCCCCCGTGCAATGAGCTGGGGCCCCACACGCCCCCTACTATTCTAAAGGGCCCCCTACTATTCTAAAGGGCCACGATGCTTCGCCAGCCGGCCCCCCCTTTGTTCATGACTATTCCGTAGATTGATTGGCCCGGTTACTCAATGCGTCGCATTTATGGGCTAAGATAAGCCCACAAGCGCATGGATCATTAACAAACGCTGGGTCCCTTCACCGTAGACTCCCTTTAGCTATGGCTGCCTTGCACGGGTTGCTTCACCGATAAACGATAACCAAGTGGAGAGGCGGCCCTAGGACTATCCAAGGCCGGGGTGTTTCCCTATCCTTGGAGTCAACTCTATAAAAAAGGGCGCCCTAGGGCTAAGATCCAATGGGACTCGAACCCAAACTTCCCAGTAGGAGGAAGGCAACCTGCCAATCTACTAACGTAATACGAGTAGCCAATCTTAGAACGTAATACTAGTAGTAGGAGGAAGGCAACCTGCCAATCTACTAACGTAATACTAGTGCCCATCCATCCCCTAATTAGTAATACTAGTGCCCATCCATCCCTCAATCCCCCTCTCCTCGAGAAACAGCCAGCCTATAATATATCCTCCCGTCCTGCCCGGCCATTCCTTCCATCCAACTAGAATCTTGTCCTGTCCTGTCCGTCCAGAACAAACTATCCTTGTTCTTGTGATCGGGGGACTCGGTCCTTAGTTATTCTATCCATCCGTTAAGAGTTTCACACCCCGCCGGCCATAGGAAGATATAGAGGATAGAGAGGATGGAGGATGGAAGGTGGGAAAGGACGGATGAAGGGTGGATACCAGCGTGTATGTGGAGCTCGGATCCATGTATCGACTGTAGTGTGGAGCTCGGCCGCCCCGCGGCCATCGGGTCAACTATCTATAATCGACTCGACCGCCCGGGGACCTACCAGTAGATAACATTTATGCTCCAGAAGACCGGACCCCATAGAATTGTAGGGGAACCGCTGGAACTATTCCGATCAAGAGGAGCCGATCTGCAGAAATGCCGAGAAAGAACAAATCTAGTTCCCGATCTGCATAAATAGAGTCTATGCCACTCCATTCCGATCAAGCGAGAAAGATGCGGCCCTACTATTCTATGGGCTGGCCAGCCCGATCTTCTCGCATAGAAAGATGCTTGCTTCCGATCAAGCAAGATGCCGATCTCCGATCAGATATTCGTGATGGAGTATTCATGATGGACCTTTCTCGCACTCTTCCGGGGGATAGTTTTTTTCCGTCCATTCGCCGTAGGGGCTTCGGGGCGACCGACAGATTAGATTACAGAATCCTAACCGGGGTGATCTCCAATCGACATCGTTCTTCTCCACCTGCGGGGTGATCATCACGACATTCCCTATATACAGATATGGACTGATCATTCGACACAACATCCATTGGGCTCCTCCGCATTATGACATCCGGGCTGATCTCCCTATCCCATTATGTCATAGGCATAGGGGGCCACATTCGGGGTGACTGTCACTCGGGGTGATTATCTAATATAGGGTTCTCATCCGGGGCGGCATTCAATCACCCCACCTCTTCTCAACTATAGCGGGGCCCCCTATGATACAATATTCCTCTCCGGGTGATTGCGCAATGCACGATATCAAGCAGAAAGTCTACATGAGAAAGAAAAATCGCTCGGGGTGAACGGGCAGATAGATCTGATATCTATGATCTCTATTCCATATGCCCTACTGTGAATAGGCAAATCCGCTTTCCATAGTTCTATATCCTATATGCAATGCCCATATATAGATAGGGCATAGTTCTATATTCTATATGCAATACGAATGAATAGCCCTACCGATCTCCCTCGCTTCAATCCGGGCATCCGCTTCCCATAGAATAGTAGGGGCCCACCCTGCATAGGCTACCTCTCCCTATGAACACCCGGCCACCCTATTGCCACCCCCCCTACTATTCTAAGGCGCGGGTGGAGAATTCGAGCCCGGAAACACAGAGTATTTGTTTCTAGAGTATTTGTTGATATAATGGATGGGAGCCAAACTGGCTAGAACTCCCTGATCAGATGCCGGGCTAGAACTCCCTGATGATTACTATATTGTATTCCCATATTTGTAACTGCTCCTCCCATTCAATGAAAGCTGGTAATGCCATAGAATTTTAGGGGCTATCCTGCTAGTCGTTACTTCCTTCCGAACTAGTTGAATTCCATCCCCGAGGCCCTTAGAATAGTAGGGGAGAATGAAAGCATGCTCCTGGCAGGAAAGAAAGAATGCTGCAGGCCCTACTATTCAACTATAATGGGGGGGGCAGAATGCTCGACCCTTAGAATAGTAGGGCAATCACCCATCCCAACAACTATAATCTACAATATTGAAGGGGGGGCCTCCCACCCCCCCTCCCACCCACCCCAACGGGCCAGCGCTTCGGTGAAGACCGACCTATTCGAAACTATAGAGGGTGGGTGGGGGGGCCCTCCCACCCCTGGCGAGAGGCTAACGAGAAATACTAGTCGGAGTGGAAGTAGCTGATTGAACCGGAAAGGAGTTCCATCCAGCCACCACCTTCATGTTAGGCTTCATGTTAGGCCACCTTCATGTTAGGTTCTCACAGAAAAGAAATATCCGAAGGTTCCGGTAACTATAGTTAAGGTAGGTTCAAGTTCTAGCGGAGATCAAGGAGTTCACCAGGGAGCGGGACGATAAAAATAAAGTATGCCCAAGCAGGGGTGGGTGTAGCTAAACGAACTGGACTGGAGCCGGTGAAATGGAGAACTTTTGTTCGTGTTAGCTTCCTTCTTTCTGGAGTTACTTCCTTCTCGTTAGGCTGTGAACCGAACTCTTCTTTCTTTGCATCCATCCCTGGTGAACCACATCATTCCCTTTTGAAAACCACTCAGATGCCTACCCACACCCCCTGGTAACAACCAGCGAGATCTCCCCACCCCCACTATCTGCGCCTAATCCTCCCTGGGGCCATCCATACATTCACCCCCGGCCGGTGGCTAGCCTAACAAATATCGTCCTCCCACAGGGAGCCACCCTTTACCCGATGGACGGAAGGAGAATTCTAGATGCGGAAGCTATGGCCTTGGTTTTAAGGCCGATATAACGTATGTAATATCTCTGGATAGAACATCCTCTCCTGCTAGTTAGGTTGAGTCTCGGTTTAGGAAGGATATAGTTGACTAATTCTCTCTCCGGCTAGACCCCTACTATTCTAAGGGCTCTCTCCGAATGTTAGGTAGGCGGATAGAAACTTTGGATGGGCCCTGGGCGCCTATAAAATTGTAGGGCATCAGATTCTCTACGTATTCTCCAGCCCGGGTGGGTAGGGATTGTAGTTGGGAGGTACTTCCTTCTTTCTCGTTAACTCGTTACTGCATGAGAAACAGTCTGCCTACCCACACCCCCTGGTAACATTGCTCTCCGAGAAATGTTTCTCGTTCGCTCTCTCAAAAATGAACACCTGATGGGCTTCTCTGGACCGAGCCTTGCCTCTCACCCAATTCTCAATGAATTCCGAAAGCATGCTCGCTGATTGAACCTTCGCACTATCTGCTATTAGTAGGATACCGAGGGAAGTGGGGTTAACCGAAGGTGTTCAGTTCAGGGGTTTGAAGGCCGATATAATGTATGTAACTTTGTTTCCGCCCATAGAATTGTAGGGCGATTAGACCTTCCATCCAAACATCCAGCTTTCTAATCTAGTCTCCCTGGTGAACTCCGGGTAGGCTCCTCGTTCGTTTCTCGAGGGAGGTAGGCTCCTCAACGAATTTGGATCGACCGGTTGAACTAGTCTTCCTTCCGGCTCTTGCCTCCCACCCACGGGTTAGAGAAAGCATGGGCCGGCCGGATAACAAGAAAGCAGCTAGTTAGGCTCCATCCCCCCCGGGTAGTCTCGTTAGCCTCCACCTTCCGCCCTACTATTCTATGGCCCTACTATTCTAAGGGGGTTTGAACGGGCTCTCCCTGATGCAGATGCCGAAGAAGAGCCGCCCTTCCTTCCACCCCCGGTATTGAACCTGCTGATTGAACCTGCTGTTGAGCCTGCCGTTATAGAACTATCCCTCTATCCTCCCGTATTATAGCAGGTTAATTAATTACCACCCCGGCCCTTACTTTAATATCCTCCAGGTTCGGATACAGATCCGCTAGCACCAGTAGCGAATGATGCATCCTCGCCATCTCATCTATCTCCGGGTGGGGGGGAATTATAGTTCCCGATTCTAGTGCAAGGAGAAGCGAAAGTATCCGAGCCGGCATTCCTTCCATTTGGAGAGCCATCCCTTCGTTCGGATCCATATCCAGATGACCCCATTAAAGTACCAGTAGCTAAGGCAGAGGCACCAAAGACGAGAGAAGCGGGGGCAGATCCAGTTCCAAGCGCAGGTTCAGATTCATAAGTAGATTCATAAGTTGGACCAGTCGCCTATAGATAGTAGGGGGCAGTAGATCCCGCAGCTTAAGAAGCAGAAGTAGATCTAGACCCATCGGCAGCAGATCCAAGTCCAACAGCAGCTTTCTTTTGAAGTAGTAGATCTAGCAGATGTAGAGTCTGTTGATGAAGCCAAAGTAGTAGATTCTGTCGGAGCAGCACGAGTAGTTGAGGATGCAGCAGCAAAGCAAGCAGTTCGATACCCAGCATCATAAGCAGCTCTCGATCGCCATCTAAGCCACCTGGGGTGTTCATGTGGGAGGAGATAGGGCCCTTGATTCTACTTTTGATCCAGCGGTTGATCCAGCAGCAGGGGCTTCAGTAGCATACCCATAGCCAGTCAAAGCCAGCTATACTATTATACCATAGCCAGAGCTAGCAGCAGAGGCTAGAGCAGCATATGATCCATCAGTTAAGAGCCAGATGCATACGTTCCTGTGGTTGACCCTGAACCAGTAGTTCCAGCAGCAGTAGACCCAGCATTTAGAGAGCGATACCACCCTGTAAAGGCATGGGGAAAGCTATAGGCATCAGCATCAAGGCAAGCAAAGGCTACGGTAGCATATCTACCAGCATCACTATCGGTCAACTTAAAGTGCTTGCTATAGTAACTGCTCCATCAACAGAAACGACTGAAGCGGCTGCAACTATATCCTCCCGCATGAACACCCCGATGCTGCTTATTTAGATGCTACTGGTGGATCTGGATTAGGTGTTACTGGTTGGATCTGGACGAGATGGTGGCTCCGCACCTGCCTATCCTTGCTTTGGGACTGCTACCGCCCTATTCTTCTTATATTGCCTCTGCTGAACTACAGAATAGAATTCCCCCCCACCCAACAACTAATCTAGGGGTGGGTGGGAGGATATAGCCGGACTAAATCCTCCTCCCACCCACCCCCAGATGAGTTGTTGGGCTATTGCCCCCCACCCAAGGCATGCCTTCGGCACCGACCATATTGGAACAACTATATGGGGGGGGTGGGGGGGGGTGGGGTTTGTGGGTGGGAGTTATAGTTCCCGGCTATAGATTGGGACCCCGGCTATAGATTGGGGTGGGTGGGAGGCCTTAATGATGGCCTTAGTCACTTTAATGGCCTAACCCCCGTCATAAATGGCCTGACCCTAATACGGACCTAGTAGTAAGAGAAGGGTATGACAGCCACCTGCCGTATGGACTTGAAAGAAAGGGTATGGCCCGCCTGGTTAGAATGGGTAGTATGGGAGGTATTAGTAGTCCAGGAGCAAATGCAGCGTTAGCCGGGTAGTCCAATGATGGAATTTCCACAACAAACTCTATTCTCTCCGAAGGTGTTGCTAGCTATGAAACAGGATATACGACTCGGTCATGAAGGTAAGACTCTCGACCATGAGTTAGATCTCGATCTGGATCTGCTACTAGTGTTGAATCGATAAGATTAACTCTATATGGATCATTAGCACATGGTATATAGGTGCATGGATCTCGATATGGCTTCTCGTACCCTACTCAGCACCTTTACCTATCAACTGAATCAAGTGGTGCTACTACTAAGTCAACTGCATAATAAATAGAATCCGGATCTGGATCATCATAAGGAACTGGATCATAATCCTAATCATTAGGAGGAGCTAGTGCTTTCTCTTCTTATGGATCTCAAGATGGAAGGTATGCTACATATTGAACTATAAGGTATGCTGCTGGTAGTGATTATGCCTCTGCCTTCGCTTCTCTAGCTACTTATGCTTACCCTACTACTAGCGATGGATCAACGACTGCTTAATCGTGATCTCCTAAATATAGATCAGGATCACAATAAAGAATTGGAGCAACTGCTTACTCTACATTACAATCGATGATATAATCAATGGCTTCATGAACTACTTAACCTAGACTTGCAACTGTTCCTATCAGCCTCCCTAGTCTTTGTCTTTGCTCTAAGTGCTTTATCCGGTGCCATTTCAATAGAATCTACTAAATCAACTGCTTCAACTACTACTGCTGGGTATGGGTTCGGATTTGGATCAAGGTAAAATACTAGCTTTGGATCTATCTTTCTCTCCAGCGCCGTATTTCATACAGTGGTTTAAAGGCCAAGCTGACTTCTATTTTCCCAGTTTATCCTCCGCCAGTCCGCTGCGTTGACCCACCGGGGAATGAAAGGCCTCATTCCCGGCTAACTAATAATGATCAGTTCCTCCACTCAACCTCGCTTGACTAAACTATGGAACTATTCCGATAGAATGAATTGGGCATTCGTTCCGTCTACGATCTATAGCGATCCGGGGCTAGCCCACCTATAATGGATAGAAACAAATACTCTGTTAGCAGGATAGGCCAATCCAAAGAGGGGGTGCCATCCTTTCCATTAGCAGGGCGAAGAACAATCCTTCTGGCCAACTATAGTTCCTCTGCTCGGTCCGTTAAGTCCATTGGGCAAACATTCATTCCTCTGCTCGCTCGGTCAAGCTTGCCTTCCTCCCTAAGGGCTGGAATTCTATAGTGGGCCCTTAGAACCAACCGGGGTGTGGGATTAGCCGGATAGACTAGTTCAATTTGTTAACTTCTCTCCGGCTTGAATAAACCTTCCTGCTTCTCTAGCGAGGACCCGTGGCTGGATGAAAGAATGACTCGCCCCTTGCCCGGACAGGAAAGAAAGAAACATTAACGAGGTCGGGAGTATGAATTAACGAAAAGGGAGGAGCTACTCCTACCCCCAGGCAAGAGTTTATTTGCTAATCTAGTCAATTTTATCATACACGCCATAGAATAGTAGGGGCCCACCCCTATCAAGCCACCGTTTCTCATCAAAGAAAAAGGAGCCAGCTGCTGTTTCTCGTTCGGAGGGATGTTTCTCAGCATTACTCCTCTTTCTCTCCGGGGGTGCTGATTGAACCTTCCTGGAATCCAGTAGGACAGGAAACAAAGAATCTGTGGGCTGGCCTAACAACTTCCTCAACAACACCGGGCTCTTGGCCTTCCCCAGGGGCACCGTCCATCCTTTCACCCCCAACTATCATCCACCCACCCAAACCCTCGGTGGCAACTTCTCTATTGTTGCTTACTCTAAAAAATACCGATTCGACCTTCCTTTCTTACATCCATCCTGAGCGGGGGTGTCGCCGGGGGTGAAGGGAGGATTAAGCCCACACCTCCATTTGACTTTCGTCGCCTATAGAATAGTAGGGCTTCCCGATGGCTCGTTAATTCTCCTCGTTCCCCACTTCCTCAGATTGAAACAACCCTGAAGTTCGGTCCTAAGTGATACGATCTCCTGGTGGAGCAGAGTAATCTCTCGTTCAAGAAATAATAATGGAGTATTTGTTTCTAGAGTTTTTTGTTCCAGATATCTAGGAACAGAGCTCAGTATCCTGGATATGGCAAAGGCTAATGAGAGACGGGGCCGAGCTCACTCTGCATGGCACTGGCCTCAGAGATTATGACAGGGCCTCACAGGGATCTAGATAGGGCCCGGGCGGGGACAGAGAGATTAGATAGGGCTGGCCGCCCCGGCTCTATATCTCTGCCCGCCCACCCAGTTGAAAGAATCTGGTCGGTTGTTTGCGGGTCACCGAAAACCTGGGTGGTAGTTTACCATATGTGGTGGCAACTATAGTTCTCCTTCATGTGGTAGTTCGCCGTTAGGAAGTTCTCTATCTATTATGTAGTTCCCCATCACTAGGTGGCTATCCATCGCTAGGTGGTTCTCCACGTGGTTCTCCTCTAGTCGGTTAACCATAAGGTGGCTGCTGTTCACCATAGGGGGGCTACTGTTCACCATAAGGTGGTCGTTCCCCATGCGATGGTTCACCAGGTGGTGGTTCGTGTCCCCCATGCAGTGGTTCGTTCGTACCATGTGGTGGATAAGCTGGACCAACTGCATAAACAACTGGATCTACTGATGCTGCTTCAATAGAATCTACTGCATAACTAACTGACTCAAACTCATAATCGACAGAATCAAACTCAGGAACTACTGAATCGACTGCAACATCTACTTATGCTGCTACCAAAATGCTGGATCTGCTCGAGCGTGCCGGATCTGCTGGGTCTTGATCACGGGGCAATAACTGGAATTAGTGAAACTGGATATGCAATGGGTTATGCCTCTGCTCAATCTATCTCCTCCACCAGCGCTTCGCGCCCACCCCCCCATTATAGTTGTGCCTTAGGGGCCCACCCCTGCTTCTTCGACTGACACAAGTGAAACTGCGACTCATCGAACGATAGTGATGATGAGGGTTAACCTGGGTAAGCACCTGGCTCTCTATCTTTGGATCTGATGGTGCTGGATAAACTGCTTCTTCTAGCTCTTCTATGGCTGGATCAACAATAAGATCAACCGTCCATGCTACGAGAAAGAGAAGATGCTGGGCTTGGCTTATTAGCTGGTCTAGATATGCTATTAGTGCTGCTTCCCCGTAGGGCCGCTTCTTCTATGCCTACGCCTGGATCTACCTATGCTTCTCCTGTCCTAGCCTATGCTCTAGCTACCTCCGCCTCTGCACCTGCCCTTGTCACCTATGCTACTGGCTCTATTGCTGCTACTGGTACCGGTGCTTAAACTACTGTCATTGGTGCTACTTCTCTAGCTACTGGTGTTACTGGTGGATAAGCTAAGTCAACTGGATCATCTTCTGGTGGTTCCCCGGGGTCATCATTTCGGTCAACCGCCTATGCTGCTGTTCATTGAGACTACTCGCTTTGGAACTGCAACTGATGGATCATCTGCTGTTCATTGATGCTGTTATATACGTATCTATTGATGGAACTAATGGTTCTGTATCCGCGCCTGCCCCGTAGGGTATTTGCACCTGTTTTTCGCTCTTCATCGTGCTGCACCTTTAACTGCTCGTGCATCTTGGTCAACAGAATAAGTTGCTGCTGGATGATCTGCGTATGGATCTGGAACAGCACCTTTAACTACTACCTCCACCTCTGCATGCATGCGGGATCGATTAGTGAAACGGTAGCTGCTTCTGCCTCCGTGGGCTGGGTATGGATAAACGGATGGAACTACAATGGGTTCTGGAACAGGCTATGGCTATTAAACCGCCCGTAGATGGTGGCGAATCAACTTAAACTGCGCTTGCCTTAGCTGTCCTTTCCAATGTCTCTGCCTTTGCTTATGCCAGGTAAACCACTTTAGCTACTGGTGAATCTACTAATACCTCTGCTCCCCGAACTCGGTAAACACATGATGGCTCTTGATCCCGACACAAATGCGGGCTTTGCTGCTACCGTAGCCTATGCTTGTGCTGCTTACTCTACCTTCGCTCGAGAAAGGTGCTGCTCTGCCCATCTATATCTGCAGTCAAGACTAACTTTCGCATCGGCACGGCCCCGTAGGGCGGCCCCTTAGAATAGTAGGGCGGCACTATAGTTGGTTCTATACTCGCCATCTGGGCTAGAACCGTCCGTCCTACCTATAGTTGTTGACCGGTACGCCAACTATCATCCAACTATAGTTTCCGAACTATAGTTCCCACCCAACCCTTGGAACGGCTAGTTTCCCACAACTATGATTCCCTCCGCACCCCTGGGTAGATTAATTGGTTCTCCCACCCACCACTATAATTCGGGACCAACCCCACCCCCCCCCATATAGTTGTTGCCTGCCTTCGGCAGGGCCCCTCCTGCAGGGAGGTAGATTATATTTGTGGGAGGCCCCTACGGGCCACCCCCCCATTCCCCTACTATTCTATGGCCAATATGGTCGGCTGCCGATGAAAGGCAGGCCCATAGAATAGTAGGGCTATAGAGGGTGGGTGGGGGTTAGGGTGCCGAAGGCAGGCCTTTTGGCGGACCACCTTCCTCTGAGTAGTGCCGGATCGAATAGTGATGCCGTGGACCCATATATAGATAGGGCTTCGGATGGATTGATCCGGAAATAGGTGCTGCTTCTTCTCCAGGGAATGAATGCTGCCACTGATCCCGAATCATTCGAGAGCGGCTATAGAGTTGGCACTCCCCCTCTAGATATATGGGCCTCCCCTCCCCTCTAGATATATGGTATATGGGCCTCCCTCCCCTCTAGATATATGGGCCTCCCCTCTCTGTATATGGTGGATGGGCCTCTACTAAGAAACAGGGGCCTCTGCTCAGAAGGCCTCTACTCCCAAATGAATAAACAGGGGGGCCGGAACCACTAGAATTCCCCCCCGATGAACCGGGGCCCACCCACCCGGAATAGTGGGGGCGGGGGCCGGATAATCCTAATAGTATGTGGACAGCACTCAACCTATTACACGCTCTTATGGCCGGCCGGGATGGGGCTCGGTCTTTAGGCCGAGGGATCTATCTGTCCAATCAACCAGCTGCCCTTCCTTCTATCGTTGGCGCCTCTCCCATCCCCTGCCTTTATGATGGATGGAAGAGACCAACCGAGCATGGATATGACCATGACCGGTTAGAAGTGGCCCACCCCAACTATTGCCACCCACCCTGCATAGGCTACCTCTCCCTCCCACCCTACGATAGTTCGTCAATTGGAGGGAGGGGGAGGCCCCCTACTATTCTAAAGGGCCCCCCACCCCCCCCATATAATTTTCTAAGGGCCCCTACTATAACTATAATGGGGGGTGGGAGGCCCCTACAATTCTATGTGGTAGAGTTCCGGCCCCTACGGCGGGAAGAAAAGAATGAAGTTCACGGACAACTAGAATTGGGCTTGATATTATCCATATATAGTTCGAGTAAGTCGAGGCCCCTATAACTATATGGCCCGACGGCCTACCAAAACCCCACTATCCCCCCTACTATTCTAAGGGGCCTAGGGGGGGAATGGTAGGGATAGGGCCCGGCATCTGCATGCTCGGGAGATCTCTATCCCCCAGTCTATAGTCGGTCTATAGTCGAGCATCCTTCCGTTGAAGGAGAGGATCCATCCGTCTACGTCTATGGAGTAGAGATAGGGGCAGATAGAGGTATGGGGGCCCATAGATAAGATATCAATGGAGAGCCGCCCCCTGATGATATAGATATATCTCCAGCTGGACTGGATATATAGGGGCGCCATATCTATGATCTGCTAACAACCCGATGATGCTCGTTTGAAGGCTAGTTGCCCTATCTCTATCTATATATGGGATGGGCGATCATCCATCACCCATCTATTCTGATGTGATACAATCAGTCATATCACGTATAGAATAGATGGATGCTCCCGCAGAACCCGCCCATCTATTTATCACCCTACCGTCTCACCTCTCCCTCTCTATAGTAGAGTAGGCCATCGGCCTCCCCCTCAGCTCATATCAACTAGCTCTAGTTCCGAATCTATAGTTCTCTCGAGAACGGCTATTGAAGAGCTTTCGACAGATATGATATATAGGGCCTCCCCGTAAGTCCCGGCATGATAATCTTCCCTCTCCATCGTATTCTCAAAAGTGGTGCGGTACTACTCGCGTCGTTTATGCCGAGGAGAGAGACTAAGAGAGTAGGGGGTGGGCGTCGCAATGGGGCGAATAGCTTTCGACATCAATCCATTCTTTGGACGGGGTGGGAGGGCCCCCCCACCCCCCCCATATAGTTGTTCCATATGGTCGGTGCCGAAGGCATAGCCCGTATATTATAAGGGGCCCGGGTAGATTAGTTGAGGGAATCTGCCGTTCCTCAATTTGAGTCGGGCCCTTCGGGTTCATCCGGGGGGGGGTGGGAGGATATAGATACGTCTTTGTGGAGTAACATCGAACGGCGGGCAATTCGACTCACAAAATTCTAGCTCACATGACTGCCTATAGTTTCTTATGGCCAAGCCACTACCTTTTTCCCGCTTTCTCAAAATAGAATGGGGGGGCTCGCAGACATGGGTGGAAAACCGAGCCATAGGTCTCCACGCTTTGGGGAGCTATCGGAATTCAGAGAAAGTCTCGCTCACATGACTGGCAAACCGACCCCATAGTAATTTAGCTTTGGGACCATCTAAAACTTGATCAAAAGTGCTCCGCATATAACTGCAAAAGTGACTCATTCATTTTCCCCGCGGCCACAGTTTTCTCGCTCACATGACTGAACTATAGGTTCCCACTTCATTAATAAGCTTGTTAGAGTAAGGATTAATGCCGCTTGCTAGCCCTTCTAATTCTAGTTGAGCCCATAGAATTGTAGGGATCAGTTCATTAATGCGCTTGCGAGACGAGGTTGGCAATTATCGGTAGATTATTCAAGCCAATGGGAATTTAGCTTTGGCTTTCCTTCATGTAACGATGAGTGATCCGGGATGTTGAAAGCTGTAACGACCTTCACTTAACTTCTATTTCTCGATCTCGATCTCCGAGAACTGGGAGAATGAAGCTAGGCTATACTCAATTGCAATGTCTGGATACCGATCCTATGATTACCGGGCACTCCCACTGAACTTAACCGGGCACTCTGTCCATCCTGAACTAAGGAATATATGGTCGGTGGGGTTGCCATCCGGACCTGACTACTATTTTGTTTGGAACCGGAAAGCCGGTTGAACTAACTAGCCGTTACCGCTCCATCCTTCACTCCCAGGGAACTCTAGTCCGGGAAGCTTATCCTCCCACACCCCCTCTATGGGAGGGAAGCTTGTCCTCCCGGGACACACCCGAATCAACGGCATCTATTTATTGCCTCCCACCCACCCCTTGCGGGGGTAGAACCAGTTGACCATTAGAACAAGTTAACAAGTTGACAATACCCTCCCCGAGCGAGCAAATAAACTATGGAACTAGTTGCCCCAGGGGAAAGGGCGGCACCTCCGGTTGGAACCACCTTATCTGTCAGTGGGGGCGAGCAAAGAAACTATGGCAGGTTCTTGCCTCCCGGAATTCCGATTAGTCCAAGCTCATGCTGTTATACCTGATTAGTTGAGGGCTGCTTCTGGAGGCCTGGAACCGGGTAAACTCGATCTAATAGCTAACTTTCTTTCTTCTCCTCACGGAGCATTCTCTGGGCTTGCCTGTGGGAGGAAGAGGTAACTTTCCCAATAAATACATCCAGAGAAACAACTAGATTGATGCTCTTCCGGTGGATCGACCGGTTGAACTCCCTCCCTATTGATAGTCGTCTACTCGGTAGTCAATGCCCTCCCTTATTCATAGTTGTCTACTCCGGGCCTCCCGACTGGCTAGTTGAGCTCCTCGTTGAGTTTCCTCGAGGTAGCAGGCCCAATCAACCAATATCTCTAAACTTCCCACCGAGAAAAGGCAAAGGATCTCGATCCGAAAAGAGGCGAGCCTCAACACCCACGATTCCCTGCTTTTTCCTTCCCGCCTAACCACATACCACGTTTTCAGATCTATCCCCCGAAGAGAGGAATACAGAGGGGAGAGTGCCTGACTCCTGTTCAACTACTTCCTCCCTTTGCGATCGTCCCCCCGGAAGACCCGCCCTTGATGGCTCCATCCCATGCTGGCCCTCCCATCCTAGCCTACACCCCCGGTTCAGGCTGGAGGGAAAGTAATGCTGGCCCGGCGGGGCTTTCTCGATAAACTAATTTGGATCGACCGGTTGCCCTCCTTATTATAGTTATACTTCCTTCCGGTTTAACGAACTAGCATCCTCCGGTCAAAGCCAAACCATAATCAATGGATGGAGAGGAAGATCTTGCCTGGGCCCTAACTTCCTATCTAGAGCGCTGAAAGGATGGATAACTAGTCTACTCCCTCGGGTTTTGCACCGGCCAATCAATCAAGCAATAGCCCTAGAGGGCCATCCCCCACCCCCGGGTGGGAGTAGCTACTCCTTGGATGATAGGATGGGGGCGCCTGAAGTTCTTTCTTTCTGTATGAGCTAACTTTCAATGTCTTTCTTTGCATCCATCCCCCCTACAATTCTATGGCCCACCACTCCGGTCAAATGCAGAACTATTCCAGATCCCAGGGGCCAGCAGATCCCAGGGGAATCTATCTCAACTGCTCAAACTGCAACTCCCTCCCTAACTAGTTGAAGGAGTGAAAACCGGGGGTGTAAAGGATGGCCACGGTCGAAGTGGGGACAATACTATCTCGAGTTAGGCTAGCCAAGAGAAAATAATAGAGGGAGTTCAAAGCAGGAGCTGATTGAACCGATAGAAACTTTGGATCGATCCTAAACCAGAACACAGCTGAGCCGGTTGAACAAACTAAACATATTTCTTCTAGTTGTTACTGATGGAGCCGGTTGAACTAGTTACTGATGGAGAGTCGAACTCCAACCCGAGGAGCAGACACAGCAATACACTGGGAAAGAACAATCGCCCTAAATAACTCTAGTTGGGGGTAGAAAGGGAGGAGCTAAACGAGGGAGCCGAACAATCAAGATTCTTTCTGGGCAACCACCTACCTTCTGGTAAGATTTCTCTGGGCTTGCCTAACTCACTTTCTATTATCCCTCCTGGGGAAAGGGCGGTATAACAAACCATCCTGGGGGTGAGGACAGGACCTCCGGTTGGCCTAAAGAGTGAGAACTCCAGGGCCTAATTTTACTTTCTTGAACTCCCCGGCCAATCCAACTTCTCGAGGTTACGGTATTCCCTGATGGAGGGATGAACAATAATATATCAACAACTTAATCTCCTGCTGGAGATAGGGATAGGGCTCCTTCTGCTACTGTAGCCACAGCCCCTGCCACTACCCTTGCTTCTGCTCCTGGAACTACTCGTGCTTATTTCTATACCCCCGCCTCTTATGAATAATAGTGCCAGAGGGGCCACTGGTGCTGCTTTTACCGTACGAGGTGCTGGATCTGCTCCTGGAACTGGAATTGGATATGGGAGGGATCTGGATCCACTCGGTCAACTGGGTAAACAACTAGCTCTGCTATTGTCTCTGCCTCTGGGTTTCGATCACGATCACGACATGGGTGGGTGGGCTAATTAGTTGAATAGCTTATCACCGTATTTATTATTCCCGAATAGCTGCTTATCACCGTGAACCCCACAATGATGGAAACTACTATAATAGGTATAGCAACCTGGGAGGCCATATATAGTAGTGTTCTTGATCGGAGCTTTAATGATCGGAGCTCTAATAGCCATGTACCAAAAGTCGGAACAAGGTAGATATGACAGGGTAGTAAAAAGCCTCCACATGTACACTTTCTCGGAACAAGGTAAAGGTAGCACGTGGTGCATAAAGTCGGCCCCTCTCTCCTATAGTTGGTCAGGTCGGTAAACATCTTCTGAATCGACAGAAAGGACTAGGTCTATATCTGGATATGAAACTGGTACAGGGGCTGCTGCGGCTGCTAATGATGCTGCCTATGCCACTGTTGCTTCTGGAACTGCTTCAACGACTAGCTATGATGCTACTGATACTACTGGTGGTTCCGGCTCAATGGATTTTTCTGGTCCTGTAGCTTCGGTTCCTGTAAGGTCTGATCCCGTAGGGTCTGCTCCTGCTGGTCTTGTTGCTGGTCCTGCTACTGGATCTACTGCCGTTGCTGGATATGCGTCTGGATCTTCAGCTCGTTATCGAAAATCATAATCCCGATCCCTGACATCAGAATCTTCAGCACGAGACGAATCTTTAGCTCGCTTTAGAACTGGATCTCGACCACGAACAGCATAATCTTCACTTCGATCACGAAGCTCTTCACCACGATCCCGACCACTTTGGTCTCGCTCACGCAGGCTCTGGATCTCGATCTGCTACAGGGCTCACTGGTTCTCCTGGACCTGGAACAACCGAATCCACTGCTTATTCACCAACAGCAGAACCAACAGCATCACCTTTGGCTTCATCACCTTCATAATCAACTGCTTAGTCAACTGAAACTACTGCTACTGGTAGTGGGTCTATATCTGTAAATGAAGAAAGGGCTGGGTCTCGCTCCGGGACTGGAACTAGGCGAAGGTAAGCCGGCTATGCTATGGAGAATGATACTCGATCCGTACCTACTGCTACTAATGCCCCTACTATGGTACCACTACTACGGTTATGGTACCACTACTACGGCCATGCCATTATACCCACTACGACCATTAGATTCTGGTGCTTCAACTGCGGAATCGACAGGATCTTATTGGTCTGCTGGGAAAGCATCAGAATCTACAGGATCCATTAATAATAGTAGGGCTGCGTCTGGATCTGTTACTGGTAATGGATCTCTAACTGGTGATGTTGCTGGGTGGTCACTTGCTTATGTTGCTGGGTCTTAAGCTACTACCTCTGTTGCTGTCTGTGCTTCTATATACGATGCTGCCTTAGCTTCTGGCTTTGCCTCTGCAGGCCTGCATTTAATATCGCAGGTAAGTATCTGCTGCTAGCTCTACTGCTGCTGCGACTTCTTAGACTCACCTTCCTTCCCCCCCGGCCGAACTCAAATGAGGGGTAGGGGTGCTCGATCTATAGAATCTTATATAGACTCACCTAAGACGTATCAACAATAATCTACCTCCCCTCCCGCGCCCTACGGGCCCTTATAATATAGGGGGGCCGGTCCTGCATGCACGAAGGGCCCCCATAGCCCCGCCCCTACCATAGCCCCGCCCCTCAAATTCTATGGTAGGGGCTATGGGGCGGGGCGGGGCGGGCCAGAGAACCACGGCTGATTCCCTCCCCGGCTGATTCCCCCCCGACCCACCCGCCCTACTATTCTAAGGCCGGTGGGGTTTGTGGAGGAAGGAAAGCTGTAGTTGAGCTCGACGAGGAGGGATGGAGTTCAAGAAAGTATTCTCCGGGGTGAAGGCTGGACGGACCTCCGGTTTGGGCATTGTTCGGGGGCTCCTACTAATAACCGGAAGGAAGGTTGGATGAGTCACTTAGTTAACACGGGTCTGTCCATCCTGGATGTAGTTATGGCGAGACTAGTCAATCAGCATTGTTCGGAACCGGGGGTACTGAACTGAACACCCCCTCTACGGCAAACGCCCATAGCCCCTAAAATTTTATGGGTAGGGGAATTTCTAATAGCGAGACAGCTGGACCGACTACCATCCCACCCATCCCTAGTTCAATAGCTGGACCGAGGGACCTAACTACTTTTAGCTGGACCATCGTTTATTTGTTTCTATCCGGAAGGAGAGCTCAACCTAAGACGTATCAACAATAATCTACCTCCCCTCCCGCGAATATAATCTACCTCACGCCCCCTACCCCCCTAGATTATAAGGGAAGGGCTCCCACCCAAGGCCAATAGGTCGGTGGGGTTTGTGGTGGGGTTTGTGGAGGAAGGAAGAGTCCAATAGTTTTTTAGCTGCTTTCTTTATCTATCTTGTCGGATGCTCGCTCGGACCGTGCTATCTAGTTACAACCGGGAGTGAAGGATGGTATCCATAGTTGGATGGATAGAGAGATTGAAGGGAGGATGGCAGCCCCAACCCGTTCTATTGTTCTCCCGCATAATGAAGTTCAACCGTTGGTGTGCATCGGGGTGGGTAAAAGGAATTCGAAGTCCTCGGGAAGAGAAGTTGGATTGGCCCTGCTAACAGACTGAACTGCCCTTAGAATAGTAGGGGCCCCGGTAGGAGAATGAATGTTTTGGCAATGTCAATTAGATCGGGCGGAGAATGAATGTCAATTATAGACTAGTTCAGGGGGGGTGGGGGTGGGGGTCGGTGGGGTAAATAAAGAAATAATGGTCGGTGGGGTTGGCCAATAAAGAAGGAAGGCCCAGAGTTCGCCTCCGGGTCGGGCTCCCTTTGGGGGCCCTCCGGGGGATGGTAGACTTAGGTTGGTGGGTGAGGATGGAAAGACGAAGATACGGTTAGGCCAACCAAGGGAGGGGAAGGTTAGGCGATGGTAGGGGATGGTGTTACGTAGAGTAATTGGTCGGAAGTAAGGTTCGTTAGGACCTGCCTTCGGCACCCGCCCCCCCCCCCATTATAGTTTTGTTGCCAATATGGTCGGCTGCCGAAGGCATGCCTTAGGTGGGGTTGGGACCGACCATTCTTTCTGATTGGACGGAAGGAACAAACGAGGAGTTTAGATTTCTAATCAACTAGTTGGCGAGAGGTACAGGGCACCTCCGCCCGCTCCGGCCCACGCCACCCAACATTTGGATAGAAGGATGGAAGGAAGGTCGGATGGTACCACGGTTAGGAAAACTAGTTGTTCATGTGGGAAGTGGGTACCTCCGCCCGCTCCGGCCCATTCTTCCAACATAGACTCAACCCAACCCCCCCCCATATAGTTGTTCCAATATGGTCGGCGCCGAAGGCTATCTGGGCTTTCAGGGTCGGGTAGCCCACCTTCTCTTCAGGCGGTTGGGAAAGGGGTGGGGGAAGGAGGAAGAAAAGATGGGAAGGTTAGGACAACCAAGGGCCTTGAAATCAAGACGTAACATGACCTCATGGTGATGTTACGTAGTAGTTTCATCCAATTGCTTCATCGAGATCAGCCACTCATGGTGATGTCACGTATGGATTTCACTTTGTGAAACTGGTTTGAACCCCAACAAACAAACAAGATTCTAACGGATAACCGAGACTAACACCGCTCCTACCCATACACCTACACCTAGAGAAACACGGCAGACCGAGGTAGGGCTCCTATACCTTTCCTCCTCCCACCCACCCCTGCTTTAGGGCGCTTTCAGACCTATTGCAACAAAACACTCGGGTAGGGAGGTAGGGCCATCTGTAGGGACTAAGTACGTTACCTAAGTTTTTCGTTCTCTTAGAAACCCTTGCTGCGAAACAGGAAGTTACGCTTCAGCACACACCGGAACCTTACTTCCTACAGTTTTCGCAGGGGGATGCCCGAAGGCACAAGACAAGCTGCACTATGGCAGAGCTGCCCCGGGGGCAGAGGACAAGCTGCACTTTTTTAGGGGGCTGCACCAAGGCAGAGGACAAGCTGCACGATGGCAGAGCTGCACCATGGCAGTTTTTAAAGACAAGCTGCACGGTGGCGGAGCTGCCCCTACTATCTATAAGGGGGCAGGGGCAGACATGCAGGCAGAACCTGTAGCTGCAGTATATGTACGTAATAGACCTACAACCCAGACCGAAACAGAGCACAAAACGGACATTATTCCAACAGACTATAGTGGGGATTTAAGTGCATCGATAGATCAGAGGGAGGATTGATCTCAGTGCATCGGTAGATCAGAGGGAGGATTGATTTCAGGGGGGCCCCCCCCACCCCGCTACTAGAATAGTTCTAGTAGGGCAGAGATGCATCGGTAGAGAGGATCGGTAGAGATAGCGGACCACACCGCCCATAAAGAAGATACGCCCGAGCAGTTCAGTGATTGATTCGATTCATTGGTTTTACCAGTCCGATGATGATTGACCCATTGGTTTTACCAGCAACCAGCAGTAAGGGGAGCCCTCCAAGTGTTCTAAAGGCATCGGTAGAGACAGTCAGATAATGGATCGGGTAAGACAAGTGTGGAGTACGCGATATAATGGAGTACGGGTAGATATCCGGCTAGAACTCCCTGATCAGATGAAACAATGGTCACTAGGCGGCGGGATCGAATTGATCATCGGCTTGTACTACACCAATTGGAGTGGACCTTGATATGACAGAAAGCATGGGTCACTTGCTCATGGGAGAAGTATTGATAGCAGCAGGGGTATAGGTGGGCACTAGAGGCAAAATGGACTGAGCACCCCCTACTATCTATAGGCGACGCCAATAATCTACGTGTATAGAACCTTGGATGGAGAAGTTCTGATATCCCATGATGTTACATCTTTCGTTGTTCCCACTTCAGTGAGATGTTCCTACATCCCTTGCTTTTGCTAGTAGTATTTTGGCATAAGGCTATTCTACATCACCTGGAACTAAATACGCTGCGGGGTCACCTTAATCCAATGGATCTACGCTTGGCAATGGATCAACGGCGAACTGAATCAACAAGCTTGGACTCGGTCAACAGGTGAAACTTCCTTTGCCTCCACCTCTCCCGTGGGCTCTGTATCTGCTTCTGAGACTCCATCAACCGCATGGACTTGGATCTGGATACCGATCCGCTAATGGATATGCTGCTTGCTCTGTTGCTCCCATCTCCGACTCTGCGCAACTATAGTTCTTCCTCCGCCTTCACTCCCATAGAATTTTAAGGGCACTGTGCCCTACTATCTAAAGGGCCTCTGCTTGCTCTACTTCTATCTATGGCGAATCTACTCGCTTTGAATCTTGGAGTGGATTTGGAGAACGAATCGCAACTGTATCTACGACTGGAGACTCTGGGTAAAGGGAAACTGCTCCCCGTGCCTTTGGGGTGGGGGGGGGGCGAGCCCCTTTCTATGGCTATGGGTTCCCGGGGCCCCTACTATCCATAGTTTGAACTGAACTAAACTACAACTAAACCAAACAAAACAACTATAGTCGGGGCGGGGTGGGGGCCCTTTCGTTTATATATATAGCTGGGGGTGGGGCATTCATGTGTAGCCAACTCAAGATAGTAGCGGGAAACTATAGAACTATAGTAGTTGGGCTGGAATCTAATCCAACTATAGTCGGGGGGCCGGTTCTATACTATACTCTAGTTAGTTGCTTCCGGCCAGTGAATCTTTGCAACTAGAGATATAAGGTTGGGGCCCCGATATAGAGTAGGGCTAAGCCCGGCCCCCCCCCACCCTTATGCATGCCCACCATTCCTTCTCTTATGCATGATCCACACCCATCCTATCACTAGTGGAAGGAAAGGGTAGGCCCGGGCGTATGGCTAAGCAAGCAGGCAGGCCCGGGTGCTGCCGTTATTTATGACCGTGCTATCCGAGTCTTAGAGGGTAAGGTGTAACCTGAGCATAACTCGTAAAGTGGTCCTGGGGAAGGGGGAGAATGGAGGCTTCTCAAGTAGTTCGGGAAAGGTAAAGATCAGAAGTGGCACTTGATTTGACGGGCATGAAGGACCTCCCACCTTTCTCGGCTGGAGAAATTCCCCCCAGGCAACACTTTATCTCTCCGCATCTTCCACATCAGCAGGAAGGAGGGACGCCTTGATGTATGCCAATTGCCGGAGAGCTCTATCGGACGGAGTGCCGCCTTGCTGTCCAGGCGCGCTCACTCAGAGAGCGGCCTATCCAAATTGAATGAAACTTGCCCTACTCTTCTATAGGCGAGATCATGGAGGAGATATATGGTCCCGGTCGAGTGCCTTCTGGAGAAGCGGGTAGAGCTTTCTAGCCCGACCTTCCTCGCCACCACACGAACTTCATTGACTGCCTCCACTTCCCGCCCTACGGGGATACCTCGATGATCGAATTCGTTACAGAAGCGTGGGCCCTACTATTCGCCCTATTATTCCCAACCCTGCAGAGACAATTCGAGATTGAGCCCTACCTCTATAGTGCACTCGGAATTTAGAGAGAGGCAAGCTTGATCGCCGGCCGGACGGAGTAACTAAACCATTTGCTGTCATATACGTATTAACAACCATATCCCTAACATTGATTGCTACGGGTGGTGCGACGCCCCCGAAGAGGCCAGTTAGGGATGGATCGGACCAGAGACGATTGATCGCCCCTCTGGGAATATTATTGTGAGACATGGAGAGAATCCGACATTGGGCAAAAAAACACCTCAATGAATGAATCAATGCCTGCCTCTGGATGGATAGGCAGTGAACGAGAGCCTACCATTACTTGATACGGATGTGGCACGAGAGGGAATGAATCAATGGCTATGGTGAGTGGGACCAACCAGGAGTGAGCTGCGCTAAAGCATCAATGGCTATAGCGGCGCCAACGCCCTGGCGAATAGTAGGGGCCTCCCACCCTGCTTCCCCGGCTATAGATTGCCCCACACACGGCTATTCTCCTCAACTCCGGAGGTAGGGGTGGAGTCAACTACTGTTGCAGGTCGCTTCTCCCGACCGTCAAGGAGGTAGGGCCTACCATTCTATAGGCGGGGTGGGTGGGAGATAGTTGGGGGGGAATTCTAGTGCATGCGTTCTCGATTCCTCTCGCGTAACATGCCCCCGAAACTAGAGTTTCCGCCCGTAGGGCCCTCGCGAATAGTAGGGCCCTGGAACTATATCCCACCCGGCATCTTCTATTCCCAGCCGATGAAAGGCAGGCCCCATAGAATAGTAGGGCTATAGAGGGTGGGTGGGGGTGGCGGGTGGCCGGTGAAGGATGGGTAATGGGAGGAGCCGGTGAGGAAGGTCCCCAACTAAGGGCACTTTTCCAGTGGGAAAAATAGTGGCCTATCAACAATTGACCAAAGCGTGGAGAGCTCCATCCTTCACCGGCCATCCAAAGTTACTTTCATCGGACGGACCCGGCAATTCAACTAGTTAAACTCCCCCATCAATCCGGAGATGGGAAACTCTAGTTGACCGAGCAGAGGAATGAATGTTTTGACCGCTCCTCCCGGCTCCTTCATTTCCTCCCGGCTCCTTCATTGGATTGTTCGGCCTGGGGGGCTCCTACCTTTCTCTTCTATCTCCTACTACACCCCCACAAACCCCACCGACCTATTGGCCTTAGGATGGAGAGCTAGTCAGAGGTTGCGGCATCTCGTGAAGAGTCCCATTACCCGGTAGTTGCTCCGGTGAAGGATGGAGGGCCGGTAGTTGAGAAAGACAGTTCGGGTGAGAGGCCCCTACTATTCTAAGGGCCCCCTCAAATTCTATGGCCCCTAAAATTCTATGGGGTCGGTGGGCCGGAAGAAAGTAGTTTATTAGCTGGACAAAGCATGCTCCATAATAGCTAGTCGATGGAGCCCGGGTGGGAGGGCCCCTACTATTCTATGGTAGCTAGTCGATGACCCCCAGGCAATAGGTAGGATATCTGGCCGGTCTAGTTAACTACCTTCATCACCCAGGGAGGAGGAAGCTCGAACAGCAACCGCAGGCCCAACTAGAAACCTAAAATTCCCCCCCACCCCCCCCCTCTCTATAGTTCCTCCCACCCACCCCATGGCCTACACTCGGAAACAAAGAAAGGATGGCCGGTGAAGGATGGTCGGATGAACTATATGTAGTTGTGAGAACTCCAGGGAGGTAGATTAGTTGATTAGGCGGGAGGTAGGGCGATAGTAACAACCGTGCAGGGGTGAAGGATGGCAGAGAAGGGAAAATAATAGCTAGTCGATGCCGGTGTTAACTCAACCGGAAGGAAGGTTGGAAGGATGGGAGGTAGTTAATTAGCCATATCCAGTCATCAGCCATATCCAGTCATCAGCCATATCCAGTCATCCCCATCGAGTCCCGGAAGGCCCTACTATTCTAAGGGGCCCCTACTATTCTAAGGCCCTACTATTCTAAGGGAGAAACATCCATTAGCTATTAGCTAGTACTGTTACCATCAGCATCGGTAGCTCCATTTTCTGTGAGAACCTAACATTCTTTCTTTCCTGCCGACGACAAGGCCCCCTCCTTTCTATAGGGTTTCTTTCCTGCGTGGGTTGGATTGTTCAGTTAAGAGACTATAATATTGTATGGTGGCCGGTTCAGGATGGACTATAGTAGGGTTACGTATAGCTAGCCACCAAGCTCCTGTCCAAAGAAGTTCCCTTCATTGCTACACCCCCGGTCAAGGGAAGGCTTTCTTTCCTGTCCTCTCGAGCTAGTTCCGCCCACCCCGATCATTACGATAGTTCAACCGGTTATTGATAGTTCAACCGGGCCAGCCTTCACCCCCAGGGAGTTATAGCTCTCGATCAACAGAATCTACTGTAGAATCTACTTTAGTGGAATCAATGGCTGAGGCGAGAAAGGGGGAATAAATAGAATCTCGATTCAATGAATCTTCTATACGGATTAACATTTCTAGGATAGTTGCCCCGGAAAATTGGATCTCCGGGATTAACAACTGAACTCTCGTTACTCCAGAATATTATCTAGTTCCGGGCGGGCCCTATATATTCTATGGCCATTCGATTCAAAGCCGCTGGAAGCGCTAGGCGGCATCCGATCGAATCATTCCGCAGCTCCCGTCCTATTCTTATTATTATGGAGATGGAGATGAATTCGGGCCGAGGATATGGGCTATTAGCCAGCGGGATAGCGGCTCAAGGACCAGCAGATCCTCCTATTGACTCGTAACCACCAATAGATGCAGAAGTAGCCGCCTAGGTGGATTCATAACCCCTTCTTCTATAGCTCTTCCCACTTCTCGACCACCCGGGCATTCGAGCCACCAGCGGCGGAGGGAGCATCCGAGCGCTTCGGCAATGGCATGAGCGAAGTAAGAAGCACCACCTGCTGTAGTGAGGGTGGGGGCAGAGCAGGCATTGGTTCGAGATCGGGATCCCATAGAATTTTAGGGGCCAGCCGCCCCCATAGAATTTTAGGGGGATCCACTCGATTCGTAACCAGCAGTATCTGATCCCACAGGGGCGAAGGGATCGATAGCAGCAATCTGAATGAATCATAATGGGCGAAGTCGTAAATGAGTGGTGCTTCTGCTGGCACGGGGTCAACTGGAGGATCGAGAGATGCTCCCGGCTCCATCTTTGGAAGCTCTGTTTCTGCTCCAACCGGCCCCGTGAATTGCCGCCTATTATGACCACCCGGGCCAATATCGGGGGGGCCATTCCAATAATAGGCTGTTCCCAGTATAGATATAGTTGGGCCATGGAAATTAATGGGCTCGGAACATGGCCGGACTCAACCCCAGGGAGACAGGGAACTGCCGGACTTCAAACCCCAGCCCCCGGGAACATCTGGAAACTGGGCCATCTTATTCCGTCCCACCCACCCTGGACTCAACCCCTGGGGAACTGGGGCCAGCCACTTTAGTCCGTAGGTTCCGGGAACCATTCAATATGCGGGGTCCACCCGGGAACCATTAAATTGTCCGGCCCCCTTAGAATAGTAGGGGCCTCCCACCCACCCGCCCGGCAAATATATTACCTTCCTACTAGAATCCCGGGTGGGTGGGAACTATAGTTGCTTGGAGGTAGATTAATTGTGGGAGCTATAGTTCGGGTGGGCGGGAGCTATAGTTCCAACCCCACACACGCCCCTACTATTCTATGGGGACTCTGCAGTTTAATCATAATTAATACTTTGTCGGGCGACTGGATTCGGAGTAGGAAGTACCGATGAACCAGAATGATTACCGCTGGCCCTATGGGCCGATTTCAGAAATGTCGAGAGGGATGGATTGATTCGAATGAATACACGGTTGGTGGGCCCCCTATCCATATCTGCTTTTGACGCTAGATCGGGGCAAAAGATGGTCACTTCTATTTGTTATAGCCTCCAGGTAGTTCCCCTAGGCATGTTCCGTATATAAGGCTATCCGGGACGATTTCAACCCCCGGCTAAATCATTCCAATAGATAGTTGGCACCCCTGCACGGCAACCCCACCGACCTGAGGCCTGCCTTCGGCAGCCCCCCCATTCCCCTACTATTCTATGGCCAATATGGTCGTGCCGAAGGCAGGCAACTATAATAGCGGGTCCCGAAGGGCAGTTCAGGATGGAGGGCCCCACCGACCTATTCGCTTTAGGTTGAGCTCATTTTCTTTCTTCTTGCTCCTTCCCATACACCCGGGTAGCTCCTCGTTTAGATTGATGCTCGGATATGTCGTTTGCCGATTAGAGCAGTTCGTTGGAACCTCCCTCGTTAGTTCAGTGTTGCTCCATCCCCCGGGTAATTGATTGTTTCCCTCGGTCCAGCTTCTCTCGCTTCCTACCTCTCCAACCGTGCAGAGGTGAAGGATGGTTTGTTATATCTTAGTTAGGCAGGTCAATCCCGCCTACACCCCTGCATGCATGCATGCACGGGTCCGGTTGAACGAACTACCCTGCTGGAATGAGATTTTAGTGGGGCCCTCCTCCGAACTAACTGGCTATATCCATCCTTCAACTCCAGGGAGTTAGTTGTGGGGGCAAGCCCCACCGACCATATATTCCTTAGTTCAGGAGCAAGAAAACGAAGAGCAAGAAAACGAAAATGAAAGCTCAGGTAGGCCGGCAGGAACTTCAGAATGCTCTATCCGATAACTACTCTGCTCGACCGGAAGGTGGGATTTATCGCTAAACTCAATTTGGAAAGGGGCCCCCCCACCCTGTTAGCGGGCCCTATCCAATCTATTGTTGCTAATCGATCCAAAAGCTGTTATATGCTGAATCATTGGGAGAAGGAGCAGCAGGAATGCATTTTGAAATCCCTTGGATCTAGTGACAGCATTGGGAGGAGCAACATGCACTGGTATTGGTAACAGCAGATCCGGGGAAATGTGTTGTTGAATCCATTCCGTGCCGGGTGGGAAGGAGAGTTTGAGCAGTTCCGGGCATAGGGGTGGGAATAAGAAACTGGGCAGTGACAATTACTTGGGGTTGGGAGAAAGTAATTCCATTCCTCCGAACTTCTTATCACAGATAGCAGTCGACTGCCCCTCTGCATCTATTATTGCAGTAGCCCTTTGTCCCGCCATCTCTTGATCCTGCAGCTGGAACATCCATCTTCTTATCCCCAATGCAGGGTGGCGGGTCGGAAGCGAATTACCGATCTATAGGGAGAGGGTTTCAGCTTAGCTTCTCCGACCCGAAATGGCTTGTCTACGTAACCCTTCGTGTATGAGATAGCCCTCTACCCAGAATTGGCGATAGGGAGAGAGAAAAGGATTGGTGCTCGATCGAAGGCTACGAGGCAGCAAGCTCTCCCCAATGACTTGACCAGTGATGAACGGACGGACTACTGGTTTAGATCGATCTCGTCAAAGAAGGCGGCATTCCCACCCTTGGCATCTCTATTTCCCACTACTTCTAATTCCCACCCCGTCGGGAAAAGAGTTGTTCCACTTCCGTGCGATACTAAGCTATTGAAAGGGCGGGGGTTAATCCGGGAGCGACTGGTTCAAATCCAGATCTGTTTACAGGCGTACCATGACCAGGAGTTGGAGTCTTACTTCCACAACTGGGGGGCCCAAGGGAGGGACGGGGGGACAGAAGAACCCCACGGGAGGGAGGAGTAGAAGTTGGCCCGGTAGAAAGCAATTGTATTTACAAATTCCCTTCTTCCAGTATCGACAGAGCCGGTTGGTGATTCATGGAGTTCCACGGGTTACCCACCGGATGGCATGAACCCCTCTTTAGCTTCTCGCTCTTACTCCCCTTCCGAGAGAGAGAAATAGTGAAAGTGAAAAACGCAATGGCCAATAACCGATTAAGTGGTATTTCCCCATACGCACCCGTTCATGAAAGGCCACCCAGGTGAACCACTTCAATTAATCTACCGGGGTGGGCCCCTACTATTCTATGGAGGAGGATATAGGAGTATAACTCCCTCCCACAATTTTCTATAGGGGGGGGGTGGGGGGGAATAAGCCGTTCCCCGGGAGGGCTTTTTCCGTTACTCCTCGCACCCAACCCTACACTCGACCAATCATTCACCAAGCCCTGGATATTCCGTAGTTTCCGGGGTTCGACTCGTAATTGCCATCACCCGAGCCTCCATTCCGAGCGATGCAGGAACCGAACCGCTAGCGGGAGATAAGCCGATGGAAGGTAATATGTGTAGAATATATGGAGCGAACAAGTGGGAAACAGAAAGTCGACTCCTCACCAAATTGATGCATTTCCCTCACCAAATGACTGCTTAGAGAGCTCCGAAATGCACCAACTCCGGCGGATTAGCAACTCAAGCTTGAAAGGTTCAGCCGAGCAGGTGGAGTTAGCAGTCTCGTTACTTCGTTCCTCCCCGTAGGGCCGGTCGGGTTCAGTTCCTCTACGGCACATCTAAATAGATATATAAGAGTCGGAGATCCGCCCCTAAGGAATCGAGTGCCTCCGCCCTTCTTTTCTATTATGGAGTTATCGAATAAAATCCTATGTTTTGCGCAGCCCCTACTATTCTATGGCAAATGCCAAAAGTTCTGTTCTGAAGTCGGTTTGCTTAGTGATTGAGAAAGTCATTTTGCACATATGTCTCAACGCCCCATAGAATAGTAGGGGTCATGTTTGAAACCCGGTTGCCTTAGCCCCTACTATTCTATGGGCGGGTCGACGTCATTTTGCACATATGTCGAAACGCTCGAATGCATGTTCATTCCGAAGGCGATGGCCATCAGTTGCTTATAGTAGTATTATCATTGGAGCTTTACAAGAGACCCGAGCAGAGGCAGCATAAAAGCGAAGCTGGTCACCTGCCTTCAAAACAACTAGAATTCGCTAGCTTTATTTCTTTCTTTTGGTAGGATTAAGAGGCATTGAACCAACCCTGTTGGCCTATTATTTCTTAACGGGCAGTTCCCGGCTGCCGATGAAAGGCAGGCCCCATAGAATAGTAGGGCTATAGAGGGTGGGTGGGGGTTAGGGTGCCGATGAAAGGCAGGCCTTTGGTGGGGTCTGCAAATATTAGGGGGGGCGGGGGAATATTTACGAAAAATTCATGGGTCGGCCAAATAAACTATAGGCAGTCATATGACCTAAACCCCTACCATTCTATAGGCTCAATTCCGAGACCTAAATCCCCTCCCACCACTAAATCCCCTCCCACCCATATTAAACAATTTCTGTTCGATAGAAATTTTCATTCTATACGTAACATGCCGGATTAAATAAGAAGAAACTGTGCTGGCGCCCAGTAGGTTCCTGAGAATCACGGTGGGTGGGGTGGGCGTGTTACTCATTTTCTAATACTCTTCCCCCCTCCATGATACTGGCCGAGCCGACGGATCGCCCTATATCTATATAGCAGGATGCCATGACTATGGCTATAACCGCTGTAACATGAATCGAATCCGAATCTCGCTGTAACGTGAATCCGGTAACAACTATGAATAAGTGGGCTCTTACCAACATCATCTTGAATATGTTGGGAACATGACAGCTCGTCATAACCGCGTGAATCCATCCGGTAACAACTAATCGTAACCGCATGAATGTGACCACTCAACCATTCCGGCTAGAGTATCATTCGACATTGATGGGCTCGACCCTCGACCTTCATTCTTTCTTTGCCGGGATAGGGTCTCTAGTCAGTCGACTTCAGCTGGTTCCGGAGATTGGCGCCACTTTTGCACATCTGTATGGCGTGCCCCTACCATTCTATAGGCAACAATCAGTTGGGGCTTTGCCTTACTGAATCGGGTGGGTGCGGTTTTGCTGCTATGTCGAACGCAATTTGTCATGTGTGGAGGGGGGGCTTGCCTAGTGATTTGGCACGATGACGAATCGTCAGCTATGTCCAACGCCCCCTACTATTTAAAGGGTTCAGTTTCGAGACCCATCGTACTAGTGATTCGGGTTGGTGAGGTCTTGCCTGCTATGTGAAACGCCAAAATGTCACAATGATACCCCAACGCCTTAGGGAAATCGATGGGCTCACTCCGCCAGCTATATGCGGCGTCACTCTTAGAGTTTTGAGACAGCTCGTACTAGTGAAATGCCATTCCTAGATTTTGCTGCTATACGAAACGCTTGAAGTCGACCTGCTCAACAGAACTCTAAGATGGGAATTGCAATCGTGGTGCGTAGAAAAAAAGGAGCGAGTGCTGTTCGAACTTTAGAACTACCCTTAGAATAGTAACCAACCCCACCATCCGTAGCGGCCCCAACCCCACCGGTTCCGGGGGGTGGGAGGATAGCCGGGATGACCCCAACCCCACCAAAGTAACCACCGACCATGCCCCCCCTTAGAATAGTAGGGCGAATGGGACAGTGGGGTTGTGAAGACCGGGGGGGGGGAACTTAGGAGGATATAGAGTAGCCTCAGGTCGGCCCCTACTATATTAGCAGCCCTACCTAGTCCTAGTCCTAGTCCTGCATCACTAGTTTGGTATGGAATGGACTGGTAACTGCGTCAATCGCTATGGACTGCATCACTAACTAAACTATAGTATGGACGAGCTTCTGTCTGCTGTCTGTTCCAAGCGGCCGGGTGGGCAACGACTACGACTATATCCCAACCACTTATCTCTGAGTGCCTATTAGAGTAGAGGAGCGCTTGTTTGGAGTGCCTTTCTCCGAGTGACCGACTACCTAGTGATTGATGCCCGACCGACTTCACTTCAATCGATCGGGCAGTTACTCTTCTCTTTCTCTGGGTATGGGCTCGGCCGACCCCCTATCATGGGTAAGCTCGCATTCCTCGGCCGACTTCAGAAGATATATTCTATATGGGTAAGGGTTTGAGGCCGAGCCGCCTATATAGACAGATAGGGGTCCCATATATAGATAGGGGGAGATCCCCTGTACTGTCTAGAAATAGAAAGGGCTGTGGGCACTAGAGTCTAGTCATGTTACGTATCTAGTATGTTGACTACAGATAGATCAGATAGATGCGAGCCCACGCAGACAGCGAGCTGGGGAAGAGAGATAGATGAACGCAGACAGCGAGCTACTCCAAAGGAGAAGAGACCGTTCTCCTCCACGCTCCCCCGCCCGGTTCAGAGTTCAGAGTTCAGGTTTCTCTACCCAGCTGTATAATATAGAGTAGTCGGGGGAGTCCCTCGGAGGGGCCGATCAGCCGACTGGACTGATTATTATAGTAACCCCATGCATATTCAGCCCGCCCCAGCGGATCAACCGACCACACCAGATTGCCGTAGGGCCGCTGCAAACTACTTACTCTACTATAGAGAGGGAGGGGTGAGACTGTGTACGGTAGTATTACATACGTAACATGAATCCAGGCCCTCGCGAAAACTATAGAAACTCCCGGGGGCGCATGACAATCATGTAGAACGATCAACAACCCCTGATCACGAATGGAATATGGTCGGCCCATAGGGGCCCTCAACTAAACCTGTCGCCCATAGGCCTATCGGTTTCTAGGGGAGGGGGGACTATATATGGCTATAGCCGGGTTGACTTGACTAAGCACATTCGTTTTTTGCGGAAGGGTCTCCCGTCTCTACGCCCATATAGATAGATAGGGAATTGACGACTCGGAAACTCGGACTATAGTCGCCATCTATCTAGATAGGGAGATGGGGCCGTTGGCCTATAGAGAGTTGGCGGGGTATAGAGATAGTCGGGCGGCTAGGCTATATAGTAGTTCCTCCTCGTCCCCCAGTTATAGGGCTCCAGCTATAGAGAGAGAGAGTAGGCCGTCGGGGGAGTGAATATATATTCTTTCCAAGGATACGCAGGTTGTTCCCAAGCTCACGGCACGGCTAGTCTATTTATTAATTGCTAGTCCAAAAGCATTAGATAAATTGATAGAAGGCCCTACGGGCGGGAGATGGTTGGTATCTTTCAGCAAGCATCTTTCGGAGAAACTAGCTAATGAATTGAATGCTTCGGCATATCATATTACGTTATACAATGTAGGTTTCTTATCTATAGTCGGCGGGACGGAAAAGAATCAACGGGAACCGGCCAAACCAAAGTTGTTGATTGCGCGAGACATACATGACAAGTTGGTCTTATCAGATGGAAGGGAGTCTTAAACTCGGTTGTACTACTCCAGCCCTATAGAGTGGTAGGCGTCGGTTCGAGTTGCCATCGAACCACAAGATGGGAACCGAACTCAGACCAGAAGGCTTGGATAGATGAGGATGAGCAATATGATTAGCTTGCATATTGGCATTGAATTTCATAATGGGAACAAGAAGTGAGACTTCGACAAGTTGCCCCAGTGCGGCGGGGAATCGGTTCGAACAAGGAGGCCATATAGACATGGTAGGGCAAGTTGGTTGGTGTACATGGTAGGAAGAGATGAAGTGCTTGACTGTTAGGGAGAGCCGACAACATGCTTAACCATCTGGTTCTGTTTCATGTCCAAACATTATTCATCGGTTTTTTAAATATTTCTTACATTAAAATTGATTGAAGACGAAACTAATATCACAAGTTTATATCAGATTTTTTTAAATTTTCGTATGCATTACAAGAAGTTAAAACTTTTGTTCTATTAAGTGAATGTAATAAATAATAAAGAATAAATTGCACTTATTTCTTTTTTCTAGATGAAGAGTAAATCATAAAATAATTGAGTAGCTTAACCGCATGTCTACTGAACATAATATGTTGCTATGTTTATGAATCAAAAAGGAAAATGATTAAAATACACTCAATTCTAAAGGGTGATGAAATAATTGAATATACATCATTATCATATAAGGTCTTTTGCATATTTGTGAATATTTTCTTCAATCTCCCATCATTGTTAATTTGTTCCACTTAGGAGTTTGACTTAGGAGAACTTGCTCATCTATCTAGTTGACAAGTTCCTCAACAATGTCTCTAAACACCACCTTGACTTCTTAGATATCTAACATGTGAAGGCTTTGTCAAATCATTCATATGCATCATAGATTGGTTTTACACATCAAGAGCAGGTTTCTTACATCTACTACACTCCTCTTTTAATACCTACCACCTACAACTACTATAAAAATTCAAGAACAAGAAAAACTACAAGAAGATTGGTAAAGAAATCATATGAACAATATCAATCAAACTTACCAAAGCAATGTAACCATTGACCAAATCAACTTAAACACACTAACAAGTTGAACAAAACTTAAGCACAATAGTATAATAATGCTACAAGTGTACTTTTTTAAAATGATTGTGATGGCTCACTTCAAATATTTTCCCTAAGCGAGAGGCGAGGAGTAGCGAGACGATCGAGGAGTGAATATCCTGCATCCTGCATTCATAATGGCTCTGACTATCTAGGGCTTGATGTCTCTTCTATATTACTCTCACCTTGCAATGATTTTTTCCTCTATATCTTGATTTTTGTTGTTCGATTTACTCTCTTGTGTGTGCTCTACTTTCTTGGGTTCCCAGTTAATGCCTTTTGATCTCCATTTTTCCCTAGTGGTTTGACTTTAATAATAACTACCAAACCTAATGGAATCCGATGTGTAATGCCCCTAACATATAATTTTAACAAAAGTTTGATTTAAAGATTGCATTCAATACACATCAACATATTCAAACACAACTTAGATAATACTCCAATATATTTATAAACTTGATATATCAATTACAATTCACACAATGATCCAAAATGATATACAAGGTTACCACAGATCAAAAAAAAAATTATTAACTTCCTTATAGAATCCTTGAATCTTAGATGCAATTCCTGAATAAGAATTCCCTCAAGAACCAAAGGCGTTTCATCCTCTGATCCTAGTGATTGTTGGGCTTTCATCCAATGACCACAAACTCGTATGGGTTTTCATCCACATAAAGGTTTAGAACACAAGTGTTCCAAAATATGGAAAAATGACATAATAATTACATATTTATTACATGAATTGACTCGCTACATTTATATGTTTAACAATTTCCCTTAAGGAACAGGTCGTACTTGAGCCAAAACAGTGCCAAAGCGCAAAATTTTTAATTTTACATGCTACATTAGATCGTCCTTAAGGCCAAAGTAGATTCTTTTGGAATTAGTACGCCACTCTACATACCTATCCACACACTTCTTTAGCCCCTTCCTTCTTCCTGAAACTTCACAATTGATTTTGCATGATCCAAAGGTATCTTATCCATTATGCCTACTGAAGTAGGTGTCATTTGCCCAGTATAGTCATCTTCTGATAACAATATCTTTCTGGTACCTGATTCCTTTCCCTTAATATTTTGATATGATGTGAAGGTATTATCATGGTTGCTATGTTCTAAACCGCAAGCCGAAATGTGCTCTTGCGAAGGAATGCAGAGGAATTCCCAATAGTGATTCTACTTTGGTACAAAGAGCCTGGATTAGCAATCTACTGTTGGTGATAACTTTTCAAAGCTTGATCCTTGTGTTATGAAATTTGGACAGAGTATAGATGGCTCTTGGTCGATCTTATATCCTTGACCGCATGTCGATTGGCCCTTTTGCAATGAAGTGCGACGTGATTCTTGGATGCAATTTTGTAATGGTCTTTCCAAAAAAAGGGAAATGAAAAGTCCTCCCCTCTCAAAATTGCTTATCCTCAAGCAATGTAAATTGGAATTCTCAAGAACTTTAAAGGTCCTTCCCAAGTGGCACCTTCGATTGGTAGATTCTTCCAACAAACAAGATATTTCATTATGCTCCTATTTAATAGATCCTTGACTCAGGTGTCGATCACCGCTTCCAAAATGAGAGTGAGTTTTCCTTCATCATCTAGTGGTGGTAAGTCAGTTGTAGGAGATATATTCAATCCCAAAACCTTCTTCAAACATGAAACATGGAAAACATTGTGGATTTTTTTTTTTCCAGAAGCTCCACCTCATAAGCAACTTCTCCAATCTTTTGGATTATATTGTATGGCCCATAGAATTTAGGCTTGAGCTTATCTATGATAGGTCTAGATAATAGCTTTTTTTTGTTGGTTTTATGCAGACTTTAAGATACTTTTAAACACACTTTCTAACAATATTCCATATCATACTATCCCTTTTGCATCCATTATGCAAACCTAAGACCCAAAAACATGGTGATGGAATTATGGTTTAATATATTAGCATTAAATGGTTTATGTGAATGTGTATGGAAATGTTGATGGAAAGCTATGTTTAATTATGATGGTTATCCTTATGTACGTGTTTTGTGAAACTAACTTGTTTGCAACAAAAGGAGGAACCATGATATATAGGTGTTGTAGGGTGATCACGTAGCAAAAGGGGTGTTGGATACTGAAACAAGGGAAACTACATAAAAAAGTGAACGTGGTGATCATTGGTTGAAGGCATGTACATAATGAATATATCTAACACGCGTGATCATAATCAATTAATAAATGATGAAGAAGAGGTCTTTCTTATATGGGACTTTGACAGATGGGTGTATGATTGCATGCATTATGTTTTGACAGAGTTCTAGTTTTGATAGGATTCTCTTTCTTTTTCAATTGTAGGTTGAATAATTCCAAATCTTAAATCCACGCTCTAGATATATGAGAGTGGAGTTAATGATTTTGGTTGAAGTTGTTGCTTTCAATAAAGACTCCCTCAGTTTGTATATAATTGTTGGTTGACTTTGTAATTTAGTTAGTTGGTTGTTCACAGTTTATGTTATCTGTTATTTTGAGTTTGAACATGAATCTATAGAATGATTGAGTACGATTTGTGCAAGAATATTTAAATTGAATTTTTCATCTTATGCAATAAATGGAGATCAATTCATGGGATGCATGAAATCTATTATTTAGATTGAGTTTAGTTAAGGTGGGAATAGTTACTTGATCATGCCACTCAAGGTATTGTTCTTCACTTCACCTTTCAGTTATTTATTTCTATTGATAGTTAATATTAGTTTACATTGTTCATGAATTGTATGCAAGTTAATTGGAATTTCATTTCTTGTTTATTATGAATGAATGCTTAGGAACATGCATGTAATGATTACTAGTAATACTCTAGAGGACAACTTAGTTGAGTCAGTAGTCTTTATCAATTTTTCAATTAATATAGTACCATTTCATTGGCAATAGTTTAGTCACAACCTTTACTGTAGGTACCTGTAGCAACTAGTTTTAGTTTATACTCTTACTATTTTATGGTTTTGTGAATTTCTAGTTATTAGAATAACTTCAAAAGGATAGTTTAGGTAGTTTAAGTCCATGAAGGCATATATAATGTTGCACCATCATAAGCTTACACACCTTGGTTGATGATTTAATGTAGTCTCAAGCAGTGTCAAGTGGACTATTCAGTTAGTTGACACTCTTAATTGAGTTGATTCCACTAAGTTTACAAAACATTGGCTTAGACTCTATATTTTTGTCTTCATTGGTGAGGATGGTGCTATCTTCATAGACTTGTTTTTATAGTTTTTCATAGCTAAATTTCCCTTTTCAAGCATTAGGACTGTTAGATACCACCTTTTTGAACACCAAGCTATTAACATTATGCAGGCCCGTTGAATCTAAAGTCATATTTTATGTATGCGAGGTGGAGAGATCCCTTGGGTAGGTTCCTTCCTTCTACACGCTAGGAAATTATTGCAGAGATTGGTGAACCTAGTACTTAGAGCAAAGGTACCATTGAAGAAGAAATTTCCTTTTCACCAACTTCTAGCGTGCATACAGAAGGAACATATCACACCATGGGTGATGCAAACGATGATGATGATGCTCAACCAACATTTTGGTTTCCTATTATTGATCAGGAAAGGGCCACAATGCTGAAGAACATTCCTCCTTCGACCTTGCCAGTTTTCTATGGGTTAATGACTGAAGACATAGATACTTTCCTCTTTGAATTTGATGTCTTATGCAGAAGTTATGACTATACTTCTGATGCACATAGGTTAAAAAAATTTCCTACCACTCTCAAAGATGCAACTTTGAGATGGTTCATGGGATTAGGCAAAGATGTTGTTCCTAATTGGGACACCATGAAGATATTATTTTTGGAGAAGTATCAAGACTATTGTAGAGGACCTAATAGGAGGAAGGATGACGTATTCTAAATGACACAAAAGGATGATGAGACTTTAGAGGATTATGTTGAAAGATTCCAATTTTCTCTAAAGAAAAACCCCTAGAACAAGTTGTTAGAAGAATCTCTCAAGCTAGTCTTTTTGAGAGGGGTTAATGAAGATTGTATTGATGCCTTGAACCTCATTGGCCAGGGAGATATTTCTTAGCAATCATTTGGAGACATTTGTAAGGTTTGTAGAAATTATTCCAGGACCATTACAATGAGACCAAGGGGTGATCCCACAATAGTGGTTTACAATTT
>VDFB02193867.1:276581807-276761049 GCA_007258455.2 Sequoia sempervirens | reverse complement strand
AAAAGATAATTTGTGATCTTGTTGTAGGAATTTTTAGATTGAAAGTTCATAAGGGAGAATAGAGGTGGAGAAATTTTATGGAAATAATTTTGAAATGTGGAAGTTGAAGATGGAGGATCTATTGATAGATCAAGATCTGTGGGATGTTGTTGATGGGAATGTTTCAAGTCCTACAGATCCTACTCAGGCTGCTCAATATGATGGTATGGACCATAAAGCCAAGGGTCTAATTAGATTGTGTTTGGAAGACTCTGTTTTAATTAATGTCCATGAGGAGACCTCTACATAGAAACTATGGAAGAAGCCTGGTGAGATGTATCAGGCCAAATATTTAGTGAACAAGATTTTCTTGAGGAAGAAGTTGTATTCCTTGAGAATGGAAGAGGGTGGACGAATCAAAAACTACCTGGAAGCATTCAATATGCTAGTGGCTCAATTGGAATTTGTTGGTGTCAAGATGGATGAGGAGGAAAAATGTCGGATCTTGCTTTATTCTTTGCCCGATTCATAGGATTCTCTTGTTATGGCTATTAGGAGTACTTCTGTAATTTTGAAGACTAAATATGTGGTGGGTTCTTTTCTTTCTGAAGAGATGAGGAGGAAGGTATCCATCATTTCCAAGGAGGCCCTAAATGTTCATGGAAGACCTAAGGAAAAAGGAAAGAAGAATGAGAAGTGTGACAAATCCGAGCCTAGGGGGAGATCTAAATCTCTTGGAATGTCCAAAGTTATTTGCTAGAACCGCAGTAAGCCTGGACATGTTCGTAAGGAATACAAAGAAGAAAAGAAGAAGAAAAAGAAGAAATTTGATTTTGATTATGAGTCTGAGAAGGAAGATGGCAACACATTGATTGTAGCTTTGGCAACTCATGCAGGTAATGATGCATGGTTTATTGAATCATGTACATCTTTCTATATGACCTTTAATAGAGATTGGTTTTCTGAATATGAAGAATTTGATAGAGGTAAGGTGTACTTGGGTGATGATTCTCATTTAGATATTGTTGGCCATGGTAAAGTTAAAAATCAGATTTCTTGATGGTAGAATAAAAAGGATTAATGGTGTATTGCATATCCTTAGATTCACACAAAATTTGTTATCTATGAGCAAACTAATAGATGTGGGTGTGCAGGTAGTATTCTATGATGCAAGATGCAAGATGGTTAGAGTTTCTATAGTGATTGCTAGAGGTGTCAAATATGGCACATTATATAAGCTTGATGCATGCACTTTTGAGTGTAATAATACTTATGTGAAAAGAAAATCTATGGAAGAAGTGAGGGTTTCACCTTCAGCAAATGGTCATGGATTTTGGGTACCCAAGGGTGCTCTTTCTTTTGAAACAAAGTTAACTACAGAGAAAACTATGTTATGGCACCAGAGACTTGGCCACATTGGAGCAAAGGGTCTAAGGACCTTGAAAAATAAAAACACTGTTGAAAGTTTGTCTTATTGTAATATTGAATTCGATTTCTATGAGAATTGCACTTATGGAAAAAAAAACCATGTTTAGTTTTACTCAAGTTCTCATAAATCTTGTGGTGTGTTGGATCTTATTCACTCTGGTGTGTTTGGTCCTATAGATGTTCCTTTGATTGGTAAATCCACATATTATGTTTCATTTATTGATGATTATAGTAGAAGGACATGGGTATATTTTCTATAGAGTAAATCTGAAGTTTTCAGTCGATTTAAATAATTTAAAGCAATGGTTGAGTCGCAAACTAGAAAAATAAATAAATTTGAATATTGATAATGTCGGTGAATTTTTCTCTGATGATTTTGATAGATTTGGTAAATATTATGGTATTCATAGAAAAAAGACAACTTTGTATTCTCCACAAAAGAATGAAGTTGCAAAAAGAATGAACAAGGCACTTATGGAGAAGGCTAGGAGTATGTTGAGTAGTGCTAGCCTAGAACAAAGGTTTTGGGCTGAAGTTGTTGTCACTACATGTTACCTGATTAACAAGTCTCCTACATCAACACTTGTTGATAAGATTCCTATAGAGGCATGGCTAGGTCACAAGCCTTCATTAAGAAATTTTAGAGTTTTTGGTTGCGAGGCATATGCATATGTGCCAAAGGAGAAGAGAACAAAGTTGGAGAACAAGGCTGTGAAATGTATCTTCATCAGATTTAGTTATGGTGTGAAAGGATAAAAGCTTTGGGATCCTATTGCACAAAAGGTAATATATAGTAGAAGTGTTATTTTTAGAGAAACTAAGCCTTCTTTTGTTACATTGCAATAAAAAAAAAGTAAACAAGAAGATGTGATTCAATTTCCTCCTACACCTGAGAAAGCTGAATCGAGGCCCAAAGATAGACAAGAAGTTGAGGAGAGCTCATCTAGCTCTAGATCTTCAGAAGAGGAGGAAGAACCTCCAACTCAACTTGTTCGTAGGTCTACAAGGAATAGACGACCATCTAAAAGGTATACACCTAATGATTGGAGATATATTTTTTCTTTGAATAATAACATGGATGAACCCAAATTTGTAGAAGAGACATTAGGTATGAATGATGTAGAATCCTGGAAGATTGCTATGGATGAAGAAATGACATTTTTGAAAAAGAATGATACATGGGATCTTGTACCATTGCCTGAAGGATGAAAACCTATTGGTTGCAAGTGGGTGTTCAAGAAGAAGATTGGTTCAAATGGAGGTATTGAGAAGTACAAAGCAAGGTTGGTTGTGAAAGGTTACTCTCAAGTTGATGGTGTTGATTATGGTGAGATATTCTCTCTTGTTGCAAAAATAACATCCATTAGATTTTTGCTTGCTATTGCTGCCACTTATGATTTAGAGGTTGAGCAAATGGATGTGAAAACTACTTTCCTTCATGGTGATTTGGAGGAGGATATTTATATGACACAACCAAAGCACTACGTGGTGAAAGGTAAAGTAAGTTTGTTTGCAAATTAAGAAATCTTTGTATGGATTAAAACAGTCCTAGGATGTGGTACTAGAAATTTGACACATATGTGTTGAGTTTAGGATTTGAGCATTCTAAATCATATCATTGTGTTTATTATAAAATTGATGGTGATAATTTCCTGTTTATTGCATTATATGTTGATGATATGTTATTTATTGGAAAAGGGAAGGTATGATTTTAGAACTGAAATCTCAACTTGCTGCTAAATTTGAAATGAAAGATCTTGATGCAGCTAAACACATTCTTGGGATGGAAATTGAGAGAGATAGAGTGAACAAAAGCTATGGCTTAGCCACAGTAAGTATGTCAATTCAATTTTATAGATATTTAACATGCAAGATTGTAGACCATTGTGTGTTCCTGTTTCTATTGGAACAAAGTTATCTATTTCAGATTGTCCAACATCTCAGTTAGAGATGGAAGACACGAGCAGAGTGCCTTACTAGAGTGTAGTTGGAATTTTGATGCATGTTATGGTGTGTACTAGACCAAAAATTTCCCATGTAGTGGGAGTTATTTCTAGATATATGTCTAATCTTGGTAGTGTTCATTGGGATGCAATTAAAAGGGTCTTTAGATATTTGTGAGGCACCTCAGATTATTGCTTATGTTATCATCGTAATATGACTAAAGATGAGATTTCCCTTGATATTCATGGTTATGTGGATTCAGATTGGGCAGGTGATGTTGATAGCAGGCGATCCACCAATGCTTGTGCATTTACTTTATTTGGTGGTGCAATTAGTTGTATGAGTAATTGGGAGGCTGTGGTTGCTTTTTCCACTACTATAGTAGAGTATATGGCAACTACTCATACTTGTAAAGAAGCCATTTGGATTAAGAGACTGCATTTAGATATTGGAATAAAACAAGGTGCAGTGACAATTTATTGCAATAGTTAGAGTGCGATATGTCTAGCCAAGAACCCGATGTTTCATGCCAGGACCAAGCACATTGATGTATAGTATCATTTTTTTTGAGGTATTGTCGAAGATGGTAGGGTTAAGCTGGTTAAGGTAAAGAATTTGATGAATGTTTTTGATTATTTAACTAAGCATGTGAGCACAAAGAAGTTTAGATGGTGTTAAGAGATTATGGGCCTTTCAACGCCTAACAATTAAGAGACAATGTTTACTCCCTCCCGTTGCTCTTGCAAGGTGTTCAAAAAGTGGGAGATTTTTTGGGAAATTGTGTCTCAACCTTTCAATTATATAAAGGTTATTGTTGATAGGATATATATATATTTTCTTAGTCACATCGATAGGTGTAATATACAATGGCATTAAGGGGAGGAGTGGGATGTCTGTAAATAATTTTTTGTTAACTTTTTCAGGAAACTTCTAAAATGGCCGCCATACATTAGATAAATGATACATTGTAAATCTAGACCATTAATTATTAGGTTTTAGATCTAATGGTGGATATTTTGTTGGCTTGTCTTTCCTTAGAATGTAACCCTATTTTATGAGTGTGTTGTATTACAACTACGTTAGAGAGAGATGGTGATGTATTTTGAGAGTCTGATAGCAGTCGTGTTGTCTCTTGATCTTTGAGTGGTGATACTCTTGTGAGAATCTTGCTCTGCAAGTATATTGTAATCTTTGTGATTTACTGAATAATATATTGGGCAGCTTTTGGAGTGTAGGGTTTTCTCCTGAAAGGGTTTTTCCCACATAAATCACCGTGTCATGGTATGCATGATATTTTTGTTTAAGTTTTTGTAATTGTTAAAGATCTGTAAAGTTTTGCATTATTCTCCTCTCAAGATTAGTGTAGGAAGTTATTCTGCTACCTTACTTCCTTACAGGTTGTTGGTAATCAATTTACAAGAAATTAAATAATTGCACATAAATACAAATCTTTTTCATCATTTCAAATCCTAGGTGAATTAATTAGGCAATTAAGCATCCTAAAACATAGTCAAGAGAAGAATTAATAGGATTATTGTAGCATTATTTAGTCAAGCATCATGTTAGTAATGCATCAAGTTTTCATTTGAGTTTATTCATGTTTCGTGTCCTTTTTTTTGTGAGTACTAACACTTTCAAGACTTCAAATCAAGTATCTAATTATCCTTCAAGGTGGTGAGTACAATGACTTCAATCTATCAAGGAATGCATAGTTGAGTGGTAAGTTGCAAAAATTGTCAATTTGTCACTTGTTTATCATTTAGCCTCTGCTTGATTGAGGGTAAGCTCTCTTTTACATCATCATAGAAATTGTGGAGGTAGTAATACCAAAATGGGGTTTGACTTAGGCAATACCCTATACGACACAACCCTTTCCCTTCTTCCTTGTGTGAAGGTTATAAATATGAAGAGAATTTGGTAAAGGATTAAAGACCTAATTGCTCATTCAAGCATTTGAGTCCCACAAGTCAAAAAATTAGGGAAAGTGGAATTTATCAACAAACGAAGTTTCAACATTGAATCTAGAGAAGAAGAACCCATAAACAAAGATCAACTGATATCTAAATTATGATTTTGAGTGTTTTCACTTCATGTCTAGGGCACTAGTTCCCTTGTATAACCATTTCAAGCTTAGATTTATATGCCATGTTCCTTTTTGTCCGCACTCTACTCTTCTGAACTCTATTTTTTGGCTTTCAATTTTGTGCTTTCCTAGAATCATCAAAGTTTGTTGTATTTTCATAGTTAACCTAGAAGCATCTTTAGATTATCAAATTAAGTCAATTAACAATTATTTAATCAATATCAAATCATCCCCACATCAAAGGAATAAAAATCTTATCCACCATTCTGGCTCTTCCGTAGAGGTTAGTATCCAAGTGGGTGTTTGAGATCAATTTTAATCCTTTACATTGTGATATAGGAGAAGTTGTGATTTAGACCCTAGATCCCCCTTTTCTTCATCACACTAAATAATGTAATTTATTTAATACCCAAATATAATATAGTTTCTATATTCTTTTATATCATTTAAATATATAAAATTCAATTTAATTTTTGTATTTGATCTTGAAGCTTATGATGGTATTAGAGCCATAGCTAAAATAGAAGTAGGGTAAATGATGAAATACAATTATTTCCTTGTATGAATAGTTTGCACAAAGAAAGTGATTCATAATAGCATATTTTAGATGTGAAATTATTTTGACACCAAGAAATAAAGGATTGTAATTACCAACATGATTATAATACATAATGTATTCTTATGAAGATCTAATACAAATTATAGAGAGTTCATTAAGGGAAAAATTAGTAACTATTTTGGAAATTTGTTTTCTATGGAGGAATGGGAAGATTTTAGAGAATTGTCTTATTTTTAGAGGCTATCCATTCTTTGGTATCAAGGGAGAATAATAAGTATCTTTTTAGAAACCTTCTACATAGAATAAATGTAGGGAGTAGTGTTTATCCATAAAAGGATGGATCTCTAGGCCCAAATAGTTTTTATGTAGGTTTATTTGAGGATTTTTGGGGTCTAATAGGAGAGGAATTATTAAAATTGGTAAATGATTCAATAAAATCTAGAACAATGATAAAATAATTTAGGTGTACTTTCTTTGGTTTAGTGCCAAAGAGGCCAAATCCAATTTATTTTATAAAATTTATACCTACAATACTTTGTAAAACCATTCAAAAAGATTTTGTAATGCCCTAGGATTTTTCCTAATATATTGAGTGACAAAAATTGGATGATTTTTTTTTGAGATACAAAGGTGACACCAAGTATGTCACATTACACTTCCACATGGACAAGCTCTCATGAAATAATGTGATGACACATTTGGAATGTACATTGATGAATAAGCATGAAAACACAAGTGGAATAATTACTACATTGTGAACCTAAAACACCATGATTAACTCATGTAATGATATTTGGAAGAAGGTTGGGGTTCCCATGACAAATGAAAAACCCAAGTGCACCTTGATATACAAGCCACTCAAGATTCTTAGGATTAAAATGAAAGAATGAAACTACACCAGTCTAAACTATATGAAAAAAATGCATAGAACTTAGACTTGAGACTAATTTTTGCATCCTATATAAGAAATTTGGACTTCAAGGGTGAAACTATAGGACCTTAGATTTCAAGGTTTGACTTACAATTTAGAGTTTGGGCTTTAGATTTTGATTGATATAGAACAAACCACACAAATATTGATCACTTTGTTGGATGAAAAGTACTAGACACTATGCTAATTTTTTTCTATTATAAATTCATATTCTATTCCTTATTTAACACATTGGAATTTAGAGTATGACCTACAAACTACAACTCTTGAAAATGATGCATACAAACCCAAACTCTAACAAGTGATTATATCAGACTTTGAAGGCCAAGTAACAATATGAATTTATATTGGGGATGAGTTCCCCCATTTGTGACGTCATTGATTCATAGCTCTAAATAAAAAAAATGTTTACTCCATTTAAAATAAAAATAATTAATTAATTAATTAAATTATTTAATTAATTTTAGGAATTTAAGTAATAATTAATTAAATATTAAATTTAATTAATTCAAGTTAAATTTAGGTGTCTACAATCTTCAATCACTTTGATAATATAATAAGTAATCTTATTCTCTATCTATATTTCCTTATGGTTGTAGTGTGGTAAGGGTTATTGATGGTTGGGACCAATCCTCCACCAATACCTACCTATTGATAGGTGCAACAAATAGATGTTTAAAAGATTCAAAGTAAACTTACAGTTTAAAGGATTCAAAGGTGGCGCTAAGCATTATAATGTTTTCACAAAGGTGGCATTGTTTCTTCCTTCATAGAAACAATCAATAACAAAAGTGTTCCATCAAACTAAGGCATCAACTAAGTCATGTTGAGTATCAATTTACTCATTAAATCAATTTAGACAAAGTCATCGATATGTTTCCACAAATTTACAGCTATTTGGGTCAATGCTAAATATCGTGGTAATTTTGTTGACCAAGTCCATGGTTCATTATGGCATTGACTTATTCTCATTATCGAATTTAATGGTTACAAATTTTGTAGATTCAAACTCTCTTTTTGTTTGATAGCAAGAGCATAAAGTGCGGCTTAAGAAACAGTCGTAACCATCTCAAATTTCAAACACTAAGTTGTCCATGATAATTGACTTCAAAGCCAAACACATAAATCATTATAATCAACTAATAATCATTGCTTTAGACAGTCGATCTCAAATAAAATATTTATATATATATAACGATTTGTGTATACATATATATGTATATGTTAGTATATATATTCATATTTATCATATGTCAATAAAGCATGTATATATAATCGATATACAAAGGAATACATAAAAATAGCAATCACATTGTTATATTGATATATCGGTAGTGTATACATACACACACACACACACACATATATATATTCATATATATATGCCTCTATGTACATGTATGTGTATGTGTACATGGATCGATACATTTGTATGGGCATGTCCATTTTCCACCATATGTGTATATGGATACATTTATACATATGGATATATGTATATACATTATATATATATACACACACACACATTCGATTCTCACACCAAATCATACACAATTACTACGGTATTGATAAGAGACTACAAGCGATATGCCTATACATATACGTATACATTCCGTTGGTTCCATCTGATAGTTCCATGTGCATAAGCAACTCGTGCATGTGTGTGCATAGGTACGTCTACCTATGTACACTTATGTATGTGTTCCTTTGTGTGTATGGTCTATCATCGTTGTACATGTGTATGCATACACATACCTCATATGTTTCACATATCAATACAAGCATAGTAACAAGGAAAATAACTCTCAAGCTCAAACAGATAAACATCACCCAATAATGCACTCAATAGTAAACAAGACTCTTACTAGAGTAGGCATATTGACTAGGGATGACTTACCAATTTCCCACTTAATAACCTAACTCACTTATTCTATTGTGGTGTGTGTAAGATTAGATAGGTTATGTTACCAGTTACCCAACCAAGATCTTCTCCTGAGTGATACTTCCCCTCCACCTAGAGGAATTGAACATATACTTGCAATCACTAACACACACATAGAGTTCACAAAATATGTAGTATACATATTGCATCTCCAAAGTTTGAATATTAACACAATATTCATCCAATCACATATATGTATTCCTTCATATAACATTAAATGAGATGACATTTATTCATTAAGCAGTGATAACAAAGTGCAAACACAATTTATTCATCCACTAAATTCACATTACATTCACATTTTACCCTACATAGTAATAGTAAATAGTAATTGCACAATTGGGGTGTAACATACTCCTCCCCTTGTGAATCATCATCCCCATTGATTTTATGTAGCAACATAAAACAAAAAAAACAATCAACATTTTGTTCAATCATTCTCATAGGCATCCAAAACATGAGGAAACTTTTGCTAAATTTTAGCATAATCTTCCCATGTGGCTGAGTCTTCTACATACTGATCCCACTGGACTTTGCACTGTAGAACCTCCCTATTACGCAAGTGAATCTTACATGTTCTGAGCACCTTGATGGTATTGAGTGTTACCACTCTAGGGTATTGTACTTGTAAAGTAGTCCAATCAATCACATGATTATGACCGAGTACATACCTCTTAAGACACATGGAAGACATTATGCATTCTAGCAAGAGCTGGTGGTAATACAATTCAATAGGCTATGGGATTAACTTCCTCAAGAATATCAAAAGGTCCAACATAACATGGGGATAACTTGTAAGACTTTCCAAATTTAATGGAGCTTTTGTGAGGTTTCACTCTCAACAACACTTTGTCACCTACAGAAATTTTTTGGGGCACTCTGTTAGCATCGACATAACTTTTTTGAAAATTTTTAGCCTCAACCAACCTTTTCTTCACAATATTAACTTTCTCATCCATCTCAGCCAACATCTCTAGCCCAAGAGTCACTCTATCCTCAATTCTATCCCAACTTATTGGAGTTCGACACTTTCGACCATACAATGCTTCTAAAGGAGCCATCTTTATCGTAGAATGATAAGAATTGTTATAATCAAATTCAACTAAGGGTAAGTAGTCTTCCCACTTGTACTGTTGATCCATGCAAGACATTCTCAGTGGGTATTCCAATACTTGATTCACCCTTTCAATTTTTCCATCCGTTTTTGGATGATATGTTGAGCTAATATTCAACTAAGTCCCTAGTACAGAAAACAAGGTTTTCCAAAACCTAGAAGTGACTTGTGCATCCCTATCTGAGATAATTTTCTTCAGAATTCCATGCAACCTAAACACTTCTTTCACAAAATTTCTTGCTATGATAGGTGCTCCATCGGTTAGATTCACAGGTATTAAATGTGTGACTTTGGTAAGATTATCTACTAATACAAGAATGGCATTATGCTTATTCCTTGACATAGGAAATCCTTGCACAAACTCCATACTTATGACTTGCCACTTCCTCTCTGGTATTCCATGTGGATATAACAAGCTTGCAGAATGATGATGCTCCACTTTCACCCTTTGACATTCTAGACACCTAGCCACAAAATTAGTAGCACCTCCTTTCATCCCTTTCCAAAAATATAACGGTTTCACATCTACCATAATTTTGGTCACTCTAGGGTGTCTAGAGTACAGTGCTTCATGAACTTCTTTCCATACCAAATTTCTTAACTCCACTACATCAGGTACATATATCCTACCTTTATACCTAAGTAATCCATTAGGTTCAATATGAAAACCCTCATACCTAGAATCATGTGGATTATTAGTGAGTGTCTGCTTGACTTGCAAGTAGTACTCATCATCTTTTCACTTTTGCAACACTTGTCCCTTAAAGTCAGTTTGAATGGTTACTATTGAAGCAATATGACGTCTTCGACTCAAGGTGTCAAAAACCCTATTCTCTTTCCCTTTTATATAACTTATTTTGAAGTCATATTCAACTATTAGCTCCAACCATCTTCTTTGCCTAGCATTTAGATTAGGTTGAGTGAAAAGGTACTTTAAACCATTATGGTCAGTTTTCAATTCAAAGGGTTTCCCTAACAAGTAGTGCCTCCACATTTGTAATGCATGAACCACAACCGCTAACTCTAAATCATGTGATGCATATTTTTTCTCATAAGGTTTCAACTTTCTAGACTCATAAGCAATCACTTGCCCATATTGCATTAACACATCTCCTAAACCTTACCCACATGCATCTATGATAACCACAAAGTTACCCTTAGGGTCTGGTACTTTCAAGATTGGCACAATGGTCAACTTATTTTTAAGTAGATCAAAGGATTCTTGACACTTCTCAGTCCACTCATATCTCTTCCATTTTCTCTGTAAAGAGGTGATTGGAAAAGCAATCTTGGAAAATTTTGCAACAAACTTTCTATAGTACCTTGCTAGACCCATAAAACTTCTTACCTCAGAAAAATTCTTGGGTATAGGCCACTCAAGTACTTCCTTGATTTTAACAATATCTACAAAGATTCTATCCACTGAGATTACATGCCCTAGATAATGCAGTCTCCTTTGGAAGAAAGTACACTTAGAGAGTTTACCATACAACTTGTGTTCTCTTAGATGTAGAACTATCTCTAAATGTCTACAGTGATATTCTTCATCCGTGGAATAAATTAGGATGTCATCTAGAAAAACCAAGACAAATTTATCTAGGCAATCTCTAAATACACTATTCAACAAATTCATAAATGCAACGGGTGCATTTTTTAACCCAAAAGTTAAAACTGTGAACTATAGTGTCCATATCTAGTTTTGAATGTAGTCTTAAAGATATCTTCACCTTGAATTCTCAACTAGTGATATCTAGATCTTAGATCTATCTTCAAGAATATGGAAAATCCTCTCATTTGATCGAAAAGATCATTAATGCATGGCAACATATATTTATTCTTCACCATGGCTTTGTTAAGCATACAGTAATCGATGCACAAACACAAAGTACCATCCTTCTTTTTCATGAAAATAATTGGTGCTCCCCAAGGTGAAACACTTAGCCTTATCAACCCTTTTGACAACAATTCATCTAGTTGTGCCTTAAGCTCCATTAGCTTAGTTGTTGTCATCTTATAGGCACCTTGGAAATAAGTTCAGACCCTAGAATTATATCTATAGAGAAATCAATATCCTTTTTGGTGGTAACCCAGGTAACTCCTCTAGAAACACATCCAATTTTTTTCTTAATATAGGATATCTTTCCATGTCTAACATTCCCATGCCATCTATTTCACCATCTTCCATTTCTTGGAAGCTTTGGGAATCCAAGTTATCAAGATCTTCTCAAAGTTCTTCTAACTTAACAACAAAGAGTTTTCACCCTTTCTTCTCAGCCCTTACTAGTTGCATTGCCGAGATTTGATGAATCTTCACCTCTCTAGGTATCCCTTGGAACTTCACAAGATTTCCAAAATCATCTAGGAATTCTATAGTTTTCATATGACAATCTAATTTAGCCCTATGTCTCCACAACCAATTCATATCTAGGATAAAATCATAGGATCCTAATGGTGCAACATAAAGGTTTACTTTAGTAGAGAAACAAGGTAGCTCTATCCTAGCCTTGAACAAACATTGTTCCAACTTTTCTCTTGTCTAGTTTGCATAATCTACATCCCAAGACATTGCCATGTGTCCAACCTTTCTAGATAATTGCTTAGCTACTCTAGGTGAAATGAAATTATCAGTTGCATGAGTATCAATGAGAACTGAAATGGGTAAACCAAACAAAATACTTGAAGTTTCAATGGGATTTTCCTGATACTCTGCTTGGCATTCATCTACTGCTACATGTATCCTCTATACGAACATTTCCCGTTGAGTAGATACTGAACTACCGAAAGGCTTACTAGGACAGTCTCTAGCGAAATGGTCTCCCCCACAAGTATAGCATCCCATAAATAGTACCTTCTTCTTTGCGGGTTCTCTAGATTCACTAGCATTTCCACTAGTATTGTTGGTATTTCCTTGGTTGGAACCATTCCTTCTTCGCTCCCTGCTCAAATCTTTTCTAGTGTTGTGGTTACCTTTTTCTCCTTTCTTGGGTACATCTTGTCGGTTGAAGATATCCCTAAGCTTTTGCTCCTATTTAATTGATTTTTGATATATAAGGTACATAGTTGTAGGACCATGCATATCTACTTCTCCCCTGATTTGATTGTTAAGTCCCATTATAAATTTTCTAATGCAGAAGAGTTCATCCTTATGATATATAGGAACATAACATAAAAGTCAGGTAAAATTCTCCCAATGCTCATTGACTGACATATTTCCTTGCTTTAAACTCTAGAAATCCATGTGTTTTTGGTCATAGTATAGTTGGGGCAACCATCGCTTGCAAAATATCTCAACAAATTCCCCCCATGTCAGCTTCCATAAGTTGATATTGAGTTCCACCTTTTTGTTCATCCACTAGGTTGAAGCTTCTCGAACTAACTGGCACGCACCCCAAGTGGCTTTAGAGGTCTTAGTGTAATTTTGAGTTTCAAAATACTTTTCCATTTGAGCAAGCCACGCCTCATCTTCATCCCTACTGGTGCTTCCCTCAAAATTGGGTGGAACAATATTCTTCATATCTTTGGAAAGTTCAAAAGCCATATGCTTCTTATTTATTTCCTTAGATGGTGTTGGTAATCTTTCTTTTTTTTTATCATGGGTTTCGTCATGCCCATGAGAAGAGTTTTCACCTTCATTCTCATTTGGGAACCTCTTTCTCAACCCTAGTTTGTGTCTTTTCTTGTTCAAGGTTATCTAACCTTGCCAAAATTTGGTCAAGTCTAGCTTCAATTCCTGTTGGTCCTTGGCCAACTTCTTGGCTACCACTAGGATTGGTTTGTCTCCTCACCGTCTTCATAAGATCAAGTTTTACTTGAATGCTTTATCCATGTTAGAATAAATTACATTATCAACTAACTTATGGAAAACATTAGAAATGGCATTCATATGCACATAAAGAATTCCACATAAGATTAAGCACATGCTTTTGATAAACAAATAATTTTCTTCATTTCATAAAGATTTCAATATCCTTTAATTACATGGAACGACTATTTAGATAATCGAGTGGAGAATATCCCTCAAATTCACTCTCTGACACATAACTTAATGGAGTATATCCTACAAACTGAGAATTTTTCTCATCTCTATCTTTCTGTTCATCCCTTAATTGTTCATATCTATCCCAAAATGGATAGTAGCCTTCAGATTTATCATCTGATACATAGTTATGAATTTCAATGCCAATATGGTGTTCATAAAAAATGTAGTCTACCCTTTTCACAGACATTTGTTCATGAGACCATTTCACATCTGGCCGATCTTGAGGTACATATCCCTCAGACTTGTTACTCAAGGAAATTACTATTACTTTTGCCAATGGAAGAACTCTAGGGTCCCTAAAGATGAATGTCGGGCTAACACTTCCTTCCGAAGGCATATCCTTGGAAAGTGATAATGACTCAGACTTTTCTGGTGAAATGGAAGGTAGGTTGTTGTACATAGCTTCCATCTTCATCCTTCTCTTCACATCACTAATCCAAGAAAGTGTGTGACTAAATGTTTCGATGTCACTCAACCAGACATAATTGTTGTAGTTGGTTCCCTCTATGGTTCTAACAATGACTTCTCTTTCCTTCTTGGCCCTGAGGTAGCGCCCATTTTTTATTACTGACTTTCGAGCCATTACTGAGATGCACCATCCTGGCACAAGAATTCAAAACATTAGATAACGTTGGACGGAAAGAATGATGAGCTCATAGGTTCCAGAGCTAAACTTGGTAGCTCTGATACCACATGTAACATGGCAAACATTCACTGAAGTAAATTTCCTAAGTTTTTACTGTGCAAGTAAAAATAAACTATGTACACACCATTGCAATAATTTTTTTTCCTTTCTTTATTGAACACATATAAAAAAAGATGCTATAACAATGTACAATATGTATTTCCATTCCATTACAATTTTTCACCAAGTACAATATTTCCAAGAAAGTAAAAAACTACATACATAGCTCCTTCGAGCTTCATAGCATAAGATATAGATGGTCCATGAATCTTCCTTTCAAAACCTTGGTCCTATGTCACCTGCTAAGGAGGAGAAGCATCACTCAAGTACTTTTCTGCCAACCTCAAACTCATATGTGGTCCCACACACATCTATCAATGATAGATGGCCCTTCCATTTGACAAAATTATTGGTTGGGTAACCTACACTAGGTATCCCTCATGCATTTAAAAATAGGCACGGTGAACTAACAGTCGAGTCTTGACATTCACACTATCAATAGTGGAGTCTTCAGAAAATATCACTACTTTTTCCAAAGTGTTCTCACTCAGTATAATCGAGAGATGGTCTACCATTCACCTAGACTATGGAAAGCTCATTTTTACTTAAGACCATTATATCTATGCCTAGGTAATCCCTCTCCATGGGAAAGCTACTCCCCAAGATAACCTAACTCCTTAACACAACCTAGGGTAACACAACTCAATAAACAAAATACAAGTTTTGTCCCTTCACTGGACAAAATTCCCAAGAGTAACCTACCAGCCATCTAGCATAATTAATTATCTAGTTATGAGTGTTCCCTAAGTTTGTCTATGTTTGATCATATCTAGTATAATAAAAATACCTATGATAATCATACTCTCTTACCCATATCTACTCATGTCTAGTATAATAATAATACCCTTGACAAGCAGCCTCTCCTATCATGGAGTACTTACAAACAATGCACAAACAAAGTAAAAGGATACCACTTTTCTTTCAAAGAAAACCAAACTTTCCTCTATGTGCAAGTAACAACAAGACTATTTTAATCAATCAAGACATAGTTCATAAAATAGAATAAACATAAGTAGAATATCTGCATGCCTGTGTTTAAGCTTTCCACTTCCACTGGTTGCAGTCACAACACTTTTAGAACATCTACTATCCCGATATTGATCCTCCAACAAAGCCTCACAACTCTTAACTCTCAAGTTGGCATATGCTTCTTCTCAAAGGATAATTAAACTCTCTCAATACTCAAGGCTTTCACTCACTATTAAGATAGAAAATTGTAGATAGAAAAGTATATAGAATGCAGACATTTTTGCACAAGAAATAATGCCTGAAAGAAGAATAATGATGCGTCCAAACAAATGAACTCATGTTTCTATTTATACACCAAGAGGGAGATCATATAGCCTATAGACTAGGCATGTATAATGACATCAAATTGCATGCATAGCAACACATCTCACTCATCTTAAAGGTGGCAAATAAGAAAGCATAAAATCAGCTCAAATAGCTACAAATTGACCCACATATTCGATAGTAATTGGAGACCAATTCAAATCTCCATATGATAGAATTCGATTGGCAACTCAAAGAAAAATTCTATAGTTTAAAGGATTCAAAGGTGGCGCCAAGCATTATAATGTTTTCACAAAGGTGGAGCGGTTTCTTCCTTCGTAGAAACAATCAATAACAAAAGTGTTCCATCAAACTAAAGCATTGACTAAGTCATGTTGAGTATCGATTAAATCAGTTTAAACAGTCATTGATATGTTTCCACAAATTTACAGCTATTTGGGTTGATGCTAAATATCGTTGTAGTTTTGTTGACCAATTCCATGGTTCATTATGTTGTCGACTTATTCTCATTATCGAATTTAATGGTTGCAAATTTTGTAGATTCAAACTCTCTTTTTGTTTGACAACAAGAGCATAAAGTTCAACTTAAGAAACACAGTCGTAACCATCTCAAAGTTTAGACACTATGTTTTCCATGATATTTGACTTCAAAGCCAAACGCATAAAGCATTATAATCAGCTGATAATCATTGCTTTATACAGTTGATCTCAAAGCAAATATTATTAAATATATATATATATATATAATGTATACATATATATACTTACATATATATATAAACAAACATAATTATATATATTTACGTATACATATATATGTATATGTTAGTATATATTCATATTTACCATATGTCAATAAAACATGTATATATAATCGATATACAAAGGAATACATCAAATTAGAAATCACATTGTTATATTGATATATCGGTGGTGTATACATATATATTCATGCCTCTATATACATGTATGCGTATGTATACATGTATCGATACATTCGTATGGGCATGTTAATTTTCCACCATATGCGTATATGGATACATTTATACATATGGATATATGTATATACATTTTATATATACACATTCAATTCTCACACCAAATCATACACAATTACTATGGTATTGATAAGAGATTACGAGTGATATGTCTATACGTATACATATGCATGTTGTTGGTTCCATCAAATAGTTCCATGCACATAAGCAACTTGTGGATGAGTGTGCATAGGTATGTCTACTTATGTACCCTCATGTACACGTTCCTTTGTGTGTATGGTTTATCATCGGTGTGCATGTGTATGCATACACATACCTCATATGTTTCACATATCAATGCAAGCATGGTAACAAGGAAAATAAATCTTAAGCTCAAATAGATAAACATCACCCAACAACGCACTCAATAGTAAACAAGACTTACTAAAGAAGACATATTGACTAGGGATGACTTACCAATTTCCCACTTAATAACCCAATTCACTTATTCTATTGTGGTGTGTGTAAGCTCATATAGGTTACATTACTGGTTACCTGACCAAGACCTTCTCCTAAGTGATACTTCCCCTCCACTTGGAGGAATTGGACATATACCTGCAATCACTAACACACACACGATAGTCAGCTGTTCACAAAATATGCAATATATATATTGCATCTCCAAAATAATATTAACACAATATTCATCCAATCACATAAATGCATTCCTTCGTATAACATTAAATGAGATGACATTCTTTCATTAAGCAGTGATAATAAAGTGCACACACAATTTATTCATCCACTAAATTCACATTACATTCACATTTTACCCTACATAGCAATAGTAAATAGTAATTACACAATTGGGGTGTAACATAGATCAAAGGCTCTAAACCTTATCAGGCTGAGAGCAATTGCAACAAAGTAAAAAAATTCACAAGAGGTTTCAATCACAAATTTAATCAAGCTATTTTGCAATGAATAGGCCACAATTATTTATTTATCTCATCCAAAATTTACACATTGAAAATGTCCAAGCAAAATTCTGCAAACACTCCAAATTTTTTTCACTGTTATTGTTTTGGATTCTTCACTCCAACACCTTCAACTTCTTATGCATTCCACTCAACATTATTGTGTGTGAATCAACAAAATTCCTAGCCAACTAGTGGGGTCGATGCACATACTCTGCCTACTTCCAATGCCTCTTCCTTCCCTCTCAACTATGCCTGTATGATTTTTTAAACTGGTAGCCAATTTTTCCTTGCAAAGGAGGTTGATTAGAATGGTTTTTTTTGAAACATTTATCTGTTGTATTTTCTTTCAATTTGGGTGATTAAACTTCCCCCTTTCAACTACACATGACTTCTATTCACCTTTTCAGTGCAGACCCAAAGTACTATTTGTTTCTTGTCTTTTTCTCCCAAAGACAAGGCATGTGAACAGTCCAAAACCCCATGCCTTTGCAAATAAATTCTCTCCATTCTAGGATGCCATATATTGGCTCTATTTAATGTTTTAAATCTTCCCTTAAATAATTCCCAAAGTCGATTTACTTGGCCCTCAAAAATCTATATTATTGAAAATGAATTTTAGATTAAATGCCAATCAGTCAAGTAGATAAAATCATCAAGTTTTTGAATACCACAACAAAATTTCAAACAACAAAACAAAAATGAGAATGAAAAAAATGATGTGGATAACCAGAGTACCTAGATGCTCCGACATCAAACCATCATAATCTACCATTTGCGTCCAACACCCATCACCAATTTTGAGGGAGATATTCGTTGATAAATCTTTTGTGATATTGATCTCCACTAGGATGCGAGCATAAGTTGTGTGTAGGTAGTTTGATGAACCCTCATCAATATCCAAAATTTTCCCAAAGAATTACCTATAGTGTCAAAACAAGAACCAAACTAGAATTAAAGTGGAATATTCAAGAATTTTACCTAGATTAGAATGGTTGTAAATGATTCAAAGGTAGGGTTTAAAGTAGGGTACCATGGTTTCAACATAAGCATATGTTCTTCACAAATCCATTGATAATCATATATAACAACGTGGCTATCCCTCACATTGTCAAAGACCACCACAAAAAATCCTCATGCACACAGATAAATTTGAATATCACCATTCAAAATTGGTCTCCATGTCTCTAAAATCCATTTGTAGAGGTCAAAGTGGATCAACCAAAACTTCCTAAACCTACCAATCAAACCCTTGGAAAAAAAAGCTTCATTTTTTAAAACCTCACATCTTATCTCCTCTCCAAAAACCACCATAGGGGATACAGTGGCCCACTACAAGAGTTACACAAAATGATGGAGCCTAGGGAAAGTTGTAGCCTACTCAAATCTCCCCGCCATGAATTGGGAAGGGATTGCAGAGTTTGTCCATCTACTAGGCCAATCCACCAGCCCCAAACCTACGCAGGGAAGTTCCTTCTTTTTCCACTGCTAGTCATGCCCATTAAGATCACCCCAAATCCTTGCAACACATGATGTCCTAGTCATGGAAAGTAATCACTGTGACTACAACATGACTACGATAATTATTTAATGTTTAACTATTAACTCTAGTTTATTTATTTTAACTAAGTTTTATTATTAAATATATTTGAATATTTATAAAACTATAAAATTGAGGTTAAAATCTAATAAATGAGATTAAAAATAAACATCTATAAGTCTCCGATTCAATTTAAATACAAATTAATTTAATTAATTTTTAATTCAATTTTATAATAACCATCAAAACACTACTCTTTGTTGATGTGGTTTGGTCTAATTCTTTTTTTGCTCCTAATTCCTTCTTCAATTCTCTATAATCTTTTGGCCAATTCCTCTTACCAACTCTTTAATCTCCTAACAAAATGCTATTGCCTTTTCTCTATAGTATTCCTCAATTTTTTTGAATATTTTATTTTTATTTTTTATTTTAAATCCTTAAAAAAAAATTCAAGATAAATGGAATTAATTAAATATTATTTTAGTTCTTTCTTTTAAATATTTAACTTTTAAAATAATTTAATAATAATTAAAATTATATTTAGGGATAAAATAATGATTGAAATTTGATTCAAAGATTTTCAAACACTATTTTAAAAAATAAAGATAATTATCTCATTATTTTTTATATATAGTTTTCTATGGATAAAGCTAAAAGATAATAATTACTTTCTATCCACCAAAAAATATTTATCCTTTATTTTAATTTATCTTATGTTCAAATTTTCAAGATAATGTTTTAATATTTTTAATCTATTTTAATTTATCATTTTAAAACTAATTATTATTTTCATCTAATTAATAAATATCTTATTCTTTAAATTTATTAATTATTTATTATAATTACAAGATTTTATAATTTGAATAGAAAAGGGTCATGACAAATGAAGATACAATAAATCTTAATGACTACAACAATGTCACAATTTAATGATCACACTATGCCATGAACGACATAATATTATTTATTTTTAAAAATATATATTTTAAATTAATAATATAATATTAATTAACTAAATATAAATTATACCATCTATTAAACAAATGTTTTAGTTTATTACAGTTACATTACTTTAATTGAATTAAATATATCATTTACTAAATTATTTAAAAAACATTATAGCCATGCCTATAATCAATAAAGCATCTAGCCATGACTAGAAAAATGGATCTTGGGAATATTATTAGATTCATTATACTTTTCACTCACATATAAGTGTAATTTATTTTCAATATTCAATAGCATTGAATTATAATAAAATAAGTAATTATAAAGATGATAAGGAATTAAAGTATTATATACAAAAATTATGATACCACCAATATCATAACCAAATAATCTATTATAACCATTAAAACAATGATGAATAACATTCATTTGGCCCCACAACAATTAAATACATTACATTATATATCAGGTATAAGGTCAAGTCTTTATGACCACAAAAGTAATATCTTTATTTTGTTGCACGTTACACCATAAGGTTGATTCTAATAAACTTGTGACTATAAGATTATATTGTTGACTTTAGATATAGCCAATAATTAGATAATTGAGCAATAGACTAAGGAAGAGTGTAACTAAAAACTTCCATTTGTTTAATGAATTTAGTAGTAATAATTAGCCGATAAGCTTTTATTGTGGACTTCGCAGTCCACAGCCATCGGAATCCCTATCTTACGCACGACATACCATTTGACAGTCCGGTTAACCATCCGCCATGCCATTTGACATCCATCAGAAATTCTCAATGATGCCGTGCAATTTGCAACCTGCTGTGTTGGCGTGAAAAGAAAGCCACGAGCAGACTTTGTCAGCGTGAAAAGAAAGCCACAAGCAAACTCAAATCTGAACAAGAATCTAAAAATTTAATTCTTCGTCTAATCTCATTATGGACGCATGTACCCGATTTCTTCTCACAACTTTATCCGAATCAAACGGCAAACGATTTCCATCCCAAGCTTTTTCAACCCACCTTACAATTGACGGCTGCGGCAGTGGTAGGGAGTAGTGTTCTATGGCCAAAACACTATAGCAAAATCCTCCCAACCCCTAGCCATCCCCTGATTCCAAACCTTTTTTCATGTAAATGAGAGAAAAAATGAGGCAGGCATCCGTTCGTACGGCATGGCCATTGCACAGAATATGAGCTTGGAAGCTCGGGCGGTCATAAACCCCCAAAACTCTGTCTCGCAATTCTTCGAAAATGAAGAGAACGATTACGTTATCAGGGAAGAAAGTGGTGTGGTCGGAGTCTATGGTGATCCGGAGGCGGCATGGCTATGTTACTTGGCCCTGCACACGCTGCAGCACCGTGGGCAGGAAGGGGCGGGAATCGTAACTGCGATGGACAGAAGGTTGTAGTCCATAACAGGCGTGGGACTTGTGGCCAACGGGTCCAGCTTAACCGACTCCTAGGGAGCTTAGACATCGGTCAGGTCAGGTACTCCACTGTCGGCTCCTCCATGCTTAAGAACGTGCAGCGCTTTGTGGCCGGCTACAGGTCAGGATTTTTCTTTCCTTATATGGGGTTTTCTTATATTTATGCTTGGCTGTCTTGATTTGTTTTTGATATAGTAAGGTTTTAGAATTAAAAACATTGTTTTTTAAGTACTTGATTATATTATTTGTATCAATGTTTGGAATTATATTCAGTCATGTTAATAAAAATGGAAGGGTAAAGATAGAGGAGAAGGAACAAAAAGAATAGAAAAATGATAGAAAAAGGAAAAATAAAATAAAATAATCCACGGTATATTAAATAAAGTATAAAGTAAAAATATAATTAATAACAAAAATTACAATTTATACTTATTCCTATTTTCTATATAATAACCAGAGAAACCAGAGAAACATTGAGATGGTATGTAAAATATGTGGACAAATGCATATAACAATGTATACATAAAAAAATGTTTGTTGCAATGAATGAGAATACACATTATTATCAGATGATGTTCACATGTGAGGGAAGAACAATAAATTATGATGGTGTATATAAGACAAGTTCAGAAAAAATATGAAGATTTAAGTAATACTCCTTATAATTTGTAACCAACACTGTTCAAATCATTTTTGTCTACATTTGAATCACACATCCTCAAGGTTTAATCCAACTTTTTAACAAATTATATTTGTCAATTAACCTAAGTCTTCTTAAACAACGTACATGATTTCTAAAATTAGTCAAGATTTGCACTTATCTTTAATAAATTCCATGATTTTTCTCATAATTCACCTTCAATACATAAACCACGTGCTTTTGGGCTGCAAACATTTGCCAACCATTCTATCTTATGAAAATTTTACCTCCTTAAAGTTTTACATTGGAAGTCATAGGTTGAAGTCTAGCCAATCTATGCTCTTCAACAGTTTCTAAGAAACTTTCCATTGGAGAAACATAATTTGATGTTGCTTGACCATGTGAAAGTTAGCTCGATGAAGATTTCAGGAGACAAATATGTCAAAGAGATTTGAGAAATACTTTCATTTTTATTAAAAAATCATTTTAAAATTATATCAATGTAGTGAAAACTTCTTCCAATCTTACAAGACAGTTTTAGTGAGGGCCTCTACCTAAAAATGCTAGCACAACATGCACATTAGCCTTTGGCCCAAGAGCATTGAATTAACATCTTTGTCGGTTTGTGGGCCCAGATATATTTTCTTATAACCTATAGGCAATGCTTGTTCTTTTTCGAAACAGCGTCAACTTCCCTACACGAAGTGGGGAGCTGTCTTTTTTCAGCCGTGAAATTTATATAAGCTGCAGGTAAACGAAATATATTTGCCAAAATTTACGAGTATTTCAAGTATGCAGTTTCATTTTTGAATTTTTCCCATGGAGGGTGCTTGGATTTGTATTTTCTTTGTAGGAATACTTCACTATTCCTATTTTTTCTGTCAAAGATGGCTGAGAGTTACAAAAAATAGTGGAAAATGGGAACTCAGACTTAATTTTTTTAAGAAGCTTTCATCTTGACAGGACAATATGAGTGGCCACCTCAGATGTTATATTGTGATCTTTTGCCAGATCCCAACTATATGAGAAAAAACCTCGTTAAGTTTGTCTATGTCAGAGCACTCTGTAGAGAGCTTCGGTTGAAGGAGGCTGTAAGCATTCTGCTTACTACACACAACCCTCCTTTTGTGGAAATAATTGGCCTCATTGAATCCGAACTCTTGATAGTGTTTCTGAAATTGATGTTTATTAAAACCTAAGGTTGATCCATTCTATTACTTTGTGACTGTACATTTTGGTTTAGGCTAATGGATCTGTTGAGGGTTTACATTTTTTCCATCTTATCATGTGGTTTTGACTTAATCTTAATTTTAGCTCCAATTATATTGTGGTCATTGTGGCAAAATATTCTTGTATCTGTATCTTTTTTTTGGCTGACACAGACGGAGTATGTACACTAATCTTTGATAAAGTCATCATAATCAAGCATATCATATGATTGCAGGAGAGATTGCTTTCTTATTGATTTTAAAGCAAACTACAGAATTGCATGTATTTGATATGGTGTTGTTGTTCAGTTTAGCTCCAATTATATTGTGGTCATTGTGGCAAAATATTCATGTATCTGTATCCTTTTTTTGGCTGACACAACGGAGTATGTACACTAATCTTTGATGAAGTCATCATAATCAAGCATATTATATGATTGCATGAGAGATTGCTTTCTTCTCATTGATCTTAAAGCAAACTACAAAATTGCATGGATTTGATATGGTGCTGTTGTTCAGCTTGGAGGAACTATTTAGACTATATCTAAAGGAAATAACCAAGAAAATAGTGCCTTTTATATTTATAATGACCTGCACATGAATGTGTGTTTGATCTATTTTTTTAGATAAAAATCATTGAAACTTTGTTGGTTTGGTTGAACAGCCAAACATCTTGGTACAAAAGACTACAGAAGTAGTTTGAAATATGTTTTAACCTCATTTTACAGAACAAAGCATGACATTTTTTATAGTATATATTGATTAGGAGGATGGCTGAATAGATTGATGACTTTGACAGGATTGAGTGTAAGCAAGATGGTGTTCAGAGCAGCTAAGTAGGGGTTTTTGTTTTCATAACATATCTAATTCTAAGCCCTTGCATCATTCCATTCACAACTTATTAGCTCAAGGTTTGTGGCTCCAACTTGTGAATTGTAGTAAAAAAAACAACTAAAAGCCAAGCATTATTTAAGAGTAGGTCTTTGACTCAAGGTGCTAACTTTCTCACTATGAGCCATGACCAATTGTGATCTTATCTTCTTTCACTCTAAAGGCTTTTGACAATGCTCATTTTAGTGTACAACCTTAAAATAACTTGTTGCATAACATAATAGATATTCCTGAGAATAGTGTGTGTTAATATTTCCTTGGTGTTTTGTTAATCATGATCCTTTAAAATCTTCTCAATTAATCATTTATTTGCCCTATTAGACCAGCAAATGCATTGCCTCCCATTTCTTTTCCATCATATCCCATGATTTTTTAAATTTTTTGGCCTATTTGATTAGAAGAATATTTTTAGCAGCATTGTAAGGTAAACTTGGAATTCATTTGTAGCTTTGTATGTAAGCAACACAACAATAACCGTATTTTGTCCCCTGTCATCAGTGGATCATATCAGAAAATGATGTGTCATGCAAAGTTGCAGGAGAACAGAGATGTATTAGTATCTGGGATCATTGCTTCAAAGAGGAAACGTGCGGTGCATTTCAATAAAGTAGATTTGATTTTCGGAACTTAAACCAAATGACCATTAGTTTAGAAACTGTTCTTCAAATTCATTGAATGTGAGGGTGTACTTACTTGATTGATCATTCCAATTGAATGCTTAATGTGTATTTTCTTTTTCTAAATACCATTTTCAGATCCCACTCATAGTGATACAAATCTTAAATATCTTGCAGTGTGATTTATCTTCTGGTATTTTTTTAGGCAGTATTTTGAACTTACTAGCATTCTCTTTGTGAACTAGTTCATAATTTGAGATTTAATCTTTAAGCAACTAAAAACATTGTGGCATGTTGCACATTTAAAGCAGTTAACTACAATATAAAACCATGGGTTCACCAGAATAAGAAATTGAAATTATATTAATATGCACAGATGACCAGGGTAGATTCTTGAGACTCCAGTAGCAGCTCATAGGAGCACCCAAACAAAGGGTCAATTTCATAAACAAACAAAAGCAAGAAAGACATTAAAGAACAAATATAGAATATTTCAAAACTGTCAAAGGCAACATTGGTTAGAGAAACATGAAATTCATTTGTATCATTTTCAATACGCAAGTGAGGATTTGTAGAAAAATATCGATCTTTCTATAGGCAACATTGGTTAGAGAAACATGAAATTTATTTGTATCATTTTCAGTAAATAATTGAGGATTTATTTTATTTTCTGTATAGTTATTTTTCCATGTGATGTACTTCTTTAGACAATGTGCTTACATTTCTATTTAGTATGACATTATTGAAATTGGTTTTCAGATTCTGTCAGTACATCTTCCACAATATGTCATAAGTTTGTGAGATAAAATCAGAGTTGTAATAAGTGCTTGTTTTTATATGAAGTGGCTAACAATTTTTTTTGCAACTGAGCACTTCACCAGTTTGTTTTGGGTGCTTAAAATTGATGTACTTTTATGTAATTCATTGCAAACAATTTTCCACACTTTGTTCATATGGGTTCTTCAAGAGGACTCAAAGTCATGTTAGAAGAAAGATGGAAGAGTGGTTAAGAGATTGGTTGGTCTGTGTCGAACCCATATGGGATTTTGCTTAAATGATGAGGGAAATATCAGATTATAATACCATGTTATGACTAAGCTTATTTCATGTTATACTGGAGACATCAATTAATGTAATGGTTATTTTTTCTAGTCAAATAGATCGCATGTAGAAATGATCCTTCACAGAGTTTTATGGGAAATGGCTCTGGTGGGTACATTATAATGAAGTAATGGCACTACCACATATATAGTCTATTTTTCATAATGTGTGGATGATACTAAAATGTGCTAGGATTGTGTATAAATGTTGTTTCATATGATAGATAAACTACACCCCTGCTTCTTTTTATGTAAGTGATTTTCCATAATTCTTAAATCGTAGCATTGTGAATCGTAATTCATACAAGTCATGGAGCGGAAGAGTTTTAATATCAACATTTTCTTACTTGAAAATGAGCTTATCAAAGCCACCTAGCAATAAAGCATCATAGCATTATTTGTCATCATGGGGAATAAAAAATGCATTCTCTATCAACTACCCAAGTATTGCCCCTGTAGCGAAATGATTGGCTAAAGCCTGCCTGTGGCTAAACATTTGGCTCCCAAAATCAATGATGCATTCGGAACAATAACAGTGATCTTTAATTCTCTTCATTCTAACCAAAATCATTTTATTTTGAGACATGGTGTTTCAAGAAATTCTCGTGTTTAATCAGTCTCTGTCAGTCATAGGTTAATATTTCCATTTACGAAAATCAAGCAGTGTGTCCAGCTTGTAAATTGAGCCTTTAGCTTTGCATATCACATTCTTATTTCTCAGTTGAGATAATGTTGGCTTTACAAGTGCTTTTTTGTTGACATGCATATGGTTGGAGAACTTCTTTGTGACCTTAGTAGCAATATCAATGCATCCATATTAGAAACCATCAAGTTTTGGATGGAAGCACCCACAGATGATAATTTTCAGGTAAGAAAACTAGTTGGGTGAGAAATTTTTATCTTGGTTCATGTTTGCATAGTCTTCATTAAGATATTTTGTTTTAATTAATTCTTCATGTTCAAAAGACCGAGGACCCTAATGTGGGCATTGAATGCAACTATTTATGCCTTTTTTTGTCAAGGGTTATCTTTAGTTCAAAAATGAACCTTCAATTAAATTTTATGTTCAATTTCCTATCGGCGTATCCCTTGAACCTCTTATGGGTGCAAGTGCTAGTATAAATTTATTTACAAATGGCATTGGAGGTCAATGCTTATGCAAATGGTTTAATTTAGTTTTAAAATGAAGAATTTTGTATTCAAATGGATGGAGATAAGGTTTTTGGTAATGATTTTAATTAATATAAAGTCTTTTGAAGTGACTTCTTAGCTTATATTTAAATTTCATATTTCTTAATGATTTTTTTTGGTTCTACATTTAACACTTACCTTTATAATTAAAAAATATATATTTCTTTCTTTAACAATAATTTATTAGAAAAAAATAGAATTTTTTAATTATAAAGTTAATTTTTGAAGGTAAAGTCAAATTTCAGATTAGATGAAGACTCAGTAAAGAGATAAATTTAGTAAAGAGATGTAGAATTTAAATTCTATTTATTTATTCATATTGATTAAAGTTGGAAGGTCATTATGAAGAGATTTTATATTAATTAAAGTTCATAGGTCATTACAACAATTTCTTATCTCCACCACAAAAGAATTTGAATAAAAGTTTATTCATTGAATAGTAAAAAATTGAGTGGGTAAGAATGATATTTAGACCTTCCCTAGTCCTTATTCTAGTTCCTCATTGAAAAAATACCAGAGAATGTACCTTTAAATATTTGAATCATGGAATTGAGTAGAGAAAGATAGAGGACATGCTAAGTCAATATAGTTCAACTAGAGTACCTTCCAGAGAGAATATGAATACACCTAGTTATGTGCATATTTAGGAAAAAGGTTTTTAAACCTTGCAATTAAAAAAGGTTGCTATTTATAGTAATTTTTTATTTGAGCATAGATTAGTCTGAAAATTTCCCCAAAGCTACAAAATTCTCAAATAATCATGTTGGTAAAGTTTCTACCCAAGATCATGTATGAATTTCAAGATATTGAAGCTTCTATTTTTAAAAGTTTCAAATTCAATTTTGAGGCACTTAAAGACTATTTATAGACATAAAAGTGGTCATAACTAGAAAATGGGTTATACCTTGATAGAGAACTTCACACACTTTCCAACAGTTCAAACAATTCATTAATTGACCTCTAGGATCAAATGTTATGGCATCTAGAAGTTAGGTCTACCAAATTGGAAATTTTGAAAATATGTGGGACACAAAAAAGAGTTGCATGTATTAGTGTGTGTTTGACACATCATAAGGAATATTTGATTGGAGATAAGTTGGGAACAATTTTTTTGGGTGGTTTTAGCTCATGATTTTGTAAATACCATTTGATATTTTCATGTATCTTATTTCCTATATATTAGGTGTTTGAGATGGAGGTTGTATGTGAGAGTATTATAGATGTTGATTTTCCTCTAGATCATTGGTTGGTGATACTTCTATGAAATATTATTTTACAATTATATGTAATCTTTTTTATTTTTGAATAATATATTGAATGACCTTTGGAGTGGGGTTTTTATCCCAAAAGGGTTTTCCCCATGTAAATCACTATAATATGGTATGAATAATATTTATGTCCATTTCTATTTGGTTTGTGTAAAATTATTGTAGACATTTTTTTTTGCATAACCCTCCTCTCAATATTAGTGTAGGAATTTGTTTGGCTACCTTAGCTTCCTTACAAGTGGTATCAAATCTTGATCACCTTTGGTTTTAGTTTTGTTTCATTATATTGTTTGAACTAATCTAGTTTTGAGTGGGAACTCGTGTAGAAGATAAATTATGTGCAAAAAAAACTGGATGACAATATTAGGGAGAATAGGGGTAGAAAAGTTTTCTAGTAACAATTTTAGATATGGAAGCTGAAAATGGAGGATATATTAATTGATCAAATTTTTTGGGATGCTATTAATGAGAAAGTTTAAGGGCTTCTAGAAGCTACTTTAGCTACTCGATATAATGTTATAGACTGTAAATCCAATAGTCTAATCAAATTGTGCCAAGCAGTCTCTATTTTAATCAATGTCCATAAAGAGTTATCTACAAAGAAACTATGAAAGAAAAATGTTGAGACATATCAAGAAAAATCTTTAGTGAACAAGATTTTTTTGAGGAAAAAATTATATTCCTTGAGAATGGAAGAGGGAGGATAAATTATAGACCACTTGGAATCATTTAATATTTTTTTTGTTTTGAGAATGTAAGAGAGTGGATGAATGGTAGACCACCTGAAAGCATTCAATATATCTATGGCTTAGTTGGTAATAGTTTGTGTAAAAATGGATGAGGAGGATAGAGGCCAAATCTTGCTTTGTTCTTTACTTGATTCATGGGATTCTTTCATTGTGGCTATTGGGAGTAATTATATTGTCTTGAATTTTTAAGATGTTGTGGGTTATTTATAAATAAATGATGATAAAGGTATTCATTAGTGCCAAGGAGGCCCCAAATTTTCATAGAAAACCTAAGTAAAAAGGAAAAAAGAGAGAAGAACAATAAATCCAAGTCCAAGGGGAGATCCAAATCTCCTAAAAAGTCAAAATCTATTTTCTAGAATTGTGGTAAGTATGGACACTTCCGTAAGGAGTGAAAAGAATAAAAGAAGAAAAAGAATAAACTTGATCATGATTTTGATTTAAAGAAGGAAGATGGTCATGCATTCGTTGTCGGTTTGGTCACTTGTGTAGGTAATGATGCATGGTTAATTGACTTAGGTGCATATTTCGATATGACCTATAATAGGGATTGGCTTATTGAATATGAAGAATTTGATGGAGGTAAGGTGTAATTGGGTGATGATTTTTATTTAAATATTATTGGCTGTGGTAAAGTTAGAATCAGGTTTCTTGATGGTAGAATAAAAGGGATTAATGGTGTGTTATATATCCCTATATTAACATGAAATTTATTATCTATGGGAAAAATAATAGATGTAAGTGTACATGTAGTATTTTTTGATGTAGGATGCAAGATGTTCAAAGGTGCTATGGTGATCACTAGAGGTGTCAGTTTTGGCATAGTGTATAAGCTTGGCATATACATTGTTGAGTACACTAGTACATATATTAAAAACAAGTTTGTGGCCACTTTGTTGGAAAGGGTGAGTATTTCATATTTAGTGGATGGACATGGATTTTGGGTGCCCAAGGGTCCTCTTTCTTCTAAATAAAAATCACTTGCAAAAAAGACTATGCTATGGCACCAAAGACTTGGCCACATTAGAGAAAAAGAGTCTAAGGATCTTGAAAAATTCAAACTTTTTTGAAGGGTTGATTGATTGTCATTTTGATTTTGATTTTGATTTTGATTTTGATTTTTAATTATTGTATTTATGGTAAAAAAAAGTTGTGTACAATTTTACTCAAGTTCTCATAAATATTTTGGTGCATTGGGCCTTATTCATTCTCATGTGTTTGGTCATATAACCATTTCTTCCATTATAAAATCCACATATTATATTTCATTTATTGATGATTATAGTAGGACATGGGTATATTTTCTAAAGATTAAATCTAAAGTTTTCAATTGATTTAAATAATTGAAAGAAATGGTCGAGTTGAAAACTAGAAATAAAATAAAATGTTTGAGGACTTACAATGGTAGTGATTTTTTATCTAATGGTTTTGATATATTTTGTAAATATTGTGGCATTTAGAGATAAAAAAAACTTTGTAATATCCACAACAAAATGGAGTTGTAGAAAGAATGAACAAGACATTGGAGAAGACTAGGAGTATTCTTAGTGGTGTTGGTCTGGTACAAAACAAAATTGAGTTGAAGATGTTGCCACTACTTGCTACATAATTAATAGGTCATCTACATTAGCTCTTGTTGATAAAATTCCTATGGAATCGTGATCAGGTCACAAGCCTTAATTGATACATCTTAGAGTTTTTGGTTGTGAGGCATATGCACATGTGCTAAAGGAGAATCCAAAAAACTTGGTGAACAAGTGATGCGGGTGCATCTAGGTTCACTAGTAATCCCCATCAACAAAAAAAATCCTTGTTATGTTTGGTTTTCATCCTTATTATTTTTCTTAAAGGAGTTGATGATGAAATTCTAAATAATATATATATGTTCATGGCCAATTGATGGTATCATCTTGAAGAAGATCCAAAAGGGTATCCACATTTCAATTTTGGAAAACATTTCATAAAAATAGAGCAAGTTATGAAGATGCAGAGATTTATCCTGTATTTGGGCTTTATGGAACTTTCTACCAATTTGGGATATATCTTGATACCCATTAGATCCTCATAGTTCCACATGAACCTCATTTCCCTACATTATCGATCAAGAATTTTTCTTTCAAAAATTCCTTATTCAACTAGACTTTATCTAGTTTCCCCTCACTTTCCCACAAAATCTTGTTGACACTTGACTTCTCGTAGTCCCATTGGCACTTAATTTCCTATGTATCTAGAATATGCACAATTCTTTCCTTGATATAGATCCCTCCATTTTTTCCCACAAATTTTGATGATACTTTTTTGATGCAGAGCATCGCTCTCATCTTTCATTTGTATTTGGCTTTGTTTATGTCTTTTAGTTTAGTAGTTTTAGTTCTTGTTAGTGTAATTTGTTTCTTGTTGTTTTGTTACGCCTATGGTCAGTTCTCCTAGACAAATCGACAATTAGCACTTTGTTAGATGGTAACTATTGATGTTCATCAGATATTTGAGAAAGAAGGGGGCGCTAAGTATAGGGTTTGATGCTTAAGAACAAAGGCACTTGATCTTGAAGAAGCAGTCGATGAAAGCAGTCGATGATGAAAATTTGAAAACATTGGTAATTCGATGTTGAAAGAAAAGAGAAAGGGAGATCATGATAGAAGGGCAACCGACATAGAGGAAAGAGGATGCTTTGAAAGGTCTGTTGTTTCCCGAACTTTGAAGGTCAATTGGTGTCAAATGGGGAATTTGATCTGGATGATTCTTGAAGGCCACATATGATGTGTTTTGAAAGCCTCTATAGAATGTATTGAAATGCTCCAAATGAGATCAAATGCTTGAAATCAGTGGTGCCATTGAGGAGTTTAACTACCATTTTATTCTTCCTGATATTTGTTGTGAGTGATCATTGTAATAGTTTGTTTTTTTCTATTTAAAACCTAAATTTCCTTTGAGGGAGTTTGCAGGGAGTTTGTTTATGTGATTTTGCTTGCTCTGTGACAAACAAGGTGACCCTTCAAGTGGTATCAAAGCCTAAAAGAGATTGGGCATTGGTGAGTAAACAAAATGCCTCCAAGGAGAATGGGCAGAGGCAGAAGGGAACAACATGGTGATGAATTGATACAACATTTGATGGAAAGATTGGATGCCTTGGAAAGGGAACAGAGAAGAGGGACCTCTAATGAAGTTGCAGGTGATGATGATGAGGAGGAAGTATAGCCACAAGAAGACAATGAGGGAGGACAAGGAGACCAGGAAGGTTTTGAAGAAAGGTTGTTGAGGACTGTCATGAATGTGGGTTCCAAACCCAAAATAGAAGTTCCTACCTATTTGAGAAGTCTCAATGGTGAAGATCTAATTGATTGGGTCAATGACTTAGACAAATATTTTGAATATGAGGGTGTAGCAGAAGAAAGGAGAGTGAAATTTTCTTGCACCAAATTGAAGGGCCACGTTGCTATGTGGTGCGCCTTTGTCCAAACTGAGAGGAGAAGAAAGAATAAGGAAAATATTAACTCTTGGGATTGAATGGTGGAAAAGTTGAAGGCTAATTTATTTCCAGTAGATTACCAAACTAACCTCTTCAAAAGATTGTGTAATTTGAAACAAAAAGACATGTTTGTGAAAGATTATACAGAGGAATTTTGTAAGTTAGTGATTAGATCTGGGCATAGTGAGGAAGATGTGGAGAAAATTTCTAGATATATGACTGGTATAAAGTATAGTATGCAAGATGAATTGAGCCTTGTGTCCCCTAGAAGATTGGAATAGGCTTATCAACTTGCCATAAAGGAAAAAGAGAAGTTGCAAAGGAGACAAAGTCAGCAAGAGAAGAAGAGAGGAAGATGTTTTAGAGGAAGGGAGCAACAAACTAGTAGAGGGCAGCAATATCATCAAGGAGAGGAGGTTGGAAGTTATAGTGGGGCAGCTAACAATATGGAAGAGGTGGTTCTCAAGGTAGAGGTAGAGGGTTCGTTGGAAAATGCTTTAAGTGCAACCAATATGGACACAAGAGTTGGGAATTCTCTGAATCATCTCAAGGGGTACATTCCAAGTTTGAAAGAAGTAATCATATTGTTCATGTTGACCAAGAAAGCATCAGGTCTCCTATTCACCATAAAGAAGAACCAGAATTGGGTGAATCATTGTTGTTGAAGTGGGTATTGTTGAAGCCTCAAAAAGAAATCCAAGAACTAGTCCAAAGGAGAGCCTTGTTCAAAACCAAGTGTAATTCCAAACGTAAATGTTGTAGACTAATCATTTATAGTGGTAGTACAGATAATATTGTTGCAGTAGAGATGGTAGAAAAGTTAGATCTTAAAATAATTAAACATCCATCTCCTTACAAGGTATCTTGGTTGAAAAAAGGTCATCAATTGTTAGTGAATGAGTAGGCCCATGTTGATTTTCAGATTGGTAATTATAAAGATAGTGTTCTTTGTGATGTGATGCCTATGGATGTGTGCCATCTATTACTTGGTAGACCATTGCAATTTGACAAGAAAGCAATGCATAATGGAAGGAAGAACACATATACTATTGAGAAAGATGGAGTGAAACTTACCTTAATTCCTATGAAGGAGCCTAAAGAGGATAGCAGCAGTGGTGGCAATAGTAAGGTAATGATGGTAAGTGGTAAGGATTTTATACATGACTTGAGGAATGAGGAAGTAGGATTTTCTTTGGTTATTAAACCTAGGAGTGTGTTTACTACTACAAAAATTGATGATTTGCCTCTTGAAGTGAAAGATATTTTAAGTAAACATTTGGATATTGTTGCATCTAATTTTCCTAGTGTATTTCATCCTATGCAGAGCATCAGTCACCAGATGGATTTGATTCCACGGGCTAGCCTTCCTAACAAGGTTGGTTATAGGTTGACATCTATGGAGAATGAGAAAATAAGGAAGAAAGTGGAGGACCTTTTGAAGAAGGGTTTGATAAGGGAAAGCCTAAGTCTTTGTGTTGTCCCCATAGTACTAGTGCCAAAGAAAGGAGGGGAATGGTGTATGTGTACCGATTCAAGGGCTATTAACAAAATTACTATAAGATATAGGTTTCCCATTCCTAGAATTGAAGATTTGATGGATTGTTTAAGTGGATCCATGAATTTTTCTAAAATAGACTTGAAGAGTGGCTATCACCAAATAAGAATTAGACCGGGGGATGAATGGAAGACAACTTTTAAGACTAGTTATGGTTTGTATGAATGTCTTGTTATGCCTTTTGGATTGTCTAATGCACCTATCACTTTTATGCGACTCATGAATGAGGTTTTGAAACCATTCCTAGGTAAATTTGTGATTGTATACTTGGATGAAATTTTGGTGTTTAGCAATTCTAAGGAGGAGCATCTTGAGGATTTGAGGTAGGTATTGAAGAGGCTACAAGAGGAGAAGCTGCAGATAAATCTGAAAAAGTGTGTGTTTATGCAGGCTGAACTAATCTATTTGGGATTTGTGGTGTCAAAGGAGGATTTGAAGATGGACAAAGAAAAGGTACAAGCCATCCTTGATTGGCCAAATCCTAAGAGTACAATGGAGGTAAGGAGCTTTCATGGGCTTGCAAGTTTTTATAGAAAATTTATTAGAGGTTTCAGTCATGTGGTAGCACCTATTCTTGAAACTATAAAGGGGAATAAGAGGCCATTTGTATGGACTAGGTAGGCTGAAGATAGTTTTAAATTTTTGTAGCAAAAGGTGAGTGAGCAGCCCATTCTTGCTTTGCTTGATTTTGAAAAAGTGTTTCAAGTAGAGTGTGATGCTAGTGAGTTGGCTATTGGGGTTGTCCTAACTCAAGAAGGTAAACTAATGGCCTCCTTTAGCAAGAAATTAAATGATGCAAAAAGGAAGTATTCTTCTTATGATTTGGATTGCATGCTTTATTTCAATCTTTAAAGAAATGGAGACATTATTTTTTGCCTAAAGAGTTCATTGTATACACAGATAACCATGCTTTACATTTTATCAAAAACCAACACAATTTGAATCAAAGACATGCCAAGTGGGTTGAGTATCTCCAAGGTTTTTTTTTTTTTTCGAAACATAAAAGTGGACAAATTAATAGAGTTTCTGACGCTTTGAGTAGAAAGAATTTTTTGTTATGTGAAATACAAACTAATAGTGTGGGCCTTCAAAGTTTGAAAGAATTGTATGTAGAGGATGCAGATTTAAAGGAAGAATTTGAAGCTTGTAGTGATCCTATTTGTAGGAATAGAGAGCCATGGGTGGACTATATGATTCAATAAGGATTTTTGTTCATAGGGAATAAATTTTGCATTCCTAAGGGGTCTATGAGAGATAATTTGTTGAAGGAAAAGCATGGTGGTAGTCTTTCTGGTCACTTTGGACAGGATAAGACTTATTTGCAGTTGAGAAATCATTATTTTTGGTCAAAGATGCAAGTGGATGTGAGGAGATATGTTGAAGGGTGTAGTGTTTTTCAACATGCTAAAGGGAGAAGCCAAAATGTTGGATTATATCAGCCACTTCCAGTTCCAACTAGGCCTTGGGATTCGGTGATGAGTATGGACTTTGTGTTGGGTTTTCCTCATACACAAAGGGGAAATGATTCAATTTTTGTTGTGGTAGATAGGTTCTCAAAAATGGTGCATTTTATACCTTGTAAGAAAACTAGTGATGCCACTAACATTGCAACTTTGTTCTTCAAAGAAGTAGTGAGGTTGCACGGGATTCCTAAAAGTATCATCTTTGATAGGGATACTAAGTTTCTGGGTCATTTTTGGAGGACCCTATGGAAGAAATTGGGCACCAATATGAAATTTAGTTTTGCTTATCACCCCCAAACGGATGGGAAACCGAAGTTGTTAATCGAAGTCTTGGAAACATGTTGAGGTGTATTGCTGGGAAAATACCAGGTAATTGGGATCTAGCTTTAGCTCAAGCTGAGTTTGCATTTAATGATTCTCCTAATCAAAGTAATGGATTTAGTCCATTCTATGTTGTGTATGGTTTACATCCAAGGGGGTGTATGAGTTGAGAGATCTTGGTAATATGGAAAGGTGAAGTGCAGCAGGGGAAGATTTTGCTAAACTCATCCATGATATGCATGAAGAGGTCAAAACAAAGATAGAAGAACATAATCAGAAATATAAACATTATGTTAATAAAAATCAGAGGGAGATGCATTTTAAGGTTGGAGGCTTTGTATTGGCTCACCTTTAGAAGGAAATATTTCCTAAAGGTGAGTACAATAAACTGAAAAATGAAAAAAATAGGACCCTACAAAGTTCTCAAACAATTTTGGGATAATGGATATGAGATTTCTATGCCTTCAAACCTTGGAATTTCACCTATTTTTAATGTGGAAGATTTGTATCCTTATAAGGGATATGTTGAGGATGGTGCAATAGAGATTGAGCCTTCTAACGCTAAGAAACAACAAGGGGTTTCATCTTCTCCATAAGACATCAAATGCATTCTTGATACACAGCTGTGGAAGAAGACCTGAAGACATGAGTACTTTAGATATCTAGTGAAATGGACTGATCATCCAGTGGAAGATGCTTCTTGGCTCACTAAATCTGAGCTCTCTCGATTGGGTTACTCTATTGCAAATCTTATGAGCAAGAGCTCATGAAATTTTTCTTGCTTGGGAGTCTGATGAAGAGCATTGCTCTCATCTTTCATTTGCATTTGGTTTTGTTTGTCTTTTAGTTTAGTAGTTTTAGTTCTTGTTAGTGTAATTTGTTTCTTGTTATTTTTCTATGCCTCATGGTATGTTCTCCTAGAAAAATTGACAGTTAGCACTTTGTTATGGTAATTGTTGATGGTCGTCAGATATTTGAGAAAGAAGGGGCATTGAGTATAGGGTTCAATGCTTAAGAATAGAGGCACTTGATCTTGAAGAAGCAGTTGGTGATGAAAGATTGAAAACATTGGTAATTCAATGTTGAAAGAAAAGACGAAGGGAGATCATGATAGAAGGGTGACCAATGTAGAGGGAAGAGGACACTTTGAAAGGTTTGTTGTTGCCCAACCTTTGAATGTTAATCAGTGTCGAATGGGGAATGTGATCAGGTCGATCCCTGAAGGCCACATATGATGTGAAAGCCTCTATAGAATGTATTGAAATGTTGCAAATGTGATCAAATGTTTGAAATCAATGGTGCCATTGAGGAGTTTAAATACCATTTTGTTCTTCCTGATATTTTTTGTGATTGATCATTGTAATTGTCTGTTTTTTTTATTTCAAACCTGAATTTCCTTTGAGGGAGTTTTTTTATATGAGTTTGCTTGCTTTGTGACCAACAAGGCAACCCATCATTTTTCCCATAAAGTCACCTAAATCATAAATTTTCCTTAATATTTATCCATCCTAATATTGCTCAAATCTCCACAAAATGTTGATGGTCCACAATTTCCTACAAAACCTACTGATGTGGAACTTCTACCACCATGTAGATGTTATCTACGTGCCCCTAGAAATTCCTCCAAGTCTCAATGACCCCAAATTCCTTGTATACCTCAAGGTGGCTAGACTAATGAAAAACTCTACAAGTGAACCATACACATCTTGATGACCCACACATTTCTACAACATCTTGATGGATATGATTTATGTGCAAGAATGTATGGAAGAAACCCCTTAAAATTTTACAAATGTCAAAAAGGAAAAAAGGTGAGAAATAGTTCTAATGATGTGCATATGTATCTCTAAGGTCAATGAGGACTTGACATGTGTCCCATTCACTTAAAAACATGGAGTGGTTGTCATATTTTGCAAATTTAGAATTTAAATTGGGGGTTTCTTCTTCCTAGAGAAGAGGACTTCTAGAATACTTCTATTTTAGGAGTTAGAGATTGGAGAGTTGAATAATTAAGGTTTTTAATATAAGAGTTTAGAAAACCTTTATGTTTTAGTGCATTTAAGTTCTAAGTATTTTAAGCTAGGGCAAGTATGAAGGACATACGAATGCATGTTAGAACACTCCTACTATAATAAGTATTTTGCATGTAACAAAGGATAACTATTGTTGTGTTGGTTTGGAGTTTTATTTTTCAGCCTAGTTCAACAACCTATTAAGGCCCCTAAATATTTACCTACATTAAGTGATATCAAAGAGATATTGAGTCCTTGTGATTGTGGGTGTACTAAGTAAGAATCCCTAAGGATATTATTGTAGGGATATCAAAGAAAATAACCTACAACTGCATAGGTTTTTAAAGATATGACACATAGAGGTATAGGAAGAAGAGCCATCCCATGAGCTAGGGATGCAACACTTGTAGAAATTATATGAGGCATCATAGCTAGACTGGATGCAATGGAAATAACATAATAAAGATGATTACCCATAGAGGATGTGAGCGATAATAAGGTAAAAGTCAATGAAGAAGTAGAAGGAAGAAATGAATAGGAAAGTAGGTTTTTGAGTGCAATGAATAGAATTTCTAACAAACCCTATGTGGACCTACCAACTTATAGTGGTAACCTATATCTAGAAGAGTTGATAGACTAGATTTCAAAATCGATAAATATTTTTAGTTAGAATCTATTGAGGACCCTAGGAGGGTGAAGCTTGCAACTAAAAGGCTTAAGGGGCATGCATCTTTGTGGTGGTGTCATGTGAAAGTTGAGAGATAGAGAAAAGGAAAGGAGATATTTAAAACCTATAAAAGGATGGTAAATAATATGAAAGCAAAGTTCTTGCCAAAAAACCATCAAATCTCAATGTTCAAGAAGATACAAAACCTCAAACAAAGGGAGAAGGGTGTACAAGAGTATGCAAAGGAGTTTTACAAAATAGACATCAGAGCCGGTCACATTGAGGATGATGTTGAGAATATATCTAGGTATGTAAATGGGTTACGATACTCTATACAAGATGAAATTAGCATGGTAAGAATTACCAATAGAAGAATCCCTATCAGTTTGCATTAAAAGTAGAGGAAATAATTTCTAGAAGAAAGAATAGTTCTAGAGGAAGAGTACAAACAAATCCTTGACATGGTTATCATGAAAAACAAGGAGAATCAAGCATTTATCAAACCAATGCACAAGGAGGTAGAGGAAGAAGTGGTTACTCTAGAGGTAGAGGAAAATTTTGAAGAGGAAGATGAAGAGGATTCAACGAAGCATGTTTCAAGTGTGGAGAGGTTGTATATAAGGCATTTGAATATCCTCAAATCCAAAAAAGTTAGTAGTAGAGGAAAAGAAACAATGGTTCACATATCACAAGTTGAGGAGGAGAGTGTGGAAAGTATAGCCTCACAAATATTTGGAGAAGAACTTGAATATGGAGAATCTTTGATACTGAGGAGAGTTCTTATTAAACTAGAGAAGGTGCAAGGAGAACCAGAACAAAGGAGAAATATGTTTGGAACCATATGTAAGTCTGGAGGTAAATAATGCAAATTCATTGTGGATAGTGGTAGCACTAATAACTTGGTGGTAGAAGAGATGATGGAGAAACTGAAGTTGAATAGGTTGAAGTACCCAACCCCCTAAAAATTCTCCTAGCTATAGAGGGGGAATTAGTTGTTGGTATTTGAATATTTTCTTGTTGATTTTTACATAGGAAACTATAGAGAGGTGATAATGTGTGACATAATGCCAATAGATGCATGCTATGTTTTGTTAGGTAGACCTTGGAAATATGATAGGAAGGCCATAAATGGTGGAAAAAATAATTGTATTAAAATCAAGAAGGGTGGAATTGAATGTGTTAAATTTTAGACACATGGGACAATTGAGAGGGGAGTGAATCAGTTGTACATTTAAACATTCAAAATCTTATTAAGCATCTGCATGAATGTAAACACATAAAATATCAATACATCAAGAACCATACACAATAGAACACCATATTTACATGGAAAACCCTAATCAAGGAAAAAACACAGTGAGGATTAATTCATATATATGAATAACAACACTGAATACAAAATGATCACTCCTAGAAGGGCTCATTGCCCAGAATAAAAGAATGGTTCACTACCAAGGGCTCACTGTCTAGAATAGAAAGAGAATAGAAGAAGAATATTACAAGGATTCTCACTACCTCAAAGCAATAGGAATATCCACCACAACAACTATACACCATCTACAACCTTTGGATCACTACCTCCAACAACTTCAAGTACACTGAAAATGTAAACACCTTATGCTCACTATTTTTAGTGGCCTTAGGCATTTAAGCTCGCGCTCAGGTCTCAACACCTGGTCACATACACATAATTTCACATGTACCACAACACACCACACACATATCCAACAATTAACCTTGCATATATATCAATCGCAACCTCAAAAACCTTTTCCAAGTCAGCTCTAAGTCAGCTTCAATGAAACATATGCACCTCAAACATGCAACCACCAAATAGGTACCAAACACTTCTGTGATGGAAAGAAGTGAAGGTAGACCACACCATGGGTTAACTAGGAGATAAATCTATACCAACACGCTATACCATGCTTTCACAAACAAAAAACCATCTCCGCAATCAGTTCTAGCACACCAAGTTGGCCAAACTTGCACTAACACTACCAAGCAGCCACATACACACTTCAACAAATCCAAAAACATCTTGAAGACCATGAAGCAACATCACACAACATACCAAAATATTCCAACACCATTAGAATATTCAGCAACACTTACACAACCACTTGAAACTGAGAATACTATCATCCTGTGCAACTAGCCACACTATCACAAACATACAACTCACTAACCAACCTTGCAGAACAACTAAACACCAAAAAATCTAGGGGAAGGTAGATACAAAAAATATTAGCATGTTCCCAAATTTTTAAGACAAGAAGCCTCAATGTAGAGAAATGCAGAGCAACTCCATTTCTCTAGACAACCTTCTTCATAGGCAACACATTGTCAGACACATCTCCACTGCTACATAATCCAGAACCTAAAACTTTGGATATAACACCTCTAAAAACCTTTGATCATCTCATCCAAACCACATAAGGATATCTTCAAGAATGAAGAAATGTGGAGCACAATGCAGAACATAACTATGTCACCTTGTACACTCCCTATACAAATTTTCTCAAAAGCACTTGGAAATCAAGTGAACCAGCTTCATCAGCAACACCTTCTCAAAACTACAAACATATTCTCATCATAGCCACACTAGATTTTGAAATAGGTTGACATCAATTACAACACTAAAGATAACATAGTGCAACAATCTCCAACAATCTCCTCCTTTTTCATTGATGGGGACACTAGCTCTAAAAAACCATCAACAACAAAAGCAACCCTGCGATGGCAACACTAGCTCACAAAAGCAACCTACATCAAACATCACTCCCCCTTACTTGTACATTTATTAAATTTCAAAATTATTTCCTCTCCATTTTTTTCAATTTTCCCTCCCCCTTTGACATCAAGACAAAGGGAAACATCTCCAAACTTCCCTCCAAGAAACACATACAAACTACTTTCTCTCCCATTTACTTTCTCTCCACTACTCTCTCCCCCTTAGGGGAAAAAGATATGCTCTCCAAGAAACACATACAAAATACTTTCTCTCCACTGCTATCTCCCCCTTAGGGGAAAAATATATGCTCTCCCTAAATGTACCAACCAAAGTCACCACTATCTACTCCCCCTAAGAGGTAGCCTTCATTAGTCCAAGATAAAGAATAAATCTTGAATTTCTCACTTGGACAAATGCACCAACTCATGCATCTAGTTGAAAGGAGGGGAAATAACCCCTAGCTTCTTCTTGAGATACTCAAATGTATCTTTTGGAAGAGCCTTTTATGATTTTTTTTGTTATTTGATCTTTTTAGGAACATACTCCAACTTCACTTCATTCTCAACAACTTTCTCTCGTAGAAAGTGATACCAGATAGAGATGTGCTTTATTCTTGAATGGATTACCATATTTTTTTGAAATGTTGATAACACTTGTATTATCACACAAGATAGAAATATGTTCATTGTATGATACTCTAATATCCTTCAATGTCTACTTCATTCACAACACCTATGTGCAAGAAGATGTTGTTGCAATATATTAGGCCTCTACATTAGACAGTGGCACTGAATCTTGCTTCTTACTCAACCAAGAAACCAATCTGCTTCTAAGAAATAAATCACCTCCACTTGTACTTCTTCTATCATTTGTACAACCTACCCAATCTACATCTATATAAACACTCAAAGAGAAATTAGTATCCCTAAGATACCGTAGACCAAATTTTGGAGTGCCTTTCAAATATCTAAATATCCTTTTGGCTACTACCACATGTGATTCTTTAGGATCTTCTTGAAATATTTCCACAAGAAAAATTGCATGCATGATATCTAGTCTAGTAGTAGTTAGATATAGAAATCCACCAATCATGGATTTGTACTTGTTTTGATTTGTCTTAAGAGATTCATTTTTTCTCAACTTACAACTAATAACCATGGGAGTATTACTAGTTTAGATTCATCTGTTCCAAACTTCTTTAAAATTTTATTAATTGTTACTTGATTTTTAGCTTGCAGCTGAAATCAGGTTTAGTGTTTATTCTTTTTGTGTTGTTCGTTTAAACATTTAAAAGATAAACCATAAGTCTGCTAGGTTTAATATGCATGGAAAAATATTGTCAAATGAAACAAATTACATTTTTTCATTCCAATTTTGCAATTACAACAAATGAGATAAGAGAATCATATGTGTACAAATGTAATCTTTATTGATAATCATGAAGTGTACATGTCCCTCACAAGCCAAGGGACTAACTTTACTTATTCAATGAAAATAAAGAATCAATTTATACATGAATAAGTAAAAAATAATGTGCATATAAGAGTGGAGACTAGTCATTGCATGAGAATGACTGGTTTTTAAGTTGCCCTCTTGCCCTGTTGCTGCTGCCCCAAGCTACTTGTTTCCTTCCTAGCTCCGTAGTGCTCCTAGCTCTTGCATCTGAAAAAAAAATGATATTAGAGCAATGCTCTAAGCAATGAAAGATCCCAAACCTCACATACACACCTACCTATGAATGTATAAACTAATCCATAAGTGCATTAAATAAGCATGCAAACCTTGGATGTCTTGGAAAACTATGAAGTCATCAAACACATCCAAAATATGCATTTATTTTCTAACTTTTTTGCTTCATGTGCATATTTAGGACAAGTCTAGTTACATTTCTGATTCAGTTAAATACAACATGTGGGGTAAATGTGGCTCCCACGAGGGTAGAACTCAACATAATTTGAAAGAAATAGGAAATTGAGCAACTTGATCAAAGATATACCTGTTATTAATGCATTAAATCAATATGGAATCACACAAGTTGATCAACTTTCATTATCAAATTCAAAAGATGCATCAAGTTCAATTATGCATCTCTTAAATAATGAGGAAGCAACCCAAAGTATTTCCAGGTCCCTCTCACCTTGACCCTATTGGACAACCACACATCACATAGGACGGTGACCTTTTAGGTCACTGACATAGGGGACATGTGTCTGCCCACTAGGATCAAAGTGGGGAGACAACTTATGTGTTACACATGATCAAAAGGTAAACAAATGTTGTGGATATCAGATAGAAAATTCATGTGGGACAACAAGCATTGTTATGGAATCCATGAAGGTTGGGACAACAAGATGTATTCTCATGTCATGCAGGACAACAACAAAGACAAATGTCTTTTGACTTTACTGAAGGCAAACAAGAAATGGTCACAAGAGATTGCATTACAGATGGAAAAGAAAGGAAAGGTAGTATAAATTCTCAACTGCCCTATTTGGTGTCACATAATGATCAACTTTCATCTACATTTTCTTGAGTTTCTTAGACCCAAGGATTACCTCCACAAGTGATATGCACCTGGCAATAAATTTATTGATGGAAATGGAGAAGCAGTCAAGTTTCACAACTTACAAAGTGTAAATTTTAATGGACATGAGATGTTGTCACCATTGGCTGCACAATCTCTTGTTTTGACACAATGAAAATGATAGAAAGCAACGTGGAGTTATGAGCATGAGGAACAACCACTAAGCTTCAAATCAATACAATCAAAAGCAATGAAAAGGAGGAGTCATCATGTATCAAAAAGTAGTACTTCAAGCTTACTAAATTCTTCAAGTGAGCACATATGGTTGAAGAGGGATGGTCATATGATAGAAAATCACCAAGTGTGAAGACATTTAAGGAGGCTGTCATGAATACAGGCTACAGGGCAGCAGGGTCCAACAAGTATGGGGTTGTCATTATCTGCTAAGTGGTTTGTATTATGGTGTTCTCTTACATTTGCAAAAGCTACAGAAAACAAAAAGAATAAACTAGAGAATGCTTATCATTGGAGGCAAATGGAATTGCTAATGCTTATTAATAGGTGCATTTGTGAAAATAAGTGCAGTGAGTAAGGTCATTGTCATTGACAATGACAGTTGACAATGGTGATACAATGCTACAAATTGTATGGAGAAGAAGGGTATCCTTTGGTGGATATTCCCAAGTACCTTACCTTCTTGAAAGGAGAGAACTCAGTAGGAGGTCAAGAATAAGGGGTGGTCCTAAAGGAATGAATTGGACAAAAACAATGAATACAATCATGAATGCATGCTACATGACAACAAGGTCCAACAAGTATGGGGTTGTCATTATCTGCTACTGGTCTGTGTTATGGTGCTCTCCCACATTTGCAAGAATACACCAGAAATTTTTTTATCATTGGAAGCAAATCAATCACATAGTACCACATACAATGAAAGTACTCAATGTCAAATGCAGGGGTATGCACAAATTGTGACATTTTTAGGTGTGTTGCATGTGGGTTTTCCTTTGAAACTCGGAGTAAAGCATTGACACAACTACATCAATATGAGAAACAACATGTTCATATGGTTTTCACAAAACTGTATTAGTTGACAAAATTTTGGTTAGCCATCAAACAAACTCCAATCTTATCACCATATCTCCTGTTGAGCAATCTAGATAGTGGCTCATGATAGTAGAAAGCAAGGGTAGTAAAAGATATTGTAAGGTGCCAGTCTTTCAAGGAAATCAGATTTATGTTTGCAGGAACAAGCCCTCAAGTGACTAATAAGGGAGTGCAAGGTTGTTTCCCTTAAGGGTGACCATGACAGTCACTAGAGATCTTGGATTAAACCTTTTGAAATCCAAAGGAGCATGACAACCCCAATCAAAGTGACAATGGACATTTAAAACATGGCCATAGTTATAAAATGCAGTCATAGCCCAAGTGCCTAAGGATGCATTAAAGGAAACATCACAGTGCCAACATAGTGAGTTGCAAAGGCATTAAAATATTTTAGGAAGCAATCATGACAGCACTGGACAATCATTAAATATTGAAGGGAAAGCTTTGAAGTAAAAGAACAATATCACAATCTACCTTGTGAGAACAACAATGATATTAAAGATGGCATGACAATCATAAGAGGGCAATGACAGTTGAAAATCATAATGCAAGGATGAGATTTCATGATAAGTCTATAATGAACCTTGACAAGTATGACAAAATTCCATTCTTTGAAAACTTTTATGAGAAAATAAACTTCAAAAGGTAATCCATTATGTTGATCATGGTGCCAAAGTTTCATATAGTAATGTTTTGTCAGAGTGTTTGAGGCATACTAAGGGGTTACCATGAGTATTTAGCAACATGAGGAGGTATCATCAAAAGGACAGAGTATGGTACTCTTAAAGGGAAATGTTAAATGCAGGGGGTTTAGTTCATTTTCTTTTTGGCCACAACCTGTAAAGGTCTTCTCATTTCAAAAACACTACAACCCACCTGGGGGTTTTTAATGAAAAGCATTTTTTTTGCAAATTGAAGGTAACCCACTTGGGGTTTTTGGAGGAATCACAAATTTCTACAAAATGAATAGAAAAACACTTGTATTTTTGCAAAAAATCTGAGTTTCTTCAAAAAATCAAAAACCCCACTTGGTTTCTTTTAGCAAAAAATTACAGATATAGAAATAGAGGTGTTACAAGAAACCCACTTAGGGGTTTTTCAATTAGATTGCAAAAAGGAACATAAATATAGAGGAGACCCATTTCATTAAATGGAGGCTGAGCTCACAAGCCAATTTTCTTTACAAATCCAGAACCCATTTTGTGTTTCCAATTTAAAATACAAATACAGGGGTAAACAAGGTCAAGTTTTCCTTCTCAATGAGAAAAACCCATCTAGGTTTAAATGTTATCAAAAAATGCAGAAGTGTTGAACAGATTTAATGGAGAAATTTTCCACCAAAAAAGCATGAAAAAGATTCGGTACCTTCTTTCATGGTCGCGGCCAACAAAACAGATTGTCTTCACAAAACCAAAAAAAAAACCCACTTGGGGGTTTGCAAGAAATAACAAATGTAGAAAGAAGATAGAAAGATTCGATTCTGTGCAAGCTTGGAAGCACTCAGGAATAGGTGAAAATGCATGAGATTCGAATAATGAAGCTTACCCTCATTGCTATTGTGGAGAAATACATGAAGAGCTGCAGGCTTTCCCTAGATTTTTCCTCTCAAAATCCAAGTCAAGGACTCTCTAATGGTGGCTGATGCAAAAGAAGACCCACAAAAAAACAAAGCCATAGAAAAATGATCAAAAATATGTCGATGGCCGCGGCCTAAGCATATGAAATGGCCTCCAAAAGGGTTAAAAATGCAGATTTTGGGCAACAAAAAACTAGTTACCTCTTTGTTATGTGTTTCTCATTAGGAAAACACCACAAAAAACCAGTCAAATCTCCATTTCCAGCGTGTGCAAGTGAAACTCCTGGTGGCTGCATCATGTTTTCCAGAATGTTCGATGACAAAATGGTCTTTTTCCATTGTTTTTATCTTTTGATGATTAGGGTTTGACCCTATTCGATGCCGATGGGATTTTTCATCCCATTTTAAAAAAAAATGAAACATGTGCTAATACCTTGGGGGAGGTCGAATATATGTTCATTGACTTAGGCATTTTATGCCTTAAGTTTTTTCCCTTGTTTCAAAACATTGCTAAGTCCTTCAAACAATACAAGCATATGGAGGGTGCCAGGTCATGTAGTATGCCCTTATTTTTTTGATCATGCATCATGTGCCTTGGAGACTTGGAATATTCTTTCCAAGAAGTGTGGAGGTCAGCCATATTGGCCAAGTTTTTTTTGAGCTTTTATGTTGCCTTTGTAAATCAAAGTATTGACCCCATGTGGCCTTACAGTGCAGAATGAGAAGGGTGAGATAACCATATGCCTTATTGACCTTATTAATGCTTTTTAAATCATTTTAGCATTTCATCATTCCTTTTTGCATTTGTTTCAAAACATTGAAATGTCATTTAAGTGATTTTGTTAATCACTTTGATATTTTCACTTGCAAATGAAATGTAATTCATATTGATGGTGGGTCCCCTTATTTTGTGCTTTGAAATGTAAAATGACTTGATTAAGTGATGTATTATGAATCACTTAATCAAGATTATTATCTTTAATGCCTTTTGGAGTCTTGTGTTTTCAAAACACACATATTGCATGAGTCAAAACTGGGAGACAAAATGATTGAACTACAGGCATGAGGAAAGTGTGGGAGTGAGGTATTTGACTATTTTAGAGGAACATGTGCTATTTTGGAGGCTATTTTATCATACTTTTGGCATGAATATGGTCTTGGCTTGACCTTGGACTATTTGGAGGAATTTTTGGAGTGATTTTAGAAGGTTTTTTTTGGCCTCATTGCTGCATCCGACCAGAACCTTCTAGATGGACATGTGTGAGGGGTTTTTGGTGGGTTTTTTGATTAAGTATGTTTATTTTGAGCATTTTGAGGGAGTTATTTCTTTTCTAGCAGAAGGATATCTTTGTTTCTTGGAGCTATTTTTCATGGAGCAGTATTGTAATTCAAATGGACTTGTAATACAGTAAGCACTTTGAATCAATAGAATAGAGCATTTTATCTTCTCTCTTCATGTTTCATGGTATGGCATTAATGATTGATCAGATTGTCTTGTGAAAATTCATCTTTCCTTGCAAACTTGTCTCATGTTTATTCATCTATTTAGCAAAAAATGCATGTTTACAAGTTATAAGTTGTGTTGTTAGTTGTGAAACCCCTGTTTTGCTTTTAAAAGCACTGTTTATAGACCTCCTTATAAATTATTTATGTAAACTGCATTTGAAATTGAGTTGTGTGAATCAAGCTTTATGATATTAATTTGAATGTGATAGGTTGTTGCCAGGTCTAAATTGTTTTGGTGTATCACCTTAGGTATTTTCAGTATTAGGTTCATTTTCATGCAATTCTTACCCTTTACCTCAGAATTTAGTAGTTAGGTGACATCAAAAGGGGAATCCAACCCTTATCACTGGAGGTCTGATTTTGAATAGGATACCCACAACCTGAAAGCAGTCCCATGTTACATCCAAATCTGCTAAGTTCATTCAAAGCTTGGCATTTAGGGTGCAGATTTGGACCCCTAACATTAACATAATTTTATTGTGAGATGAATATACCTTTATCAAATTGACAATTTTGTAGCCCAAGGAAGAAATTCATCTCCCCAAACATTGACATTTTAAACTCATTTTTATCACCTATATAAACTTTTTACACATTTCCTTATTTCCTCCAAATATTATTTCATCAACATACATAACCATAGTCAAGATTTGATCTCTCTCAACCTTGAAGTAAATATTGTTGTTTGCATTACCCTTTTTGAGACCCTGCTACAATAAGTACTTATCCAATCATACATACCAAGCTCTGGGAGCTTATTTGAGTCTATATAAAGCTTTCTTCAACCTACAAACCATATCAAAATCTTCTGATAACTAAAAACCTTTTGATTGTTCAATGTATACCTCTTCTTCTAACTCACCATTCACGAATGCAGACTTGACATCCATTTGATACACCTTGAAGTTTTTATATGTTGCAAAAGTCAAAAACATCCTAATGGCTTCCATTCTTGCTACTAGAGAAAAATTATCTTCAAAATATATTCCTTCCACTTGTCGGTACCCCTTACACAAAAGCATAGCCTTGTTTATGATAAAATTTCCATTCTCATTCAAATTGTTCCTAAAAAACCCATTTAGTTCCTATCACATTCTTGTTTTTTGGTCTTGGGACTAGCTCCCATGTTTGATTCTTCTTAATTTTCCTCAGTTCTTCTTCCATAGATTTGATCTAATTCTTATCCATGCATGCCTCAGTTAGTGTTTTAGGTTCTACCTCAGAAAGTAAAAAAAAAATTACATGTTCCGCTACCATAGAAGCTCTTCTTCTCGTCAGTACACCTTTTCTCTTATCTCCAATGATTTGATATTCAAAATGATTCCTTTGCACATACTTAAGAGTCTTAGGATTCTTTTTTGGAGCTTCTTCCTCTTCAACCAACATCTCATTTTCTTCGTTCTCTTCTTATTTTTCTTTTTCTCTGCAAGGAGGTTCATCAAATTCATATCCTTATATCAATACTGAGCTTTGATTTGATTAATCATCCACTTTGACACTTGCACTTTCAACTATCTTCTTTAACCTTTTGTTGTAGCATTTGTATGCCTTGCTCTTTGTAGAGTATCCAAGGAAGATTCCTTCATCTAATCTAGTATCAAACTTTCCTAAGTTTTCTTCATCTCTACTGATATAACATTTGCTTCCAAACACTCTAAAATATTTCACAATAGGAAGTTTTCCATACCATATTTCATACGGGGTCTTTGAATTTTTCACTCTTTCTTTTCCTCTGTTAAGAATGTATACTATAGTATGACTAGCTTCATTCCAATAGACTTCTGGAATATTTTCTTCCTTCATCATGGTTCTTGTTGCTTCTTGAACTATCATGTTCTTCCTTTCCACAACTCCATTCTACTGAGGAGTCCTAGGAGCTGATAAATTTCTTTTTATTCCATTATCTTCATAAAATATATTAAACTCATTGGAGGTGAACTCACCACCTCTATCAAACCTCAAACATTTGATTTTCAAATCCATTTCATTCTCAACCATAGACTTAAATGCTTTGAACCTATCTAGAGCTTATGATTTTTCTTTGAGAAATGTCACCCAAGTCATTCTAAATTAATAATCTATCAACAACATAAAATACATGTCACCTTGAGAGCTTCTTATTCTGGTAGGTCCACATAGGTCTGTATGCACCAACTCCAAAGGTCCTGCAATAGAGTATTCCTTAGTTATGAACCTCTTCTTTGTCTGCTTTCCAACATGAAACTCCTTACAAATTGTATTATTAGGCTTTGTAATTCTTGGTAGATCTCTCACAGCTTGAGTAGATTTGATCTTCAGTAAGCTATCAAAATTGATGTGACCTATTCTTCTATGCCATAGCCAACTTTCATTGATTTGAGACATGAAGCACTTAACACCACCACCTTTGAGCTAATAAACATTTCCTTATATCCTTGTTCTAGCTACAACCAATATTCTGGAGCTTCCTTTTTTTTATTTCATAACCATCATCCTAAAACATCAAATTGTATCCTCTACTACACATTTATCCTGAACTGAGAAGATTATGTCGGAGAACCTTGACATAAAGAACATCATCTATCTTATGCTTTCCATCAAAACTAATTTAACCTTTTCCATAGATCTTAGTAGATGTATCATCACCAAACTTAACAATACCAACATCATACTTTTCAAGCTTAACAAACTTACTCTTATCACTTGTCATATGATTTGAGTGTCTACTATCAATTATCTAGTAGTTTCTCTCCTCTCTTGCATGAAAATTAGTCAACATAGTTCCTTCAATATTGTGACTTTTTTCTGGAGGAATTTCCTTCACACATATTTTAGTATCAGTATAATTAGTTGCAAAGTTTAGAGCCATGAACAAGAATTTCTCACTTCCATCATTTGGATAGCCTGATTCCTCATCATCAAATACACCACTATCTTCTTTAACATAATAACTCTTCTTGACAGATTTATCATTATGGTCTTTTTGTTTGTCATTTGAAACTTTTATTGGACATTTAGAAGCATAATGACCTATCTTTCCACAATTGAATCACTTAAAGGGTAACTTACCTCTACATTTTCTAGTACCCTTTTCAATCTCCTTACAAAATTTTCTTTCACCGAATCAGATTCATCATTCTCTTTTTAGATGACTTTAAAAGCAATTTATTTCTTTGGAGCAGATTTTTCAATCTCTCTTAATTCAAAAGTAGTTAAAGCACAAAAAATTTGATCTCTAGAATATTGATCAAAATTTTGAGCTTCCTCGATAGCAAAAACTTTAGCACTATAAGCTTTAGGAAGAGTTCTCAATACCTTTTTCACAACTTCACTTTCCTCTAGCTTTCCACCAAGACCATTGATGTCATTAACAATTTCATCCACTTTGAGCATGTAACCAACAATATCTTCATCTTCTGACATCCTTAGGGTTTCAAATTTGACTTTGAAATTATGTAACTTTGCTTTCTTGACCTTATCATCTCCTTCATAAATGCTTTGCAACTTTTTCCAAATCTCTTTAGAATTTTTGAGGCTTATCACCTTCACAAGTTCTAAATTAGAAAGCCCACTCAAGATAGCATTCCTTGCTTTTCCATTATTCTCATAATCCTTGATCTCATCATCACTTGTTGGAGGAGTAGTAGGAATAGTGTATCCATTTTCAACCGACTTCCAAACAACAAACCCTAATGAGACAAGAAAGGCTTCCATCCTATATTTCTAGAAAGCATAGTTTGTTCCATCAAACATAAGACCTTGACACCATTCTTGTGTGCCATCTAGATTTACCTCAAGAGGTTAAGCTTCTTCCAAGGAACCACAACTCTGATACAAATTTTTATACACATAGGACATCTGAGAGGGTGGTGAATTAGTTACAGATTAAAACATTCAAACCCTCATTAACCTTTAAACCCTTATTAAGCATCCACATGAATGTAAACACATGAAACATCAACAAATCAAGAACCATACACAATAGAACACAAAATTTAAATGGAAAACCCTAATCAGGGGGGGGAAATGGTGAGGATTAAATCACATATATATGAATAACAACATCAAATACAAAAAAATCACTACTGGAAGGGCTCATTGTCCAGAAGAAAAGAATGGCTCACTGCCAAGAGCTCGCTTCCCAAAAGACTCATTGTCTAGAATAGAAAGAGAATAGAAGAAGATTGTTACAAGGAGGTTCACTACCTCAAAGAAACAAAAATATCCACCACAAAAACTCTACATCATCCACAACCTTCAGCTCACTACCTCCAACAACTTTAGTTACATTGAAAATGTAGACACCTTTTGCTCATTGCCTCTGATATCCTTAGGTGTTTAAGCTTGCACTCAGATCTCAACACCTAATCACATACACATTATTTTTCATACCACAAGACACTACACACATCTCCAATAATTAACCTTGCATATATATCAACCACAACCTCAAAATCCTTCTCCAAGCTAGCTTCAATGAAATGTATGCACCTCAAACATCCAACCACCAAATAGGTCGACACCAAACACTTTCACGGTGAAAAGAAGTGAATGTGAACCACACCATGGGTTAACAAGGACCCAAATCTACACTAACATGCTATACCATGCTTCCACAAACAACAAACCATCTCTTCAATCAGTGCTAACATGCCAAGTTGGCCAAACCTGCACTAACACTACCAAGCAACCACATAGACACTTCACTAGGTTTGGAAACATCCTATGGACCACAAAGAAACACCACAAAACATCTGAGAATATTATAAAACCATTATAATATTTAGAAACACTTTCATAATCACCTGAAATTGAGAATACTATCATCTTGTGCAACCAACCACATTGCCACAGACATACAACTCACTAACCAACCTTGCAAACAAATTGAACACCAAAATCTCTAGGGGAAGGTAGATACAAAAAATATTATCATGTTCCCAAATCCATGAGACAAGAAGCCTCAATACAGAGAAATGCATAGCAACTCCATTTCTCCCAGACAACCTTCTTCACAGGCAACACACTGTTAGACACATCTTCCACTGCCGCACAATCTAGAACCTGAAACTCTGGATATAACACCTCTAAACACCTTTGATCATCTCATCCAAACTGCACAAGCATATATTCAAGCATGAAGAAATTTGGAGCACAATGCAGAACATAACTCTGTCACATTGTACACTCTCTATGCAAATTTTCTCAAAATAACTTGGAAACCAATTGAGCCAACTATATTAGGAACACCTACTCAACACTAAAAACATCTTCTCATCACAACCAAAGTATAGGTTGACATAGGTTGACATCAATGACAAAACTAAAGATAACATAGTGCAAAAATCTCCAGCATTAAATCCTTTGAAGGATAAGGATGAGGAGGTTGAGAAACCCAATAGGGTTTGTATCATTAAAGGAAGAAATTATTGAAGGATCTCAAGAAGGAGAAGGTATGCTTTTCCTTCCTACTTAATCCTATAGAGCTTGTGATAGAAAAAAGAGGGGAAGAAGCTCCCATGGAATTCCAAAATATTTTAAATGGATCCATAAAAATTATAATGAAGGACTTACTTGATGGATTACCACTAGTGAGAAGTATTATTCATTGCACTGACCAAGTGCAAGCCTACCAAATAAGGCACCATATAGAATTACACCCATGGAAAATGAAGAGGTAAACTAAAAAATACAAGAGTTGTTAGACAAGGTTAATGGACCTTGTACTTTTATAATGAGAATAATGAATGGGGTATTGAAACCATATAAAGGTTCAAAAAATTATGCATTTGGATGACATTTTATTTTTTAAGAAACACACTTGGAACATATTAGGTTAGTATTACAAATATTGAGAGAAGATAAAGTGTTTATGAATGTAAAGAAATATAGTTTCATGAAGGATGAATTAGTGTATCATATATTTGTTATTTATATTAATGGATTGAAGATGGAACCTAAGAAAGTTAAATTTATTGTTGAATAGCCTACACTAATAAGTATATATGAAGTTAGGTATTTTCATGGATTAATTAGGTTTTTCTTAAAATAGTGGGGTATGTGCATCAGTTACTAAAACAATAAGAGGGGATAAAAGGAATTCAAGTGGAAATTTGTAGATAATAAATTAATTGAGTTTCTAAAGAAGAAAGTGATAGAACAACCTATGTTACCTTTACCAAATTTTGATAAGATATTCAAGTGATTATGATGCAAATGGAACTATAATTAGAGTTGTGTTAAGTCAAGAAAAAATGCATATTAATTAATTTAGTGAGAAACATAATGACACCAAAAGATAGTATTCAATTTATGACCAAGAATTACATAGAATTATGCAAGTGTTAAAGAAATGAAGATATTATTTGTTTTCAATGTAATTTATTTTATACATTGATTATCAAGTATTGTGATATTTCAATAGTTAGGGTAAGTTCAGTTGAATCAAATACATGTTAAATGAGTTAAATTTATACAAAATTATTTATTGTGTTGAAACATAGAATTCATATATCCAATGGAGTAGCTAATGCATTGAATAGAAGACATAATTGGTTTGTGGGAATGAGAATTCAAGTTATTGGTTTTGATGAATTGAAGAATTTGTATGACATTGATACTAATTTTCAAAGGTATGACAAGTTTGTAAGATAGTAGTAAGTGGGAACACAACTAAATGATTGAATTACTTGATTCAAGGTGTTTTTCTTTTCAATAGAATATAAATATGTATTCCTAAGAATTGATTCAAAGAGAGCTTCATCAAATAACAAAATAATGGTAGATTGGAAAGTTATTTTAGGATTGATAAAATCATAGCATTAGTAAGTGAACATTTTTTGTGTTTGTAAATGTATATAAATGTTTTTATTATATAAGAAGCATTTACAAGGCGTATTACCCTTAACATAAAAGTCCACAAGGGAAATAGTTCAGATAACCAAGTTTAACATAAACACAAAACAAATAGAGACAACAAAATAACAACAAAGAAAAAAAACCCAATAGACGAAGTGACCAAAAAGCACCACCCAAGACCCCCCTACTTGGAGATGTTCTCCAATTCCTCCATGAGGAATTTGAAAAAATCCATCTTTGGCTAACTGGAGCTAGGTTCAGTAGTAAGATCATGTTTTTAAATCTCCTCCTGGAGCACCAACGCCAGAGTGACCACAAAGTGATGGATCAGTTTGAGAGTGAAGGAGAGACAATTAAGCTTCCTTTCAAGCATGCTAACCTAAGTCATTAAACCATGTAATCTTGAGCAGTTTTCTCACAAAGATGACTAGCTTCATTTTTGCGCTCATGAGGGGGATGGAGTCCCCCATGATCATTTTGAGTTTGGGGAAGTGGCTTGGACCATCAATGTTATCTTCAGTATCCTCCTCCATTTCCTTATTACTATTATCCTACATATTATCTTGTTCATAATTGCTTGATATTTCATCAATAATGACCTTGGGCCTCTGATTACTGGCCAACCTATTGGATCTTCTCACACTGGTAGGCTTAATACTAGCTTTGGGTTTAGTAACAATCATGTTATCCTCATCACAGGTGTTATTAGTTATATCTTCACCCTCCTTGTTTGTAAAGTTTATTTCTTCAATAAAGAAGGTGACATAACTCTTATTTTTCTTAGTTATTCTTCATAGCATGTTTTCCTTGATTCTTAATAGGATTATTCTTTACCTCACAAAGGCCCACCATGTAGTTTTTTAGATCTGCATATGGTTAATTTTGCTCTTCTTTTTAGACTGTTTGGCCAAGGGAGGGCTAGTTCCGGGAGTGGGATAGTTGGCATTTAGCTTTCACTTGGTACCAAGTTTGGAAACATTGAGGGGGTTCAAGGGGGATTAACATCTGACTCCTCTTCCACCAGAATATCTCAAATAGGTTTGGGAGGGTAGAGTGCAAGATGAAAATGGTATAACCTCAAAATAATCCCTTGATGGAGTGGGATAGGGGGTTTCTCAAGGTTCTTGGCTAAGAGATTGACAACCTCTTTCAAAGATAGCTCAAAGGATGAAAGAAGGTAAAAAGGGAAGCTTATAAGTAGGGGGTGTTTGAAATTATTCAACAAAGGCATATGGTAAAAAAAATAAAAATTAAACCTACCCTCTAGAGTTAAATATTTCATTATCACCAAGTAAACTAGGTTTGATGACTTTGATAGCTGAGTGATCCCACAATACTAGTTTACAATTCCCTTCACAAAGGAAAATTGCAAAAATGCTCCAAAAAAAAAATCAGGTTTTTAGGGGTTCGCTCGAAGGGGGGTGTTCACATGAATACAAAAGGGGAGGTTTTCTCGTACCCCTTCGAGCGAACCCCTTTTTGATGTCAACCCATTTTTGGCACATTTTTTAATTAAAACAAAGAAATTTTGAAAAAAAGGGGGGTTCACTCAAACCCCCTTCAAGCAAAGGGGTTCACTCTAACCCCCCCTTTTTTGCCTTCTCCCCCTCCTTTCTCATTTTATTGCAGAATTTTATGTTTCTAGGCTCAAGTTGAGGATGAAAATGGAGGCAAATTCACAGACCCAACTGGATGATGGTAGTCCTCAAAATGAGCTATCCATCAAATATAATTTTAATATATTTTTGTTTTATTATGTATTTTTTTTAGTTTAATTAAACATATAGATTTTTCACCAAAAATCAAGCTCTTTGTTTTGAACATGTGGAAAAATAGCAGATTATCAAAAAAAATTTGGAAAATATCTATGCACTAGATATTGATGTCCTCGATCCAACAAAAAAAATGAATTTCGATGCAAACAAAATTTTTTATGTGGACTAGCAAGTAAACCTATGTCTAAATTGTAACTGGTCTAACTTCAAAACTTAATTAAGAAAAAATATTCAATAAAACACTATGAAAAAAAATGCATGCACTAGATATCATAGTTACAAGTCTAAATCAGAAAAAACATAGAATTTTATCCTTCATAGAAGAAAGGTTGTGTTAGAAAGTACACGTCACACTTTAAAAATGGTGTTTATTGTTAAAAAAATAGTTTTTGAAGAAGATGGAAAACAACCCTCCCTAAGTGCTTTGACTCCTTTAGGAGCTCGGATGATGGGCCCAAAACAATGGAATCAGATGATTCTTAATTGCCTGCCTTGGAACATTAGGGGACTTGAGTCCCTATTATGAAGTATAGTATAAGAAGGTACTTAAATCAAGTCAAGGAAAAGGACATTGTGATGCTCCAAGAGCTCAAATTTGTAAGCTTCTAGGTTGAGATGAGCTTGAATTTTATTTGGAATGATTCAACCCACTTTTCTACAAAACATGAAAAAGGGAAAGGAGGTACTACAATTTTGGTTGCAAATAAGTGGGCCAAATGGGTTACTAACTAGGGCCTTTCTCCCTGCAATAGAGTTGTGTGGATCTTGATTGAAAAAGATAACCTAAATGTTGGTATATGTTCAGTGTATGCACCTAATGACTATAGGAAAAGGTGTATTCTCTGGGATTGGTTAAGCGATCTTCAGGAGATCCCATGGATCATTGGAGGAGACTTTAATATGATAGAAAACTCTGAGGACAAGTTGGGTGGATGTGATATGGGCTGGAAAGGCAATGAGAAATTATTTTGGTATAAAATAAAAAATAAACTTCAGCTCTTTGACCCCATAGAAGGACTTAGAAAAGAAAAGAAAAGTATATGGTTCACATGGTACAACTTCCAAAAGTGAGAGAAAAGAATTTACTGCAGATTGGATAGATTTTATGCAAACGAGGCAATTCAGTTTGATAAAGTGGGGGAGTACAATACTAGGGTCAAAGTGACTCCTTGGACTCTCTCAGATCACCATCCTGTCTCGGTCAAAGTAATGTTGGAAAAAGACCAGCCTACCACTATGAAAAAAGAGGCAAAATTCTTGTTGAATACGAAGTTGTTGGAGAATGAGGATTGTTGTGATGCCATTTTTACAGTTAAAGAGATTAACAAATGGATGCACAAGGGGCTTTCACACATTGAAAGATGGAATACCAATGTGGAAGCCTAGAAATTTTTTTTCCAAACAATTGGTCAGAAGAGGGCAAAGGACCTAAGGAAAAAAGAGAGCTTATTGCAAGGGAACCTCCTAAAGGCTGAAACTTCCCTACAAGGAACCAAAAAGTACATCCCTAAATGAGGTGTTAGTAGCTGTGAAGGGGGAACTGAGAAAAATTCAGATGCTAAAGGACCAAGGCATCAAAACTCAGGAAAGACTAAATTGGGCCTCTCAAGGGGATAGAGGTTCCAAATTCTTCTTTAATTTCATTAAAAAACAAAGAAGCCAAAGAAAGGGTTAATGTGATTTGGCACAATGACAACCTGAGCAAGGATCCCGAGGTTATTCAGAGCTGCTTTCTCCAATTCTACAAAAATCTTTTTACCTCAGAAGGAAATAATGCTCAAAGCCAAAAGGCAAGGGATGATTGCAAAAAACTAATTCCAAAGAAGCTTTCTGAACAAGAAGCTAGCCAGCTGGGCAGACCCCTCTCCTTGGAAGAGGTTAAGGCAACAATCCTTGCGCTGAATAATGATAAGGCCCCGGGGGTGGATGGAATCCCCATTGAATTCTATAAGAAGAATATTGATTGGGTGAGTGAGGAACTCCTCAGTGTATACACTGAAGCTATTGATGTGGGCTCTCTTAGTAGAAAAATTAATAAAGGCATTATAAAACTAATCTCTAAAGAGGGAGACAAGGCACTTGTCAAAAATTGGAGACCTATAACCTTGCTAAATGTCTCCTATAAAATTTTTGTGAAGGCTATAGCCATAAGGTTGGCAGGATTGCTTCCAAACATAATTAACAGTACTCAAACAGGTTTTATCAAGGGGAGATATATTCTGGAGAACCTCCTAACAAGTTGGGAGGCAATGGGCTGGGCAAGAACGTCAGGGAAAAATGTGAGTCTGCTCTTAGTGAACTTTGAAAAGGCTTATGATAGGATTGAGTGGCCATTCATATTGATGGTCCTTGAAGCTTTTGGGTTCCCTAAGGAAATATGCAGAATGATTGAAACTCTTATGAAGGATGCCAATGCACAAATAGAGATTAATGGATGCTTGACGAAAGAGTTTGAGTTGTAGAGATCCATAAGGAAAGGTTGCCCCCTAGGCCCTACACTTTTTGTGATAGTTGTTGATGCTCTGCACTATATCCTCAGAGATAACCATCTCACACCCAAAGTAATTGGCATTGTACTTCCTAATAAAGAGGAGCTAATGAACCTCTAGTTTGCTGATGACACAACCCTTATGGTAAAGTTGGAAGAAGAAAATGTGAGACATCTCATGAGAAAACTTTATTTCTTGGAAAAAGTTGCAGGCTCTAGAATCTCAAAAGCCAAGTCTATTATGTTGAGTTGGGAGGAAAATCATCCTCCTTGGTTTGATAGGTTGGGTCTACAATGGGGGGGACCAAGTAAAATAGTAAGATACCTGGGATCCCTTTTACAGTCAGCCCCAACCTGAGAGACATGTGGGAGTGGGTGAAGGGAAAGGTTGAGAAAAAGTTAAACAGTTGGAATAATAAGTACCTCTCTCTGGCAGGAAGGGCTCAAGTGTGTCAAAAAATTCTTGCCTATTATAACATTTACTACTCCTTAGCATGGCTCTTTAACAACTATCAAGTTGAGGAAATTCAAAATAAAATTAGACAATTCTTATGGTCTGATGGCAGAGGTAATAAGAAAATGCATGCAATAAAGTGGGAGATTTGTTGTATGGATAAAAATCTGGGGGGGCTAGGACACAAGAACCTAAAACAACAAGGCTTAGCCCTGGCTACAAAATGGATCCGCAAGGCCCTCACAGGAAATGAGCCTTGGAAATTTTTGGTTAGAAACAATATTAAGCTTGCTACACCAAAAAAATCCAAGACCTGGAAGCACTTACCTCTTTGTGACTTGATCTTTGGCAAGTTTGCAACAACCCCTGCTGGGTCTAGGGTGTTTAAAAGCATGTGGAAAGCTTGGGAATATTATAAAGATAAAATCATAAAGAAGTGTCAATTGATATTGATATAAACAAGATCTTCTTGGATAGATCCATTTGGTGGAATGTATTCCACAATGACAAGCCACTGGCTTGATTACAAGGATGCTTTGCTAAATCCTGGAATCAAAAAGGTTTGTCCCACTTTGACCAAATCCTGATAAAGGGTAGGCTGAAATGTTGGGATACCCTGAGAGTTGAGTTTTACTTGCCTTAAACACAGAAAAGAACCTTTGATACCATTAAGAAAAACATGGTTATTCCCCTAGCTAACATGAATGATAGGAAGAATAATGTGCATGATCTTAAATGGATGGAAAATAACAACATTGTAGGTCTAAAAGCAAAGGAGATTTATGGGCTATTGGATAATAATCCTGAACTGGCAGAAGGCTTGAACTAGAAGTGGAGGTTAAATTTAAATGATAAATATTGGAACCTAATCTTCAGACATAATTGGAACACCTTGGAACCCAAGAAGGATGCATTTAGATGGTTGTTGTTGATGTAGAAACTACCAAATGTGGACTCTAGCAAGTATCCGCTTGTTGGCAATATCTGTAAAAAAGTTGATTCTATAATGCTTTTTTTTTACTGCTTTTTTGCTAAAGAAATTTGGAATATTTTTAAAATTGACATGTTAAAAGATGGGCAAACAAAAGAGGATAGCAAGTTAGAAATTTTAATGGGAAAATGTAATGGGTTTTGGGAAAACTAATAACTTACTCTGGTTAATTCTATCAACTGAAATATTGTGGTTTATTTGGAAGGCAAGGAATAAAGAAATCTACCAAGGCTGTAGAAGAGATCTTACTGAGTTTTATAGAAAACTCACTCTACACTCCATTTATGTGTAGGTTTCCATCAGCTTCTAGGCAGCAAAGGAGAAATTCCAAAATATGATGGTGGAAGACAAAACAAAAAAAAAACTAGAAATTGTCATTTGCAAAGCAGTGGCTGGAACATAGAGAAGGTTGCAATACTGAGAGAAGTGTCTACTTGAATAGCAGAGGCTTAAATCACAGAAGAATAGACAACAAAAGGAATGTGAAAGGCAATAGCACATTTGTGTAATGATGTATTTATACCTTTATATTGCTACTTTTGTAATGTAAATTGTTCTATTGTAGAATGACAGCTGAATTATTATGGGTTGAAGCAGTGGCCCCAAACCAATGTATTAACTGCTCTTAATGTTGTACTATTTTTTTTTCAACTATATTGAATACAAAAAAAGAAGATGGAAAAAGAAATGCAATTTGATTCCAATTTTTTTTTAAAATATATATTTAGAATCTATAGAAAAAGTGTCACAAATCACTAGTTTGCATCATCTTCAAATTCCTCATGGTTTAGCATCTATAGGTGCCCGAAAGTAAAGATTTAGTTAAAAAAATTCAGTTCAATGTCTAGTTTGGCCAAAAATTGTAAACCAGTATTGTGGGATCACCTAGCTTGTTTTGGTCATACCCAACATGCAATTTGGTGGGGTACTCGTTATTTTTCAAAAATTGGTTCATGTTGTCGGCATCCTAAACTTTAGTGTGTTTCTTGATTTTTTGACACATACATGAGAGACCAGTCACTTTATCTATAATCTCCTCACTAACCTCAAAAGAAATCCCACCAAGCTTGACCTATTGAGTACTCCATCTGTTAGCAAACTGAATCGATAGGTTCTCATCATGTCCATTGAGACTCTCTGCTAAAGGTGTCAAGCCTCCCTCTATGCAGATATTCCATAAGAGGGAATCTCTAGAAAATTATTCACAAGAGCTAGGATTTATCTAAACCCTATCCCCACCCATATTCTAAATCAGGATTAGTTGGTTTGCTAGGCTAAGATGGTAGCAAAGAACAAGTTGCTTGAATGGTTTGAAGTAACCAAAAATATGAAAAGGCCTGGAAAAACATAGATAGGATAAATAATACCACAAGCCTTCTTGAGATATGCAAGACGAAGTGATATTTTTGTTGTCCTAAATAAATTTGATGATATATCCCCATGTGTCGGCAATCTTTTCCAAAATCTCGTCACTGAAAAAAGCATAACTTAAAATGATTAAAGGATGTCTTGAGAGGGGGGCTGGTAATAATGATCCAGTAAACAATATTTGAGTTATAATTTTCATCATATGTTTTGAGATATGGTTTTCTTTTTTTCCCCTGCCAACTAAATCTAGTGATGATTTCACTAAAGTTGGGAAGAGGAGCCTTGTGCAGGGCAAGTTTAGTGGTTCCCAAAATAAAAATATTCTTTCATTTACATAAGATAACATTCCACCTCAAATTATGGTACAAATTAGTAGTGGCTCTAAATGTCCACATGTACCAATCCATGCTTAACATCCAATCTCACATCAACTTACCCGTCATAAGGGTTATCACAAGAGTAAGAAAAAAATTATAGCTTTTAAGAAATGAGAATGGGTCTCTTCATTTTGGATACTAGTTTTTTGCTCCTCCAAGATCAAACCTTTGACATTTACTAGAAGAGCTGAGTAATCTCTCCAACATCTCATAAAATCCAAAGATATCCCTAGGTTGTCCATGGCACCAACGACCTTATTACCTTCTCTATATATATGAGATATTTTTTTTCTTTCCAATTTCCTGAGGATATTCTAGATATCCACAACAATATCATCACAATACCATCCAACAAAACCTTTACCTTTGTTAGCATCAATGATATTTTTAGAGTCTCCTTCCACCTGTAGAGTTTTGATCCCTATAGATAAATATATTTTGATACCACCAAGCATTAGTATAGCTTCAGTTCTCATAGAAGATTGCTCTTTAATACCCCCAACATAACTATCAATAAATTTTCATTTAGAATCTCTTATTATACCCCCATACTAGCAAGGCTTGGGTTTCCTTTTGCATCCCTATCAAAGTTGAGTTTAGACCAACCCAATTGTGGAGACCTTCATTTGGTGTTTTGTCTTGCTATAAATTTATTGTTATCAAAGGAGTTTGGGTCTAGATGTAAGCCCCAATTATGGGCTATATTGATCTCCATTTCATTAGGGGGCATGCCTGGGTATTTCTAATTACATAAAGATGCATTCTCTATTAGATGTTTGGAGAAAATACCAAAAACCACCTTGGGGCTCTTTTATTCATTACAAAAAATCCTATTATTCCTTTCCTCCCAAATGCACAAACAAATGAAGGGGGGACTTGTCTCCAAATATCCGTAATTAGGGGGTGAGTGAAAGGATAGACCCAATTTTTCACAAGGATTTTGACATAATCATTAAGACCAGTAGAAACCCAATCTTTGTAGAGAGGAGGCCCAAATCTCAACAGTAAATGGGCAACATAATAATAGGTGAGACATGAATTGCTCATCTATTTTGCATAAAGTGCATGTATTAGGGATTTGAAATCCTCTCTTAGGTTATCTTGGTTGAGGATCTTGTTGTGGGAAGTTGTCCACCAAAATAATTTAATCTTTGGAATCAGGTATCAGTTACAAATTTATTTCCAAAATCTATCGTAGGAACCATGCTCTAACATCATACTATAAGCTGACTTGGCAGTAAGGTCTCATTTACTCTCCTTAGCCTAGAAGAAGTTATCTTCTTTTTGGAACATAAGAATTCTAGTGAAGGAAAGGGTTTTCTAGAGAGGCCAAGATTTTTTCCTTAACCCTTGAGTGTTGTGGCAACATCTCTCCAACATTTTCTATTTTGGCAGCCTGATCAACCAATGAAATAATCAACATTCTTACTGAAGTATTTTGAGGTAGGACCCTTGAGGTCCTTAAACTTAGATTGATTAAGGGGATGTCCCAATAAACAAGAATCATACCAAAAGTTAATTTTGTAACCATTCCCCAATTTCGATCTCATACCACCCTAGAGTAGTTGCAGTATCTTCCCATTTCAGCAGGAGGTGGTTATGGTCGAACACCATCCTAGAGAGAGCTAGGAGGTTAGGATTAAGAAGGGTTCCCCAATTGGGAGAGATTAGGAATATGTCAAGTCTAACTTGGATAAAATTTTCACCAAATCTCCTATTTTTCCAAGTAAGGGTTGGCCTTGAAGGTCTATATCGATAAGCCCAATAACATTCAAAAGGTTTGTCAAGTCTATCATACTATCAGTGTAATCAATCAAACCTACACATTTCTCTGAAGGGTAGAGGGGGATTTGAAGTATGCTTCAAGCATCCATTATGCCTCCTTATTGCCAAGGATCAAACCACGTAGTTCAAGCCAAATACTTTTTCTAGTATATCTCATGTTGGGTGCATAGATATTTAGGAAGTTCCAAGATAGACCAACAATAAAGAATTGGAGACCCAAGCAATATTTAGTTTGGAGTAACTGGGAGCCACTCATCCTTTTTGTGTTCCACATAGTAACAAGACCACCTGAGACTCCAAAGGCCTCACTGATCAAAAATTAGGTAGTGGGCCATATGTTCTTAGAAATGGTTTTAAAATTTGTTTTACTCATATTTACTTCTTGTAATAAGAGAATGTCAATATTGTGCTCTAGGATACAATTTTTTAAAGTCATCCATTTGTGTGGGCTATTTAGACCTCTAATATTCCATGAGAAGAAATTCGTTTAGATATCTTCTTTGAGTATGCTTCCAACGTCCTTTGTTTTCCAATAGCTATCTCCTTTGATGTTTCTCTATTCTTCTTTTGTCTTTGGGAAGGTCTACCTTCCTTCTTTGATTTACCTTTTTTTCTTTGGGGTTATCCAACCATTAAGGCCATGTGTTTGACTATCAATCTGGGAATCCTCTGCTATCTTTTTCTAGATGGAAACCGTCTCAATAGGAGACTTTACACTTTTACTTTGTGGGAGTAGGTTTTCAACAAGGTTTTGACTGTTAGTAGGGTTACAATATATTTCCCCTTATTCTATGTCTTTTAGCTCAAAAGGTGACCTTTCATTCAATTCATTCATTAACAAAATACTCTCCAACAGAGTATCTTAAGGCACTTGTAGATTCTTGGGAGAACCCAGCGGAACTAGCTATGTATTTTGTTTTACTCCCATGTTGGATATCAAAGTATCTTGTCTTTCAAGTCTTTCTTTCCAGGTGTACTCTTACCTTGGATTTCATTGAATGACAACACACTATTCATCTGAGCAACCTCGAACACTATCATCTCTTTAGTATCCTAAAGAAAGATAGAGTCTGTCATTATTTCCTTAACCCCAGGTTTAGGAGGAGTAGTAAGGATATTTATGCTCATCTTTGAAGGGTTAGTCCTTTGAAAGATACCCCGAAGGGATCACAAGATCTTTGAGTTTTTGTTGGCCCTTGATTGAGGCTTTGCAGTCAGAGATTAGATGACTAGGTTTGGAACATTTCTAATATAATACCATAGCATTCTCATAGAAAAATTTTTGGGACCATTTTCCATATTTAGAGTTCAGAGTAACAAAGTTGGGAAAAGTCTTATTAATATCAATATTGACAAAAAAGCAGGAAAATACTAACCTGGATTTCATTTTGGTGATGATATATTATTATGAAGTGGTTGAACAAGTTCCCAATCCATTGGAAGACCAAATCATCCTAAAATTCAAGAGACAGGCCTGCCAACCAAAACCAAACGTGAGTAGATTTGTTGAGATCTATTGTAGGGTCAAACCTTGGCTTCCACCGACAAAGTGAAAAGCTATATTTTCCATATACCCAAGGTCCCGAGGAGAGGGTTAGTAGAAGATCTTTAGAAGTAAACTTGAATAGGAATAATCCTCCAACCATGGCACTAACATCAACACTACCCTTTGAATTCCATTTGGCCTTAGTCCATCGGTAGACCATATCAATGGAAGGGGAAAATGAAAAAAAAAACCCTACCAAAGAGTTATCCATTGAAGACACAATCCTTTCAATAGTGGAGTCCAAAAAAGATATTTTCATTCCGGAGTCAGATTCTAACAAAACAAGTTGACAATTTTCTCTCTCAGTGGCAAGAAAGGAATCTTGAGGTGAATCGATGAGCACACTTTTCCAACCCTTGGGCCTCAAGATGATAGGAATCTCGGGCACCACATCAAGTATCTTCGAGGAGGGAGGGTCTCCCAAGGAAGGTGGGGAAGCATGTGCTAAAAGAATGCTAGAGTCTATGAGGGAAAAAGGAGGGGGACCATGAGGTACCCCAAGAGAATTGACCACCATGCACACAGAGAATTCAAAGTTGCAGAGCGGGAGTTAGAAGAAGAAGCCAAAATACAAAAAACATAATTTGTAGGTTTCAAACAAACACAATGTATACAAATGTTAAAAGGTATGTGTAAAATCATATAGTTTGTTAATTTTCTAAAGGAAATAATCAAAACGTTAGATTGCATAAGCCATTACTAATTCCAAAAAAACCTTGAGAGGATAGTAGCATGAAATTTGTTAAATTTCTTATAAACCTAGAGAGCTCATGATTCTATTTTTGTTGTAGTTGATAGATTTTAAAGCTAACACACTTTATTGCTTGTAAGAAAAATAATTATACACTACACATCATTGATTTATAATGAGAGAAATTATAATATTGTATGGATTGTCTAAGAGTATTGTATGCATTGGTTTATTTGCATTACTTATATATGTATGTATATATGTAGAAATGAACATGGAAATAATCTAAATAACATAACCATAATACATTGTTACTATTTTCTTTGTGATAATTGGGTCATTGATTTATCCACTTCATACCAAGTTGATAGTTGGGGAGGTAAAAATTTCCTTCAACATGTGGATTCAATCGCATTCCCCATTGTAGCTAGAGCAATAAATAAAATTGGATTTGCTTAGTATTGCTACATTAGATGGTTGTATATTATTTATTTCTACTATGTCTACATTGCATATTATATCACTATTGCATATGTAAAATTTTGACATGTTATCTATTGAATTATATGTTTATTTAGTAGATGTAATATAGAACTCAATTTTACTATAAGATTATGATAAATTAGAGAGCTGATTTCTGGATAGAAACTGTGTAGTTTTTTGAATCAACGTTTCAGATCATACTCCATTATCCATACATCCTGATGATGAATCATGAAGTATGATCTGGAACGTCGATTCAAAAAACTACACAGTTTCAATCCAAAAATCGACTCTCTAAATCATTAATATTACATTTTTATGATATAAACATTGTACAAAATTTAATAGATTTTCTCATTTTATTTGATAATTTGTCACAACTATCTTTATGCAATGCTATTTAAATGTATAAACCATTGCTTTCATGTAAGCTTTTCCCTACCACTAAATCAACTACAATTGGATTGTTGTAAATATAAGGTTTCATATAAGGTTTTTATATTATGAAGCATTAAAAGATGTTATGCCAAAAATGGTGAGCTAATATTGTGCTTATTTGGTCAAGCACGTAAATATGGTAGTCAAAGGGCATACTTTGAATTGATAAGAGATAATAGTTAGTGAAGCACGTGAGGCCTAAAAAACAAATTAGATTCATTGATAAAGGATTTAAAATCTTATATAGAAGCATCTTCCAAGATAAAAGGCAAAATCAAACTTAAAATAACAATGTCAACATAAAACTACACCTTACTTTATAAATAAATCCCACCTAAAAAGTAGCACTATGAATAGGATATCATAGTGTTCACTATAACATAAATTTTATTTGACTAGTAATGGTTTAAAAAACCAAAGTTGAATGAAACACGTTTTATATATATAAACCCAAATGATTAAAAAAAAAAAATTTAAAAGTTAAAGTTGAAAAGTTATCTCTATAATTCATAAAGCACCTTATCATTTTTTATATAATGATAATGACAAGATATTTTGAGGTATACATAAATAATTATATTATTCTATATATAATGATAAAAGTGTTTCATAAATATATATCATAAAGTATCATTTTATTTTAAGGAAATAGGATCTAGGTTGTATCTATATATGCAATCTATATTTATTTTTTCTATAATAGTATAAATGATTTTGTGATTATAATATTTAAATAGATTATTTTTAAAATTTTAAAGTAATTTTATTATAATTAATATTTTTAATTTTATTTTAAGATTTTTATGTTTTCAAATTTTTATTTTTTATTAGAGGTAAAGATGGAGTTTTGAAAAGGTTCAAATTATTGTATAAAAGATCAGAAAAAATAATCCACCACAGATATAACCATTAGACTAAAACAAGGCCAATAATAACAAGATGAACCAATATCAATAAAATAAAATAATTTTCCAAAGTATTGATATAGTTCAGACAAGACTCACTTAGCAATGAGAAAATCAAGGTGACTTGAAGCCAAAAAGTTCCAAAAAAAACCTTAAGTTCATTTGGTTTTCCTTCTCATTGAAGCATTGCTAAGGATTCCTTGACCACACATTTTTATTGCAACCAATCAAGAAAAAAGAGGAGTGCAATAGCATTCCCTTGCTTTCCAATAAATTGTATAATATTTTTTTATAATTAATAAATTTATTTTATAAGAAAAATATTTCACTTAAAACTATTTTTATTAATTCCTATTAAGTGATATTATATAACTATTAATAAATTGTTGGCTACTAATCTGAATTTAAATATTTTATAACTATTTAAAAAAATTCTAAAGATTTAACCTTATTTTCAAATATTATATTTTTTTAATATTTTTATGTTATTATTGTAGACATTCATTATGCCCACATTTAAAAAAATCATGTCCTAAATAATAATAACCATTTCATATGCAATAGCTAGTATTTTTATGATGTTTCATATACACTAATAACACTCTAGGTGTACACGTATAAAAAAAGATACAATCTACCTTCCATGCCTACTTATTAAGATTCCTTTCGATAAGTGCAAAAAGATGGGGGACCAAAAAGGGGGCTTAAGTGGCCACTTTTTTTCTGAAATCGGGAAATACTGGCCTTGGACATGAAATTGAGGATAGTTACACTCAAAATTTTGAGATGCAACAGAAACAAGGATCGTAGTGCTCCGAGTCTACTTTCTAAACTACTAATTTATTTTGAAAATGGTTAAGATTAAGGGGTTCAAAAGAGGGTCCCACAGAAATTGGTGTTGTTTTTGTCAACAAAATATAACATAGCAACTTTTGTGGGTACCTAGCATGGTGAACTTTTTTTTAGTATTTTTAAAATCTTTTTAGTGAGAAATTAGCTAACAGTATGAAGTTTATGCTCGATTTTTTTGATAATTTTTAATGATATTTGATTTTTTACTCATTTTCAAAGTGGACATTGTTGATGATGTTTTATGCATAGCAACAACTCTGACAGAATATAATATTGTATCTCTCTTGAAAGGTGAATCTCTATCAGCAAGCCTCAAGAGATAACCCCAAGGTCTCTAATGTTAGGTCTTGACAATGCGTAAACAACTCAGTGATAAATGTGAAAATGTTCGTAATCACAAGGGGCCTTACAAACAAAATGTTGAAGCTTCAATATGTTCAACAAATTTAACAATAATGGTGATGCTTTGTGAATCTTGTGCTAATAAAGATTAAAAGAAATAGAAAAAGATAAGGGTTTGAGAGAGTTATCTAATCTAAAACCTAAGATCAATTATGGAAACAATAAAGTGTTCAAGATGGACCAATCTTCCCAAAACCAATCTTTCCTTAACCAAGATCAAATCCACAGTATCACAAAGATAGTGCAATCTCCAAAGGAATCTAATCATTTTTAGATTGTAAATATTCAAACATATATTCACAATTGAACTTGATTGCAAAATATAGTAGGCCCAGGCTAACTTTACACAGTAATCCACAATCAGTAGATCACTAAAAGTATGGACCGAAGATTCCTCAACACCTCAAACACTTTATCATGAACATAAATGAATTGCAACTAGTTCTAAGATTAACCATAAACTAACTTACTTAATGCTTTAAAATAAAAGGAGGCACAAGAACCATGCACAGATGAATAACACATAGAAGAACACCAAAGATCAATGCCTTCAATTGTATTAGCTTCACCAAAATTTGCAACAATTCCAATTCCTTAGAATATAACAACTCAACAACTATTACTTATGCCTTATCAGCTATGCACTATTCACTATCAATCTTACAAATGAGGAAGAGGCCCTAATTTATAGTAATTCTCAAGTTAAGTTGACCCAAATTAGGGTTTTACAAATAGGTCGGCCATGACACCTTTTAAATTTCCCTAATTCAAATTTACAATAAAGTATTATGGGGTTGGCCCCAAAAGTCAACTTTTAAGAATAAATAAAATCTTGGCAAAAAATTCAAGGAGTGGTTGACTTGCATCTTTGTCTAGCTCGATGTAGATGAACATTTTTCAAGGTGGTCCAGCCTAGTCATCCTCTTTGTCCTTATCTTCTTCCCTCCTTCTGGAAATTTCTTGAACCTTTGCAAGTACTAGGTCCAGGTCGGCTTGAGTTGGGATGGATATTAAATTGATTCTTGATTTAATTAAATTTAACTCACCCTCATACTTAGTCAAAGTTTTCTCCCATTCACCATAAAGGCCCTGATATTTATCCAAACTAGAAATGTAAATTGCAGCATCCTCAAGCTAGTCTTTTACAATAGGCCCACTATCACTTAGAGAGTAAACTTCATGCCACCATTTTTGTAGTTGTTTAACATTTAAATTATTCTTACCAAATTTCCTCCTTCTAGAGAAAATCTCCAAAAGGCATTGCAACTATCAAAAACATCCTTCACCTTGCTCTAAGATTTGGATATTTTCTTTGGCGCCTTCAACCTAAGCTCATTTATGAAGTTAAAGGCCTCTATACATTCCATATCTTTATGAGTATTCTCCATTGTGAGGACACCTTCTTTGACTAGTACATCTGAAGGAACTTCAAATATTCTTTCTAATTCCTTGACAATGGTGTCATCTGGATTCTTACATTCAACAAGAAATTGTGTCATATCTTTAGAGAAGAAGGATGCCCTTTCATACATTTGTAGTACCTTCTCAATCATAGCATAACCTCTTTCACTCACACTTTGTAACCACTCTCGTGTGTCCTTCACAGAAGACTTTAATCTTTCAATTTTTGACACTGCCTCCTTTGATAACAACCCCTCTGAGAATGAGAATCCTTTACTACTTTGGGCCTACAAGGGTTTTACCAGGTGTTGGACATATTTGTATACTTCTTTCAATTTCCTTTGCAATTCCTCTTTTTCCTGAGTTTCCTTATCTAATCTTCTCAAGATTTCCTGAGATGACTCTTGAAACTCCTCTTTTTCCTACTCCTTTGTAGATGGGCCAAGATTAATTGTTTCTACCTTGTAATCTGAGGGCCTGACCTCATCTTTGTACTTATTATCTACAGGGATGACAACATGAATAAACTTGTTATTAAATTCACCCCTATAGAATTTGGAGATTGTCCTAGCTCTTTTCTCTCCTTTGGTTGTCCCCAAATTTCCAAGAACTTGTACCAATCTAGAGTTTCATCCTCCACAGTGATGGAATTTTTCTTCAACCTTTCTTCTAACCACTCTGGGGCAGCTGGCTACTCTACTTTAGCATCCCTCTGAGAAATATCTCATTCTAGCTGGTCATGGGAAGGACTATCTTCAATATTATCTTCATTCACATTATCCTTCCATTGTTTTTGTTGTTCCTCATCCTCATCAAGCTTTTCTACACTTTCATCCTTTGTGTGTGATGCATAAATTTTTTCTTTTATTGGAGGTTGAGATGGAATTTCTATAGTAACCTCGGATGTAGCCTCCTTGCTTTGCACCTCTTTCTCTTTCAATTGTTCCCCAAAATTATTCAATTGTCCATCCTTGAGCATGGGAACCTCTTCATTTTTTGTTTCCTCCTATGGATTGTTAGGAATGCCCTCTTCTTCATTTTGTTGTCCAGGTTCATTAGAGACATTACCTTCTTCATTGATTTGCACATTATGAACTGGAGAGATTGGAGGGGAATTATTTCCTACAGTTGTTTTCTCCATATTTCTTATAAGATCATCAGTAGGTGCCTCTTCAATGGTCACCTTTTTCTTTGTATTCATATCCTCTACTAGAGTTACCTTTTGTTTAGGAGAACATCTCCTTACATATACTTGTTGCTTCTCTCTAGAACCTTCAATATCAACCACCTTAGATTGAGTGGTTTCCTCTTCAGTGACCTTGGCCTTTTTAGATTTCGCTAACTTTTGGCCTTCAGTGATTATCTTCCTTTTCTTAGAAGGTTGTGGCTCTTCAGTATCTTCCTCAATAATTTCCTTTAAGGGATTTATTTCTTTTTCCAATGGTTTCCTCTTTTCTTTGCCCTTAGCTTGGCTCCTTGTTCTTCTTTTGATAATAAATTATGATTCTTCCACTTCCTCTTTTGAAGGAAGCTTTGCTATATCATCTTTAACTATTTCTTCTTCTTCCTCTGAATGGGATTCAAGATCTCCCATCAAATCATATGTGAATATTGTTCCATCTGCCTCTAGTTCCAAGATCTTATGCTTTACCCATAGTTTGGAGTATTTCAAGATAGGGGCATTAACCACGTTGAGATCAACAATCTCTTCTTTAGACCAGTTAACAGTAGGAAGTGGCTTATCCTTGTATTGCTCATAATCATGATGTTTTCGAAGATCTATAGCATCATCCACCTAGTCAGGGACATTGGAAATTCTATGTAGCATGATAATTCTCAATGACAACCTAGAACATTTTCTCCTTATTACCTTAAATTCATCTCGGCAGTTAACCCAATAATCCTCTATATGAATTTTATGCCGGTATTCCCTATTTGATTTTTTCTGAGCAACACCATAGGGATCAAAGGTGTCCCTGTTTGTGTGTGAATTCAAGTTAAAATGCACCATTTCCTTCTCAGAATAACGAGCACTTTGAATGGAAGGACAGTCTTCCAAGACTTCAATCCTTAAAGGGAATTCAGCTCCAAGTCCTAGTTTGTGCATATATTTTATTATTGTATCAAAGGCCACCCGTTGCCTAGTCACTTCCAGCAAGATGAGCTTATTTTTTGGGTACCTTGGTAACCTTAATGGCACTGCCAGTGATCCATGTATTCTAATATAGGAAAACTTTGGGAACTGAATAAACCACTAGCCATACTTCCCTATTAGTTCCATGGCCTCTGCTGAAATCCTAACATTTAGTGCATCATGCAGCAATTTGGTAACATACATCAAGAATGCATCATTTACCCTCCTATAATTTTATGTATTGAATTAAAGTCAGGAGGGGAAACATCACATGTTCTATCTTGGCCAAGGGCTCCCTTGCAAATCAAACCTTTATACTTATTCTTTCTGGCCAACATGTACACAAGGTAAGAGGTCATAGTGAACTTCTTGGTGTCATGTACATTCCTAAGCTGCAAGTCTAGGTTATCACTTATGATGCATGGCCAATGGTAATGGGTTCCCTTCACAATCTATGAGATAATATAAAATATCCAACTTCTGAATATGAAGGCATCCTCCAGTACCATTACTCTGCCTAGGAGGGTAATCATATCATTGTATTCCAACTTAAAATCACTCCTATGCAACTGCTTGGGAAACTTTGAGTAATGTGATTTTGGCTTGGCAATCCAATTATTGTTCATCATTAACAAAGACTTATTAGGATCCTTTGTTTAAAATTCCTCATCATCTCTGATATTGATCCTTAGAAGCTTTTGATGTGATCTTATGTTGAATGTCTCTGCTATGGACTCCTCTATCAAGTTGTCCATAATTCTCCCTTAAGGCCCAACAATCACTCTCTTGTCTGAGTCATAATGCTTAGCACACTCCAATAATAGCTCTGGATACTACAAGGTAGGTGGGAATACTACTGCTTGGTCCAACCTTGTATGAGTGATGATTTGTGCCAACTAAGAAGGTGCATCCCCAAACATTCTTTGCTTGAAGTCATCATAATCAACATGTCCCATATTTGTGTCACTAATCTTGCTCCATGTTGAAAGACTTTTGGATTCAGGCCAGATACCCTTGAATTCGTACTTCATCTTTTCTACTCTAGTATGGGGTTCCTCAGGACCAACTTCTAATGTTTTTCCTTAGATCCCTTTGTTGGACTAGTCTCAACCTGCATCTGTTGAAAAGAAACAATAATTACCATGATATCAAACATAATCAAGCATTAGTCCCAATTATATTATCAAGAGAATCCATGAACATGACATAAAGAACCTTCAAAACATCATGAAAACCCTAGAATTTCATCACCAAAACCTTAGAATAAAGCATTACAGAACTTCAAAATTTTCAAGTCCTCGGGGATTTCAAACATAAATGGATTTCGAGTAATCCATCCCCAGGCGGATTCTCTGAAAGTCTAGACTCTCGGAGAATCCACAAGAGAATGTATTTTCCGAAAAGATCAATTATGTCTCAACTCAAGTTAATGTCCCTTCAATAACATCATGCAATCATTTTCATTAAGACAACAAGATCATACCCAAACATGTATTCAAGTGTTCATCCTCTTCAAACAAAAGTTTGGGGATTTGGGGTTTCAAAGGATTTCGGGGAATCCAGAGGGAGGAATTTTTTTTGAATGCATAGACGCTTGGAGAATCTGGAGCACAACGGATTTTCTAAAAATGTGGATTCAATCCACACATAAGTCATCACTCACTTGTAAACTTTATGCAATCACCTTATTTGAATGGTCAACTCACATTCATGCATTCATCCTTGCAAATCGTAGAGTTTCGAGAATTTTGAGCCTTGGAGGATTTCGGAGAATCTGCGAGTAGGCAGATTTTTTGAAAGTTTGAGCACTCCGGGAATCTGCGGCCCAACGGAATTTCTGAAGAATGGGAGACTAACTAAAATATAACTTGAAATACTTTATTCATGCCATGAGACCATTCCTAGACCAACCTTGAAATCCTCCTAACCCATTAACCAAACTTAGCACTTTCTCAGAGTTCTAGAGGGTTGATGGACTCGAAGAATCTGTAGGGGTGCGGATTTTCTGAAGGTACTGACTTTTAGAGAATTCACGCGTAGGCGAATTTTCTGAAGTTCTTCATTTACTTTTATTTCTTCAATTTCTGAAAAACCCAAGTCTCAATTCATGTTTCTCAATGCCAACTCACGATTAAGTACTTTCTTAGGTTTGAATTCAAGTACAAGTTCATAATGCAAAATGATTTCTCCTTCAAAACTCATCATAACATGCCAACTCAACCATCAAATCATCATGAACCCAAATTAGGGAAAATGAATATAACTAGGATTTTACAAAGCACACGTAAAATCGATCATCATGAATTAATCCTAAACTTAACACAATCACCATCAAGGACTCAAAAGTTAAACCCTAGTTTTATAAAGAATAGCATGCCCTAGCAACATCAAACCCGAAAAGAGGAACCCTAATAGGGGGAATGATTCCCTAGTTTGTGCAAATTCAAATGAACACCCAAAAAACTCAAAGGACAGCATGAACAATCACATAAATCCACCATTCATCGCCAAAATGCAAGAAAACCGAGTTCAATCAAACAGATCAATACAAATGACACCTCCAAGATCAATCCAATGATGAGGAAATAATAAATGAACACATGCATCATCGAATCATTAAAACCATTCCAAAATCATACCAAAACCATGAGGGAATCAAGGCTCTTACCTTTCAATCGAGGAGAACAAGACCATAGAGCCAAATGCACTTTGACAAATCGATGAAAATCCCTAGAATGGAGACACCCAAATCACCAATGCCAAATGTTGAGAGATAATGAAGGTTTCTTAATTGAAACTCAATGTATAATGGGAAATGAAAGGTGAAATCATAACTTAAAACCCCAAAAATGGCATTAAATACACCCAAAGTACGATGACTGTCAAACAATTAATGCAATGAAAATACCCCTCTAAATTCATAAACACAACGGGTGGAAGGATTCAAAAAATCTGGCAGTGGCTAGATTCTTCAAACAAATAGACCTTCAGGGAATCCGCCCAAGGGTGGATTCTCTGAAAGAACATCCCTTCGAGAAATCCAATAAGAGATGGATTCTTCGAAACCTTCCTTGACTTGTAAAGTTTCAAGGCTTTAATCAAATTTGCATAAAGAGTTGAAGTCCAAGGCATCACTTGAAATCAAAATGTTGCAAAGGAAGGCACCTAAAGTGCAGATAGGTCATTAACTTAACCAGGTGAAGAAAACCCAAAACCAAAGGAACTTATCCCTTAAGGGGAAAAGTTCAAACCTAAAAAAAAATAGAAAACAAAAAGCAAGAAAAAGAGGGTCCCTGCCTACGGTGGGGCATGTGTGCAAAAAGTGCACAACAAATGGTGAATTTGTTGGGGAAATGCTTCAAAGAATTTCAATTACAAACTAGAATCAAGAACCCAGAATCTCTAGTTTTGATCCTCACATCAAGTCAACCATTATTTTAAGGGATCAAAACCAATGAACAAGTTATCCCTTCCTGTGCTGGAAATCTGAGTGTGTGCAGATGTGTTAATTTCCTTCCTCAGCTATTGCAGGAACCAATTTCATCCATGTTAAGCTACATAAATATTCTAACTCCAAAAGCAACCTAGATAGAGCCTCACTACTAGTCAGGCATCCATAGCCCCGACGAGGTTCTCACTGTGATTATCCCAAACATAGCTCTACTGCAATTATCAGCTTCATCAGTTGGATTTCAATATCATACTCTTGCAACATAGTAACCCACTTGGCTCTCCTTTCACCCATCTCACTTCATATTAGTAACAACTTTACTATAGGATTGAGCACAATAGTGAAGACGTTGTTTCTTAGAATGTAATGTATAAATTTCTTAACTCCTCTAACAAGTGCATAAGCTTGCTTCTCCACATTTGGGTGTTTCAATTATGCATCTTTGAGAGGAACACTCATGAAGGCTATGGAGTTTTCATTCCCCTCACCTAATTTTTTTGTTAACATGCTTGCATAGGAATGGTTTGATGCAAAAGAATATATATAAAATGGCTTCAAATAATTAGGACTTACTAGTACTAGTGCAACAACTATAGACCTTCTAATCTCACCAAAGGCCTACTTGGCTTCAGTAATCCACTCCACTTTTGCATCCTGCTTGATCATTTCATTTAATGGTTTCACTATTTCTGTGAATCCAATGATGAATTTCCAAACAAAGTTAATTTTCCCGAAGAATGACTTCATCTCCTTTTTGTTGGCAAGGGGCTATATTTTCAAGATAGCTTGAATTCTGTCAAGATCAATTGAGATACCATGTTCTGAGATCACATGTCCCAATATTTTTCCTTCTGTTACTTTGAATATGCATTTCTTGGAATTGAGAGAGATGCCAAACTCTCTACATCTCTGAAATACTTTACACGTCTGAAATATGAACTCCCCTGTTCTTAGAAAAAATAGTCAAATCGTCCATATAAATAATAATGCATTTTCCAATAATATCTTTAAATGCAATTTCAATTGCCCTCTGAAAAGTGGCACTTGCATTAATCAACCCAAAAGGAATTCTTCTATATGCAAAAGTGCCCCACTTGGTGGTGAAAGTAGTTTTGTGTATATCCTCATACTACAACATGACTTGATTGTAGCCAGAATAACTGTCTAGGAAGGACATCATTTGGGATCCATTAACAATCTGTAATACCTCATCTAATGAAGGGATTGGATAGTTTTCCTTCTCTGAAGCACGATTAAGCTTCCTGAAGTCCACACATAATCTTATTTCCCCATTCTTCTTACAAACCAGAACCAAGTTGGCTACCCACGTTGAATGTCTAACGGGGAAAATGATGTGGGCAAATAACAACTTCTGCACCTCCTTCTAAATGATGGGCTCCAATAGTGCATTAATAGGCCTCTGTCTTTGCCAAAATGGTCTTGCATCAGGATTCAAGGAAATGGTGTGTGTGATTATTGATGTATCATAGGTCTTTAGATCTTCATAACTACAGGGTATGACATCTTGATATGCATGTAATGCATCTATCAGGCCCTTCCTTTCTTCTAGAGTACACACTTTACCTATGAACACATTCTTGACCTCATCTGGAGTACCCATATTGTATGCTTCACACTGACTGTCTATTGAATCCTTCTTGGTCTATTGGTCTTGATCCCTTATTCTATCAAGGTCAAACATCCTCTCCAGTTGTACCATCCCTCTTGGAATTGTATTCATCTTCAGGTTGAGGACTCCTTCCATGTCTATTTTTGCTTCTTAGGGTTTTGTTTCACCAATTATCCAGGAAGTAAATACATCAAAACTAGTAATAAAATCCAAAATATGCTTATCATCTTCAAAAACTTGAAAATTTGTTACATTATCTCATACAGAAGGAACTGGTATTAGTTCAACACTAAATTTCTTTAATCCAGACAAGGATAGGGGCTCCAATGTACTAGCTGCTTGTGCCAAAGAATTTACAATGTGATTGTTACTTATGGGAATCGGTTGAATGTTGAATGCATCAAATCCTTCGATCAAATCCCACACTCTATGCCTATAATTAGTCAACCTTTTGTCATGGAAAGAGTATTGTTTTCTAACCTGCTTCACCACTAACTCAGAATCTCCAAACATTTGCAGCATTTTGACCTTCTTCCTTAGAGCCATGAGTAATCCATGTATTAATGCCTCATACTCATCAACATTATTAGTGCACTAGAATTTCAATCTATAAGCAGAAAAGAAGGTTTTACCTATTGGGCTTATTAATTCAAATCCAACACCTACCCCTTTCTTACACTTAGATCCATCAAATCGTAAAGTCTAGATTTTAGTGGAAGACATACCTTTGGAATATCTACTACTTCTACTTCTGGTAGACGAGGGATCATCTTGTACAATTGGTTGTTTCCCTTTTTGATCCTCATGAACTTCTTGTATCTCAAGTCTGACTACTGGAGGTGGATTGATACATCTCTTAATCTGCTCCACAACAGTTTGGAAAAGACAACATTCTAGTTCAAGATGAGAAGCATTATGGAATCTGCACCAATTAGGAAGCAACAACTCTTCAAAGTTCATTTTCCTTCCTAAATTTATGTGATCTTCAATGCACTTCTGAATGAATTCCTGAAATTTACCAAACAACCCAAGATTACCATCACTCTGTTAAAAATCTTCATTTGTTTCTATAAGTTCTTCGACACTACTAGAAGACTAAGTCAGATCCTTGGGCATGTCATGCAACATGAGTACCTCTTCTACTTTTGTTTCACCAATTTTTGTTTCTAGGATGTAATTTCCTAAACTTGCTTCAGAAACCAACACTTCATTCGATGAGTTCGGATACTTAGTAATCAGATACCTCAATCTTGGTTCTCTCCCAATCATAATCTGATTTGGAACTCCCTTTCAAGGCAACCAAATATGGGAGTGATCAGTAGAGGTGTATCCATTGAGTATTCTCATGAAATCCCTTCTGAGAATCATTCCATAGGCATCTAGTATCTCTGCCACCTGGATATTGATAACTTATTGTACACAAGGGCATGATGCTACCTGCATTAGGATCATATTTAGTTCCCCTACCACACTAACTTCAGCTTTGTCTAATTGTATCACCTTGTGCTAGGAAGGAGCAAGGGTGATTCCTAAAGATTTGCAGATTGAAAAAGGCATAGCATTTGTTGATGCTCCAGAATCCAATAAACAATTGTGTAGATTCTTTCCAAATATACAAATAGAAACCAGGAAGGGAGGAGTATCTTTCTTGGTTTGGAACAAACTCACCAGGGAATCTACATGCGCCACCTAGTTTTTATCCTTTTCCTTACTCATGTCTCGTGTCTGCACTTGGGATTGATCTTTAGCAAATTGATTATTTTGATTATGAACTGGTTGAGAATTTTGTGTATCTCCAACAACCTCCTAGACTACTAGTTCAACAAAGCTAGCTTTCTTGATAATAAAATATTATGAAGAATTGGTGGATGTAGGCTCATTTAGAGACCCCAAAATAGCACCCCTAATAGCAAGAACTCTTAATAATTCAGAAACTAAAATATTTACCTTTATTTTCTTGAGTTCCTCAACTACATATTCACCCATTTGGAACACAATCATATCAAATTGATTGTTCCTGGATTTTCCTCCTTGTTGATCCTTAATAGCATCACCCTTTGCAGCATTAGAAGATCCTCCTTTTGAGAAGTATTTCCTTGGAACATGTGGAAAGGAAGGATTTTTGCTTGCATTAGGATCAAGAGGAGTGCTAAAATTATTTGGAGGTATGGATGTGGTAAAGGATCCACCGGCTTGCCTATTCCTAAAGTCATATGGTCTAGTCCTTTGGTTAAACATCTGGACTTCATCAACTCTCTGCTCTTCTTCATTTAAAGGACCATTATCAATAGTATCATTATCCTCAAACAATTCAGCTATGGATTCTCCATTGCATACCTATTTTGGTTTTGCACATTCCTTGTGGACTCATCCTCCCATGCGTTGGACATGAAGTTTTCCAATGCCTCCCTGCATAGCCTTAAGGCCTCAGCTTCGAACATCTCCTCTTCGTCCTCCTCAGAATCCACATAGACAGGATCAAAGAAGGTTTTGAGGTGGCTCACCCAGCCTTCAGCTGCTAGCCCCAATGTAGCATTTGCCACCACTGGAGCATTAGTGGATGCAACGAACCCATTAAATAGTTCTATCGCCATTTCTCGGGAGCCAAGAATGTTGACCAAGGACCAATCACCATCTCATAAACCTTTCCATCACACTAGTGGTAGTCCTCCCCTAGCACTTTTGATACTAGGCTCACCACCGCAACAACCACCTTTAGGTGACAAGCACAGAAAATCCTTTCACACTACTCTGCCAAAGTCTCATCTGCACAAAGGCGGCTCAAGCCAAAAATATACACCATCTTTGTTCACAGCCTCACACCCTCAGCAGCTTGAATGCAAATTCATTGGATAGATAGAGCACTAAATATCACCCTTCGCAAAGCCCGTGACCTACAACGAATCCATTCCTGCCATCAGATTCAAGCACCAAATCTTTACCAAATCCTAGACGAATCCCGCACACTGCCACAACACGCAACCAAATGACACATACCACTATCTGTCCAAACACGATCCAAGATGGCTCATAGCATATCGGCCTGATTACCAGAAAGATCTTGCTCGATGATTCCCTGTAGACCTGGCCATCATACAGAGGAGGAGTCCTCAATCACCCTTCCATCTTGGGATACTCCCCAATTAGCCAGAAAGTCTGCAACTTTGTTGGCTTCCCTGTACACATGGGATAAGGTAAAGTTGCTAAGCTTATTTAGTAGCTCCTCAATCGGTGCAATCCAATTATCGATTCTCCAATTTGGCGACTTCCTTGTGGTGACTACTTGTACGCAGAACTATGAGTCACCTTCAATTTCTATCGAGTCAAAGCCCTTCAAGATGCACATCTTTATACCAATCCACAATGCCTCCATCTCTGCAATATTGTTGGAGCAAACACCCAAGTTCTTCGATGCAGCCCAAACACACTTCCCACTTGTGTCTCTGACAATACATCCAACCCCAGCTTGACCAGGATTTCCTTTGGTTGCCCTATCAAAGTTTAGCTTCCATTTTAACCGAACTGGATGAACCCAATGAAATTCCTTCTTGTTGAACTTTTTCATACTTAGTGCCATGGGTTTTGGAATTTTGAGATTCGACCAAGCCCACTAGATATTCTCATTCCATCTTGAGAATTTAGACTTAGAGCCAATTCTCGCTCTATTATTTGTTGTCTCGATGATGGTATTTTGGATTTTGGCAATGAGTAGCTCGCCGCTTAATGATTCCTCCTTGAATATTCACCTATTTCATTCCTTCCAAATGTGCCAAACCACCAAAGAAGGTGCCCAAGCCCAGATCCCATTCCAATAGCCATTCTTGTTTGCTAATGGCCAGCTACATAAGAAATCCCAAAGCTTAAAGTGCCTTGGGCACTGGAGGTTGAAAATCCCTTGCAGCCAATCCCAGCAAGCTATGGCCATGGGGCAGGAAAGAAAAAGGTGATCCACTCCTTCCTCCACATGTCCACAAAGCACACATCAAGTTGGCCCTGCAATCCCTATCCTCTTCAATCTATCCCCAGTTAGACAACACTTGTGTAATGCTACCTAAAGAAATTCCCTTGCTTTGGGTAGCACCTCACTCTTCCAACATAGGATGGCCATCCATGACTTCTCTTTTCCTTGTTCAATCTAAAGGTGATATCCTAGATTGGCTGAATACTCACCAGAGGCCGCCCCACACCAAATTATTGAGTCTTCCCTACAGCTCAAGTTGATCACCCTATTACTTAGCTCACGCTCCACAGCCTCTTTCAATTCTTGTGGGAGTGGCAGAGTACCAACATCTATCCACCTCGAATGGCCGTCCATAGAGTCCTCTTCCCATTGTACGTAATTTTCCACCTTATCACCAAAATTATCTGCAGCCTATCCACGAAGTGGTCCAACGCAAACATTTCTGACAGACTTTTATGGCCATCCCATGATTCCGTCCAAAACAGAGCCCGCTTAGCGTTCCTAATTATCCACAATAGGTGACTCATAATCAAGGGCCCACACTTCACAATGAATTTACATGCCGCCGAACCTCCTTCCAAATTCGTAGCAGTTAAAATCCTTGATGGCTACGGGTGATCCAAGTACTTATCTTGCATAATCTAGCACCACAGCTTCTCGGGGCTCCTATACATCTTCCAAATCAATTTGGCTCCCAAGGCATTGTTTTGAAGCCTGATCTTGCGCAATCTAGCCCCACCATCTGCTTTTGATTTGCAAGCAGTGTCCCAACCAATAAGCGGGATTTTCCTGTTACTTTTTGAACCTTGCCAAAGGAACCTTTTCAACACTTTCTCCATGTCACTCTCTACCTTTGTAGGGGCATCGAAGCATGACATATTATAAATCGGAATGGCCAATAAGACCCCTTTGGCCATCGTAATTTTCCCAGTCAATGTGAGCCAATTTTTCTTCCATGCCATCACCTTACTCCTACACTTTCCGACCACCTCCTCTTAGTGTTTAGCTTTGCATGCCCCTTCAAATATTTGTACACCCAGGAATTTCACCAGTAGTTTCCCCACTTGGAAACCCAATATTGCAACAATGTCCTGCTGCAACAGAAGCCTAGTATTGAAGAAGTAAATACAAGACTTCTCCTTATTCATCTTTTGTCCTAATTGCTCTTCATACTCAGTTAGTACCTCCTTGATGCACTTGGCTTCCCTTAAGCTTGCTTCCCCTAGTAAAGAGGTATCATCTGTGAATTGAGAGTGAGTGATGGGAGCAACACCTGGAGCCACCCGTACAACCAACCAATTTGAGCATTGGCTTCTTCTTTTGATAGTGCAGCTAAGAGATTCTGTCATGATCATGAATAAGAAGGGAGATATCAGATCACCTTGCCTAGGCCATTAGTTGCTTGAAAAAACCCATGGAGAGATCCATTGACTGAAATTGAAAACCGGACAGAAGAAATGCAATAGGAGATGAGATTGCACCAGTGATTGTCAAACCCAAACTTTTTCATTACCTTCAAAAGAAATTCCAACACACTTTGTCATAAGCCTTACACACATCCATTTTGATTATCATCCCCGCCTTCATGCTTGACTGAAGACTATGAACTGCCTCGTTGATAAGCAAGATGCTATCAGAGATCTCCTGGCCAGGAACAAATCCATTCTACTCTATTGATATTATCTTTCCCAAAACCAATTTTAGTTTGTTTGCAAGTACCTTGGCGACCACCTTATAAATGGTGTTACACAGAGAGATGGGCCTGTAGTCACTAAAGGACTGACATTCACACTTTTTTGGAACCAATGCAATTACCAAATTATTCAAATCCTTTACAAACCTTTTGGTTTTGTGGAAGTCCTCAACTAGCCTCCAAAGATCCTCCCCAACAAAGCTCCAACCGGTCTGAAAGAACCTAGTTGTAAACCTGTCTAGTATCGGTGCCTTGTCAGGATGCAGTTGGAATAAGGCATTTCTTACCTCCTCTTTTGAGATCGCAATGCACAACATTTTATTATATTCTTCACTAACTCGGCAGCTTATCAACTCAAGGAGGCTATCCCCAGCCTCCATCTAACCCTAGCCTCCAAGAAGGAGTTGGAAGAAATTGACAACAACCATACCAACCTCTGCCCCGCCACGCGTTGTCTAACCATCAGGCGCCAGAATTTCGTCAATCTTTTTTTCAATCCTTCTAGCCAAGACCGAGGAATGAAAGAATTTGGAATTTGAATCCCCCTCCCTTATCCAAACCTCCTGTGATTTATCTCTCCAATAGATTTCCTCCCTCTTCAAGAGCTCCGCAACTTTTCCTTCAGCTCTTTCTCCATGAGAAACTCCTCATTCCTCATACCGTCCCTAATGAATTTCTCATTAAGAACATCCAATTCACTCTCCACATTGGCCTTTTCCATGAAGATATTTTGAAACTTCACCAAATTCCATTCTTTGAGCTTTTTCTTTATTATCTGGAGCTTTCTTACTAATTTGAAGCTAATTGAGCCACCCAGCTTGGTTTCCTTCCACCAACTTTTCAACAGGCCAGGAAGGCTGGGATCCTACCACCACATATTTTGAAATTTAAAGCTTGTCTTTGGCATGTCCAATCTATCAATTATGTTCAACTCCACTAGGAAATGATCTGAGATGGAGACAGGCAATATGAAAGCTGACAACCGTACACTTGAGTTGTACCAACTAGGAGATACTAGGAATCTATCCAATCTTTCTGCAATTGTAGTGAAGTCTTTGTGTCTATTGGTCCAAGTGAATATTCCATTATCAGTTGGGCAGTCATCCAAACCAGTCGCTACCACGAAGCCCCTAAAATCCATGGTTTCTTGTGAAATGCTTCTGACACCTCTACTTTTCTCAGACACATCCAAAATGGCATTGAAATCTCCACCTATGATCACTCTTTCTCTTAAATGAGGGCAGATAAATTTCATAACAGAATCCCATAGAGCAGCCTTATCTTCATTTTTTATTGGCCCATATATGTTTATGAATAGGAATTTGCAATTGAGGCCAAGGTCGTATACCCACACTGCCAACTAGTTTGGTGAGGTGCTGACAATGTTTACCAAAACCGCTGCCTCCTTCCACAAAATTCCTAAGCCCCCTGCAAGGCCCAAGGAGCCCTGAAAACACCCTTTCCAAAGACAACAATATTTCAGCAACTTCATCCCTTCTTCTTCTAACAATTTGGTTTCTTGCAATAACACTATGCTACTTGTGCTCTTCTAGATCTGACACCTGACTAGGTGCCTCTTATCATGGGCCTTTAAGCCCCTGATATTCCAAGTTGTGACCTTCATTGTTTCCCAAGGGAGGGGCTTCCTCCCTCGGTACTTAAAAATTTTGTGATGTTGGTGAACTTTTTTGCCGCCGCCTCCTCTTCCCTTAGCTACTTAAAAGACTTCTGGCCACGGGTGTTGCTAGAAGTGTCAATTTTTCCCAAACCTAGTTGCTTCACTGCTGATTGAGATATACATATGTCCTCTATAACATCCAGCACATCATCTAGGTCATCATTTGAATCCAAATCCACACTAGCCAAGGAAGCCACCTTCACATCTTCTGTGACCTTCACCTCACCACACATCTCCAGGGGAGGAGATGAAGGCTTGGTGACATCCAATTTTTTTCCTCCATGCTCAGCCTCGCTAGGTTTGACCAGATAAGTCTCAGCCATCCCACACTTTAGGGTACCTCCCCTTTGGGAGTTCTTCACAGATGTTTCGGCTAGGGTGGGCTTGGAAACAGGAGGAGCCTGGGACTCTTGTTGCTTCGGTCTCCACACTTCCTTCAGACCTTTGCCACAATCTGCAGCCTTGTGATCCCTCTTGCCACAAATAGAGCAGGACAGAGTCGAAACCTCAATTTCAATCTCCTAAGTCCAGTGCTCCCCATTAACCAGCAGACAAAGCCTTTGAGGAATGATGTCGATCGCCACAATCCTCCATCTAGCGTATTTATACAACTCACCATCCAGAATACCAATATCAATCTCCATTAGTGTTCCCAGAGATCGGCCATTTTTTTCCAAGCTATCTCCAGTCTAGTATTCCACCGGGAGGTTGTAGAACCTAACTCAAACTGGTTGATCGTAAGGCTACAATTTTGTCGAATCAAAGTTCAGATTCTAGGGTTGCATGTACAAAGGCTTACTCTCCATGAATCATAAATCGCCCTCCGTGACCCGCTTCTTTGTTTCCTCATTTGCGAAGACAACCAAAAAGAATCCTTTCGGGAGAAATCTGATCAAGACCTTTGTTTCCCATTGCTCAGCAATCCATCTCTTGACCGATGCTTGATCAGGGGTGCCCCCGACAAAGTGGCAAATGAAGGCAAGATCCCCAAGGATTGCCGCATCATCCTTTATCTCCTCAGTAACATCGATCTCCAACACAACTTCACTTGTTTGCTAGTTAGGGAATCCTTTCTCTACGCTAGCCCGACTCACTTCTGGCCTCTGATTGAACCACCCATTTTTTTCCTTATGATTATTGCTCGGTCTGCGACGCACTCACCTCACCATCTGACCCTTGCGTCTTTTGTTCAACCTTTTCCCCAGAGACGGAGTATTCCAGGCTCGAGCATGTGAATGAGACACTAGTGTTTATGACATGTCGTTCCTTCTGCGGACAGGAACACAACCATCCTTAGGAGCCACCTTATTTCCCCAATAACTAGGGTGGCACATATCCCCCCATCTTCCTCCTGAAAAGACCCATTGAGGAATGTATCCCTAGTGCGGTTCTCCAGTCACGTCCTTAACCACTTCATCCCCCTAGCGCGGCGGCTTGGCTTTTGTCTCGCTCTCCTTTGCAGCTTCGCCAACTTTTGCAGTCGCACTGCTCTGCAAACTAGCAACACTGCGCACCATTTTTTCCTATGATAAAGATACAATAAATCTTAATGACTACAACAATGTCACAATTTAATGATCACACTATGCCATGAATGACATAAGATTATTTATTTTAAAAAATATATTTTTTAAATTAATAATATAATATTAATTAACTAAATATAAATTATACCATCTATTAAACAAATGTTTTAGTTTATTATAGTTACATTACTTTAATTAAATTAAATATATCATTTACTAAATTATTTACTATTATATCCATTAAAAAACATTATAGCCATGCCTATAATCCATAAAGCATCTAGCCATGACTAGAAAAATGGATCTTGGAAATATTATTAGATTCATTATACTTTTCACTCACATATGAGTGTAATTTATTTTCAATATTCAATAGTATTGAATGATAATAAAATAAGTAATTATAAAGATGATAAGAAATTAAAGTATTATATACAAAAATTATGATACCACCAATATCATAACCAAACAATCTATTATAACCATTAAAACAATGACGAATAACATTCATTTGGCCCCCACAATAATTAAATACATTACATTATATATCAGGTATAAGGTCAAGTCTTTCTGACCACAAAAGTAGTATCTTTATTTTGTTTCACGTTACACCATAAGGTTGATTCTAATAAACTTGTGACTATAATGTCCTTAAAATAACACTTTTATTAAAAATCTATAAAATAAGATTATATTGTTGACTTTAGATATAGCCAATAATTAGATAATTGAGCAATAGACTAAGGAAGAGTGTAACTAAAAACTTCCATTTGTTTAATGAATTTGGTAGTAATAATATATATTTATTTACAAATGGCATTGGAGGTCAATGCTTATGCAGATGGTTTAATTTAGTTTTAAAATGAAGAATTTTGTATTCAAATGGATGGAGATAAGGTTTTTGGTAATGATTTTAATTAATATAAAGTATTTTGAAGTGACTTCTTAGCTTATATTTAAATTTCATATTTCTTAATGATTTTTTTGGTTCTACATTCAACACTTAACTTTATAATTAAAAAATATATATTTCTTTCTTCAACAATAGCTTATTAGAAAAAAATAGAATTTTTTAATTATAAAGTTAATTTTTGAAGGTAAAGTCAAATTTCAGCTTAGGTGAAGATTCAATAAAGAGAGAAATTTAGTAAAGAGATGTAGAAGTTAAATACTATTTATTTATTCATATTGATTAAAGTTGGAAGGTCATTATGAAGAGATTTTATATTGATTAAAGTTTGGAGGTCATTACCAAAATTTCTTCTCTCCACCACAAAAGAATTTGAATAAAAGTTTATTCATTGAATAGTAAAATATTGAGTGGGTAAGAATGATATTTAGACCTTCCCTAGTCCTTATTCTAGTTCCTCATTGAAAAAATACCAGAGAATGTACCTTTAAATATTTGAATCATGGAATTGAATAGAGAAAGATAGAGGACATGCTAATTCAATATAGTTCAACTAGAGTACCTTCTAGAGAGAATATGAATACACCTAGTTGTGTGCATATTTACGAAAAAGTTTTTAAACCTTGCAATTAAAAAAGCTTGCTATTTATAGTAATTTTTTATTTGAGCATAGATTAATCTGAAAATTTCCCCAAAGCTACAAAAATGTCAAATAATCATGTTGGTAAAGTTTCTACCCAAGATCATGTATGAATTTCAAGATATTGAAGCTTTCTATTTTTAAAAGTTTCAAATTCAATTTTGAGGCACTTAAAGGCTATTTATAGACATAAAAGTGGTCATAACTAGAAAATGGGTTATAACTTGATAGAGAACTTCACATACTTTCCAACAATTCAAACGATTCATTAATTGACCTCTAGGATCAAATGTTATGGCATCTAGAAGTTAGGTCTACCAAATTAGAAAATTTGAAAATATGTGGGACACAAAAAAAGAGTTGTAATAAGAGTTGCACGTGTTAGTGTGTGTTTTGACACATCATAAAGAATATTTGATTGGAGATAAGTTGGGAACAATTTTTTGGGGTGGTTTTAGCTCATGATTTTGTAAATACCATTTTATTTTTTCATGTATCTTATTTCCTATATATTAGGTGTTTGAGATGGAGGTTGTATGTGAGAGTCTTATAGATGTTGATTTTCCTCTACATCATTGGTTGGTGATAGGGGAGAGGGGCCCATAGTGGAGCGGGCTCCAATAGTGGGGATAGAAGTAGTCATCAGTGGACCCCATAGTGGGGCACCTTAATATCCAATTACAAAACACTTTTTATCCATAAAGTACACAAACTGACAAATCATGCGGTGCCACATCGATGCACCAATAAAACATGACTTGGTGCACCACTATCGATCTCACTTTTTTTTAGCCTTTTTATGGATACCTCAACAAAAAACATGCTAATGTGGCATCATATTTGATGATGTGACCCTAAAACTAAATTTTTTAAGCAAGTGAGTTTCCAAATAAACTATTGTACAAAATTGGGACTGAATTGAAATTTCCATATAGGATTTTGAGAAGCACAAAGTTAGGGTGCTCCACTATAGGCCCCTCTCCCCTACTTCTATGAAATATTATTTTACAATTATATGTAATCTTTTTTATTTTTGAATAATATATTGAATGACTTTTGGAGTGGGGTTTTTCTCCCAAAATGGTTTTCCCCATGTAAATCATTGTAATATGGTATGAATAATATTTATGTCCATTTCTATTTAGTTTATGTAAAGTTATTGTAGACATTTTTTTTGCATAACTGTCCTCTCAATATTAGTGTAGGAATTTGTTTGGCTACCTTAGCTTCCTTACAAGTGGTATCAAATCTTGATCACCTTTAGTTTTAGTTTTGTTTCATTGTATTGTTTGAACTAATCTACTTTTGAGTGGGAGCTCGTGTAGAAGATAAATTGTGATCTTATTGCAAAAAAAATTGAATGAAAATATTAGGGATAATAGAGGTAGAAAATTTTTCTAGTAACAATTTTAAATGTGGAAGCTGAAGATGGAGGATATATTAATTGATCAATTTTTTTGGGATGTTATTAATGAGAAAGTTTAAGGGCTTCTAGAAGCTACTTTGGCTACTCGATATAATGTTATAGACTGTGAATCCAATGGTATAATTAGATTGTGCCTAGCAGTCTCTATTTTAATCAATGTCCATAAAGAGTCATCTACAAAGAAACTATGAAAGAAAAATGTTGAGACATATCAAGAAAAATATTTAGTGAACAAGATTTTTTTGAGGAAAAAAATTTATTCCTTGAGAATGGAAGAGGGAAGATAAATTACAAACCACCTGGAATCATTTAATATTTTGTTGCTTTGAGAATGTAAGAGAGTGGATGAACAGTAGACCACTTGGAAGCATTCAATATATTTGTGGCTTAGTTGGTAATAGTTTGTGTAAAAATGGATGAGGAGGAGAGATGCGAAATATTGCATTGTTCTTTACTCGATTCATGGGATTCTCTCATTGTGGCTATTGGGAGTAATTATATTGTCTTGAATTGTTAAGATGTTGTGGGTTCTTTACTTTATAAATAAATGATGATAAAGGTATTCATTAGTGCCAAGGAGGCCCCAAAATTTCATAGAAAACCTAAGTAAAAAGGAAAAAAGAGAGAAGAATGATAAATCCAAGTCCAAGGGGAGATCCAAATCTCCTAAAAAGTCCAAATATATTTTCTAGAATTGTGGTAAGTACGGACACTTTTGTAAGGAGTGAAAAGAATAAAAGAAGAAAAATAATAAACTTGATCATTATTTTGATTTAAAGAAGGAAGATGGTGATGCATTCGGTGTAGATTTGGTCACTTGTGTAGGTAATGATGCATGGTTAATTGAATTAGGTGCATATTTTGATATGACTTATAATAGGGATTAGCTTATTGAATATGAAGAATTTGATGGACGTAAGGTGTAATTTGGTGATGATTCTTATTTAAATATTACTTGTTGTGGTAAAGTTAGAATCAGGTTTCTTGATGGTAGAATAAAAGGGATTAATGGTGTGTTATATATCCCTATATTAACATGAAATTTATTATCTATGGGAAAACTAATAGATGTAAGTGTACAAGTATTATTTTCTGATGTAGGATGCAAGATGTTCAAAGGTGTTATGGTGATCACTAGAGGTGTAAGATTTGGCACATTGCATAAGCTTGGAATATACATTATTGAGCACACTAGTACATTTATTAAAAACAAGTTTGTGGCCACTTTGTTTTTGGTAAAGTAAGTAGCATGTACAGGGTGTTGTACCCTTCACAAGGATCCACAAGGGCCAATAGAGTCCAAATCAAAAAGCAACAAAACAAAACACTAAACCAAAAACAAACACATATAAGTAGCACACAGTCCAACAACAAACCAATAGTAGACTAGCTAGTGTCCTCCCAATTCTTTGACAGAAGCTGAACCAAATCATCGCCAATCCACTCCTGGTGGTCTCCAGCCTTCTTCATCTCCATCTCTTCTTTCATGATGGCAAACAGGGTACTAGTAACACAGTGAACTAATTTGACCGTGAAACAGGTCAAACCATTGAATTTTTTGTCCATTTTTTCCATTCTTTTTTTCAGCCCTTTGAGCTCCTCACCTCTGCCCATAGTATTGTCAGGATCATTCTGCTCAAACCCCAACAGTCTAAAGAGTGAGATGTAGACACCTCCTTCTGAGTGTCAGGAATGGAAGGGGGACCACTAATTTTCACCTCTTCATCACCTTCTGACACCTCTTCCACTCTGCTATCTCTACTGTCCGATAGCTCCTCTTCAGTGTCCAAATCTCTAATCAACATTTTCTTTATGTTCTTCTCCAATCAACCTGAACACCGAATGATGGTATCACAACCAACAACCACAGTCTCCACCACCACCGTGTCACCCAAAAAATCCTTTCTCATGACATTTTTCCCTTTATTCGGAGGCACCTTCTCCTCCTTACTTTTCTTTTTCATCCCAACCTTGTTGGGAGTCTTCGTAGGGGTAGACTTGAGATCACATAGGCTCACCTCCACATAGGTTTGGGCAGATCCTTCAACACCCTTGATTTTTTTGGTAGCAGTTTTGGGTTTTTGAGCATCCTCAGGGACAGGGTGGCTTTTCTTCTAAGGCCTCTGGATTCAACCAGAGATAAGTTTATCTCTTTGGGTGGCTCAATATATTCAATGTGGATGGCCTAAATGGGTTTCGGAGGGCATAAAGCCAGATGAAAGTGGTAGAGTCTTAGGATAAGACCCTAGTGAAGTGGCAGAGGAGTGGGTTCATTGGGATTTAAGGCAGCAGACTCCACACATTTTTCAACAGAACTTTCAAGGTCCAAGAGAAGATAAAAGGGAAAGCTCATTAAAACTTTATGCCTAAGGTGATTTAACAAGGGAAAATGGTAATAATAATAAGTCTTGTACCTTCCTTCCAACGTGACATATTTCATCAACGCAAGACACACCTAGTTCCATGGCTGAGGAAGAGCCTCCCATTCAAATCTAGACTGGTTGCGCACAAGTTTCTCATCACCCACAAAGAATTTTTCCATACTAGCATTGTCCTGAGTCTTTGAATGTTTAGGATGCTTCATGCCAGAACTTTGGAGGCCCGTCACTTGCGCAATCACTTCCTCATCAACCGTAAAGGAGATGCCTCCCACATTCACATGCCAATTCTTCCAAGAGTTGACGAATTGGGTCGAAAGATTAGGTTCATGGCCCACAAGTCTCTCCATCAGAGGAGCAATGCCACCTTCAATGAAAATATGCCAGACAAGCGGATCCTTGTGAAAATCATTGCAATTATTTGGCTTTGTTCACACTCTATCCCCCCCCATGACTTTGCACTGCTCACAGTAAAACCAAGAACCTTGAAAAACCAGAAAGTTAGAGAAAATAGAATGGTGAAAAATCACCCCCACATTAAGGCATTTAAGCCACAAACGGAAATTTTTGGGAATCAATCCTAAGGACAAATCACACGCATGAGCTAATAATTTCCTAGTAACAATCTTAGCATAGGCTTTCATGAGTAAATTCTCACATAAACGGCTAAGCACCAAGTACATGATCGGAAGGGAAGGATTTCCTTCCACGTAGCAAAACTTCTGAAATCTAGGCAAGATAGTCGTAGGGACAAAATTAGAAATCTCTAAAAGGATAGCAATTTGAGGTTGGTAAAATTTAGTTATACCCCAGATAGAGGCTATAAGGTGCCAAACCAAAATAGAAAGTAAGTAAAAGCCAAAGAGGAGTTTAGTTTCATAATTACAAATCACATCAAATTTAAAAACACAGAAATTGTAAATCCACAATCTCAAAAGAATCCCCATAAGGAGATTACGACAAGTACGGTCCAGCTTAGAGCTAATCAACCGGTACTTGTCGTAGTAAAAAAATATTTCCTTATTCCAAATGTGCTTTAATCTATAATTTGAAAAAATCCACTTGGTATCCATCCCATCGATACAACTAATCATCCATCTCATCAAACCAATAAGACCACAAAGCCCGACGAGGAAGCTAGTGGGCCCCCCAATAATCCAGCTAAGCACAAGTTGTGTTTCCATCATGAGTCATGAAATGGCTTTGTTCCTTAACTATCATACTCTGAATATTTAGTAGAAGAAGACTTAAATCAAGCCAACATTTGGATAAATTCCAATGAGAGCCAAATTGGCTAAGGTGTTAGCCACTTGGTTCCCCTCTCTATAGATATGACTGGCCACCTTTAATTTTAATTTAGCCACAAGCAATTTGATTTCAAGAAGAATATCCTTAGTGTTCCACCCCAAGAGTCTATCAAAATTTATAGCATCAATTATGGACTTAGAGTCACCTTCAATGTGTAGGTTCTCTATCCTCGAGGAGATTGTAATCTGTAAGCCCTTTAACAACACTCTAGCTTTTGTTGTCATAGACGAATGTTGACCAATCCCCCTAGCATAACCGGACACCCACTTACCTCTGTGATCTCTAATAACACCTCCTATGCTTGCACTACTCAATTTTCCCTTAGCAGTCCCATCAAAGTTTAATTTAAACCAATCTCTATCAGGGGGTTTCCAAATAGTGGCTCTCCTAGCCATAATTTTGGAATTGTCATACGAGTTGGCATCCAAGTTCTGATGCCAAGCTTTAGCTATGCTTATTTACAACTCAGTGGGACCTTTATCCGGGGTTTTTCCTTTGAAGAGAGAAATATTTTCCCCAATGAGCTGAGCTCCAATCCCAAACACCTATTTCAGATTCATCTCAGTGTTCCTGAATATCCTATTATTCCTCTCTTTCCATAAGCACCAACAAATAATGGGGGGATCTTGATTCCATATTTCCCTAGTTAGCAGATGGTCAAAGGGTCCATACCAACTCAAAATAAAGGATGTGATGTCCTTGCACATAATCCATTGTATCCCTAATCTTCCAAAAGCCAGCTCCCACACCTCAGTAGCAAAGGGGTAGTGCAACAACAGATGATCAACAGATTCTTCATTACATTTACATAAAAGGCATCTGTTGGGGATCTGGAATCCCCTTTTCCTTAGATTATCCTAAGTAATAATTTTGTTATGACATACAATCCACTAGAAAAAGTTCACTTTCAGTATCATGTATCTATTCCACACCTTTTTCCATAACTTATTGGTCACGCCCTGAACAGTCAGCTATCTGTAAGCAATTTTTACTATAAGATAACCCTGAATATCATGAATCTAGAAGAACTCATCCTCACGGATAGCAAGGGGTATCTTGGTGAGAGAGAGTAACTCCTGCAGCTTTCTGGAAAGGAGACACGGATTAGGAGATAAAGGACAAAAAAGACTAATGCCATTCCATTTCCTAGCTCTTACGGGTCCAAGAAGATAATCACTAATGTATATACCAAACACATGTTGGGCCCGATCTTTAAGAGGTATGAAATCCAAAGAATCCAGGGGAGAGTCAAACAACCAAGAATCTTCCCAGAACCTGATTTTGTTACCATTACCGATCTTCCATTTAATCCCATTCCTCAAAAGGTCCTAAAGACTACAAATTTCGTTCCACACCAAGGAACCCGTAGGTTGAGCCTCAAAAAGGCAGTCAATTAATGGTCGGTTCAAAAGGTATTTGGCATTTATTATTTCACACCAGTCCTTCCTATCCCTCAGATGATCCCAGCCCACTTTGGCCATAAGAGCTTTGTTAGAATTAGAAATATTTTTATCCCAAGACCACCACACCACTTCAGTTGGCAGACCTTATCCCATTTCACCAGAGCGAGTTTCTTTTTCTCCTCAGTGCCAGACCAGAGAAAAGATCTTTGGATTTTCTCCAACTTATCAGCAATATATCTGGGTATCTTAAATATGGATAGGAAATAGATTGGGATACCTTGAAGAACAACAGAAAGAAGTTGAAGCTTACTAGCATGGTTGAGTAAAGAACCTTTCCACCCAACAAGTTTCCTTTGAATCCTTTCAAGAATAGAATTCCAAAACTCAGGAGTGACCTCTTTGATAGTTAGGGGAAGCCCAAGATAAACTGAGGGGAGAGAACCACTCTGACAGCCCAAAATAGCCATCACCCAATTTTGCAGGTTAGGAGTGTTGTTGAAGAAGTAAATCGTGCTTTTATTGTAGTTAATGCATTGTCTAGAGCAAGCAACATAATTGTTGATGCAATTTTTCCATTTCCTAGCTTCCAAAACTGAGGCTTTCCCAAATAGAAAAGTATCATCCACAAATTGTTGGATCATAGTTGGCTCAAGGGTGGTAGCAGCCTTAATTCCTTTTATGGTTCCCTCTGACAACATACTAGAGAAGTTCCTGCGTAGAATATCTACCACCATTATGAAAAAATAGGGAGACAGGGGATCTCCCTGTCTCATTCCTCTCCCAGCATGAAAGAATCCAAAGGGAGAGCCATTCACCAAAACAGAGTACTTAACAGTAGTAATGCATTCCATTATAAGATTGACCACTAATTGATTGAAACCAAACTTAGCCAACACTTTAGGAACAAAATTCCAAATCAGCTTGTCATAGGCCTTAGAAATATCCAGTTTAAAGTCCATACCAGCATAGTTGCATCTATCCATAGAATTAATTAGTTCATGAGTAGTGATGGTAGCATCACGGATATGCCTACTAGGCACAAAACCTTTTTGAGTAGGGCTGATAATTTTATCAAGAAGAGGTTTAATACGGTTAACTAAAGTTTTTGAGAGGGTTTTATAAAAAGTATTACAAAGGCTGATAGGGAAAAAATCAGTCATATGTTGAGGATCCGCCACCTTGGGAATAAGAGCAATGAAGATGTGATTTAGTTGCTTAAGAATATTACCAGATTTGAAGAAATCGTGAGCAACCAGAATGAGATCCTCATTGATGATCTCCCAGAAGGACTGAAAGAAAGCCAAAGGGAAACCATCGGGGCCTAGGGCTTTGAAAGCCCCCATGCTGAAAGTGGCCAGCTTAACCTCCTCAGGTGTAACAGCACTGAGAATCCCCATATTGTCATTTTGGGAAATTAATTTCGGGAGCAAGTCAACCACTAGACTATCAAGATCTAGATTAGGATCATCAATGGGAGCCGCATAAGCTTTTTGAAAATAGTCTACAACTAATAACCCAATGAGGGAGGGAGAACTAAAAACCTCACCCTAAGCATTGTGTAACTTGTTTATTTGGTTCCTCTTCTTATGTTTGACAACAAAAATGTGAAAGAAGGAAGTGTTCCTATCTCCTTTTAACCATTGCACCCTAGATTTTTGTTTCCAAAAGATCTCCTCTTTCTTTAAAATTTTCTCCCACTCCCACTAGAACTCCTTCTCTTGGGCACAAGTGGAAAGACTAATGTCACCCTCCTCCATTCTCTTTTGAACCATTTTCAAATTTTCCCCAATGATTTTTTTCTTCTGGAAAATATCCCCAAAAACCCTTTTATTCCAGTCTTTCACCATACCTTTAATGTGTTTTAGCTTAAAGAAAAATTTGAACATGGGGGAACCATGCAGAGGGATATTCCACCATTCACCAATTTTCATTTTAAAATCCGGATGGGAATTCCACATGATTTCAAAACGGAAGGGATAAGGTCCAATAGTAGACTGGTCACAAGAAGTTAGTAACAAGGGATTGTGATAAGAGACAGTCCTAGGTAAAGCCCGCAAAGAAGCACTAAGTAATCCAGACTAGTTACAAGAACATAAGAAGCAATCCAGCCTAACTTGAATCAAGTGTTCACCCATACATCTGTTGGACTAGGTAAAAGCTTGCCCTAACAAATCAATATCAATCAGACTCGTAGAACTCAAAAAGTGTTCCAGATTAGCCATGTTGTCAGAGTAGTCAATCAGGCCACCACTTTTCTCCGAAGGAAAAAGAGGGGTGTTGAAGTCCCCAGCCACCAGCCAGCGAGACCCGCTGTTGTTTTTTATCTAGTCAGCCAAAGACATCCAGAGATCCAGCCTAGTATTTCTTTGGTTGGGCACATACACATTGATAAGCAACCAAGAGCTGTAAGGGGAGGTAAAAGAGACACCCACATTATTTCGACAGCAGAACAACTCAGTGCCAATAAACCTATAGGGGTTCCAGAGCATCGCAAGACCTCCAGAGGCCCCTTCAGCATCAATGTAAGAGAAAGAGGCCCCAGGCCAAAGGAGCTTAACAATATTATCAAAACTAGCTTTCTTCATTTTGGTTTCTTGTAAGAATAAAGCATCTATCTTATGTTCTAGAATATAATTCTTTAAGGCAAGCTGCTTATGGGAGCTATTCATCCCATGCATATTCCAAGACATGACCTTCATTTTTTACCTTTCTTTGAGGACACTTCCAATGTCCTCTGTTTTCCCAAAGCAATCTCATTTGTGGTTTCCCTTAATTGTGTGGATCTATGGGAAGGCCTACCAAGCTTGGAATCACCTCCCACATCTGCCTTTTTCTTCCTCCCTTTTTTTTTCAAAGTAATCCAATTCTCCTCATCGACAATAGATTCTTGATTCATATCTTCTGGGATGAAAGAAGACGCCTCCCCCAAACCCAGATCCTCCCATATTTTCCCCTCTTCTCTAACAGTCTCACAAGTACCAACAGAAGCCACCTCCAACAACACTCCACCAGTATAGGCTTCTTCCCCAATAGCATTGTTGGACTCAGGAAACCCAACTTCCTGGATATTAACATTATCCATAAACTCAGCTACGGACATATTATCAAGGCCCTCAGTCGGAACAATCACTGAACCGGGACTAAGAACATCTGGATTGGGATACATTGGCCACTAACTCCAGCAAAGGATTCTTAGAGTTAGAGTTAGGAGAAGTCGTCAAGGAAGCAAAGCCCTCTTTGGACTAGTCTACAGAACCAGGAGGAGAACCAGGAGGAGAGCCCTCTTTGGACCAGTCTACAGAACCAGGAGGAGAACTAGAGGGAGCGGCATAATTTCTCTTAATAGGATCCTTATTAAAGGTAGACTTGCAGTCAGAAATAAGGTGCCCTGGTTTGACACACTTTTGACAAAACACCACAACATTCTCATAGCACACCGGTTGCACCCATGACCCAAATTTAGAGCAAAGCTTAACAGAGTTAGATAGAGATTTTTTCACACATATGTTCACGTAGAAGTGAGAAAACACTAACTTGGACTTTGATTTAGTGATGGAATCAGAAGTAATGCAGTTCCCCAAGGAATCATCGATGCTCTTAAAAATTGATTCATCCCAATACTACAGTGGTAGCCTGGGAAGACGAATCCATACTAGAGCTGATTTATTGAGATCCACCTCAGGGTTAAACCCTGGTTCCAGTGGCATAAAGCCAAACTATGCTTACCATACACCCAAGGTCCTGAGGACAAAACTGATAACAAATATTCAAGTGTCCTGAACTTAAAAAGGAAAATTACACCAGACATAGCATAGATTTCCACACTTCCTTTGAGCCTCCACTTAACAGTAGTGCACTTCCTGACCATATCCACAGTAGGGTGGAAAGAGAGAAACCTACCCACCACAACATTCTCCATTGAAGAGAGTATCCTATCGCTGACCGAATTAGAGATAGAAAAGTTTGTTCCAGACACAATAACCTCATCCTCATGAGAAGGAGGAGGAGAGGGGGCAGCTTACTATTGGTTAGAACATCTTTCCACTTGAGGGATTTGGAAGGAATCTCAATCGCCGGCACTTCAACGGAAGACACGGGTGGCACTAAAAGATCCGTAGACAAAAGGCTTGTCCCGCTAGGAGTTTCTCCCAAGGGACACAAGTCTGCATGAGACAAGGCAAGGCTCGGGTCATGGGTGGGAAAAGGGGGCCCGTGAGGTACCCCTAGGCCAGAATCCACCATGCGCGTAGGAAGTTCAAACGCGGCCAGAGGGCAGCCAAAGAACAAGAAAAATTTATGATATAAGCCTTTTCTTGGCCACTTTGTTGGAAAAGGTGAGGATTTCATATTTAGTGGATGGACATGGCTTTTGGGTGCCCAAGGGTCCTCTTTCTTCTAAATAAAAATCACTTACAAAAAAGACTATGCTATGACACCAAAGACTTGGCTACATTAGAGAAAAAGAGTCTAAGGATCTTGAAAAATTCAAACCTTTTTGAAAGGTTGATTGATTGTCATTTTGATTTTGATTTTGATTTTTATATATTGTATTTATGGTAAAAAATGTTGTGTTTAATTTTACTCAAGTTCTCATAAATATTTTGGTGCATTGGGCCTTATTCATTCTCATGTGTTTGGTCCTATAACCATTTCTTCCATTATAAAATCCACATATTATATTTCATTTATTGATGACTATAGTAGGACATGGGTATATTTTCTAAAGAGTAAATCTAAAGTTTTCAATTGATTTAAATAATTTAAAGAAATGGTTGAGTTGCAAACTAGAAATAAAATAAAATTTTTGATGACTTACAATGGTAGTGATTTTTTATCTAATGGTTTTGATATATTTTGTAAACATTGTGGCATTCAAAGATAAAAACAACTTTGTAATCTCCACAGCAAAATGGACTTATAGAAAGAATGAACAAGAAATTGATGGATAAGGCTAGGATAATGCTTAGTGGTGTTGGTCTAGACCAAAAAAAAATTGGGTAGAAGACGTTACCACTACTTGCTACATAATTAATAGGTCATCTACATCAGCTCTTGTTGATAAAATTCCTATGGAATTGTGGTCAAGTCACAAGCCTTAATTGATACATCTTAGAGTTTTTGGTTGTGAGGCATATGCACATGTGCTAAAAGAGAAGCCAAAAAACTTGTTGAACAAGTGACGTGGGTGCATCTAGGTTCACTAGTAATCCTCATCAACAAAAAAAATCCTTCTTATGTTTGGTTTTTATCCTTATTATTTTTCTTGAAGGAGTTGATGATGATATTCTAAATAATTTATATATGTTCATGGCCAATTGATGGTATCATCTTAAAGAAGATCCAAAAGGGTATCCACATTTCAATTTTGGAAGAAATTTCATAAAAATAGAGCAAGTTATGAAGATGTCGAGATTTAGCCTGCATTTGGGCTTTATGGAACTTTCTACCAATTTGGGATATATCTTGATACCCATTAGATCCTCATAGTTCCACATGAACCTCATTTCCCTAAATTATCAGTCAAGGATTTTTCTTTCAAAAATTCCTTATTCAACTAGACTTTATATAGTTTCCCCTCACTTTCCCACAAAATCTTGTTAACACTTGACTTCTCGTAGTCCCATTAGCGCTTAATTTCTTGTGTATCTAGAATATGCACAATTCTTTCCTTGATATAGATAACCCCATTTTTTCCCACAAATTTTGATGATTCTTTTTTGATGTAGAGCATTGCTCTCATCTTTCATTTGCATTTGGATTTTTTTATGTCTTTTAGTTTAGTAGTTTCAGTTCTTGTTAGTGTAATTTGTTTCTTGTTGTTTTGCTATGCCTCATGGTCGGTTCTCCAAGAAAAATTGACAATTAGCACTTTGTTAGATGGTAACTATTGATGGTTGTCAGATATTTGAGAAACAAGGGGGTGTTGAGTATAGGGTTCGATGCTTAAGAACAGAGGCACTTGATCTTGAAGAAGCAGTCGGTGGTGAAAGATTGAAAACATTGGTAATTTGACGCTAAAATAAAAGTGAAAGGGAGATCATGATTGAAGGGCGGCCGATGTAGAGGGAAGAGGATGCTTTGAAAGGTTTGTTGTTGCCCAACCTTTGAAGGTCAATCAGTGTCAAATGGGGAATGCGATCAAGTCTATTCTTGAAGGCCACATATGATGTATTGTGAAAGCCTCTATAGAATGTATTGAAATGTTGCAAATGAGATCAAATGTTTGAAATCAATGGTGCCATTGAGGAGTTTAACTACCATTTTTTTCTTCTTGATATTTGTTGTGAGTGATCGTTGTAATAGTCTGTTGTTTTCTATTTCAAAATTGAATTTCCTTTGAGTGATTTTGCAGGGAGTTTGTTTATGTGAGTTTGCTTGCTCTGTGACCAACAAGGTGACCCATCAAGTGGTATTAGAGCCTAAAAGCGATTGGGCATTGGTGAGTAAACAGAATGCCTCCAAGGAGAATGGGCAGAGGAGGAGCCCAAGGAAGAGGCAGAAGAGAACAACATGGTGATGAATTGTTGTAGCATTTGATAGCAAGATTGGATTCCTTGGAAAGGGAAAAGAGAAGAGGGACCCATGATGAAGTTGCAAGTGATGAGGAGGAGGAAGAATAGCCACAAGAAGACAATGAAGGAGGACAAGGAGACCAGAAAGATTTTAAAGAAAGGTAGTTGAGGACTATCATGAATGTGGGTTCCAAACCCAAAATAGAAGTTCCTACCTATTCAGGAAATCTCAATTATGAATATCTAATTTTTGGGTCAATGACAGACAAATATTTTGAATATAAGGGTGTAGAAGAAGAAAGGAGAGTGAAATTTGCTTGCACTAGATTGAAGGGCCACGCTGCTATGTGGTGGGACTTTTTCCAAACTGAGAGGAGAAGAAAGAATAAGGAAAAGATTAACTCTTGGGATTGAATGGTGGAAAAGTTGAAGGATAAGTTCCTTCCAGCAGATTACCAAACTAACCTCTTCAAAATATTGCATAATTTGAAACAAAAAGACATGTTTGTGAAAGATTATATGAAGGAATTCTATAAGTTAGTGATTAGATCAGGCATAGTGAGGAAGATGTGGAGAAAATTGCTAGATATATGACTAGTCTAAATTATAATCTTCAAGATGAATTAAGCCTTATGTCCCCTAGAAGCTTGGATGAGGCTTATCAACTTGCCTTAAAGGCAGAAGAAAAGTTGCAAAGGAAAAAAATTCAGCAAGAGAAGAAGAGAGGAAGAGGTTTTAGAGGAAAGGTGTAGCAAAATGGTAGAGGGCAGAAATATCATCAAGGAGAGGAGGATGGAATTTCTAGTGGGGTGGCCAACAATATGGAAGAGATGGTTCTCAATGTAAAGGTAGAGGGTTCGATGGAAAATGCTTTAAGTGCAACCAATATGGACACACGAGTTGGGAGTGCTCTGAATCATCTCAAGGGGTACATTCCAAGTTTGAAAGAAGTAATCATATTGTTCATGCTAACCAAGAAATTTTTGGGCTTCTTGTTCACCATAAAGAAGAACCAGAATTGGGTGAATCATTGTTATTGAAGAGGGTATTGTTGAAGCCTCAAAAAGAAAGCCAAGAACTAGTCCAAAGGAGAGCCTTGTTCAAAGACAAGTGTAATCCCAAAGGTAAATGTTGTAGACTAATCATTGATAGTGGTAGTATGGATAATATTGTTGCAGTAGAGATGGTAGAAAAGTTAGATCTTAAAAGAAATAAACATCCATCTCCTTACAAGGTATCTTGGTTGCAAAAAGGTCATCAATTGTTAGTGAATGAGCAGGCCCATGTTGATTTTCAGATTGGTAATTATAAAGATAGTTTTATTTGTGATGTGATTCCTATGGATGTGTGCCATCTATTGCTTGGTAGACCATGGCAATTTGATAGGAAATCAATGCATAGTGGAAGGTAGAACACATATACTATTGAGAAAGATGGAGTGAAACATACCTTAATGCCTATGAAGGAGCCTAAAGAGGATAGCAACAGTGGTGGAAACAGTAAGGTAATGATGGTAAGTGGTAAGGAGTTTATACATGACTTGAAGAATGAGGAAGTAGGATTTGCTTTGGTTCTTAAACCTAGGAGTGTGTTTACTACTACAAAACTTGATGATTTGCCTCTTGAAGTGCAAGATATTTTGAGTAAACATTTGGATATTGTTGCATCTAATTTTCCTAGTGGATTTCCTCCTATGCAGAGCATTAGTCACCAGATGGATTTGATTCTAGGGGCTAGCCTTCCTAACAAGGCTTCTTATGGATTTGTTAGTGTAATTTGTTTCTTGTTGTTTTTCTATGCCTCATGGTCGGTTCTCCTAGACAAATCGACAGTTAACACTTTGTTTAGGTAACTTTTGATGGTCGTCAGATATTTGAGAAAGAAGGGGGCACTGAGTACAGGGTTCAATGCTTAAGAATAGAGACACTTGATCTTGAAGAAGTAGTTGGTGATGAAATATTTAAAACATCAGTAATTCGGCGTTGAAAGAAAAGAGAAAGGGAGATCATGATAGAAGGGTGACCAATGTAGAGGGAAGAGGACACTTTGAAAGGTCTGTCATTTCCCAACCTTTGAAGGTTAATCAGTGTCAAATGGGGAATGTGATAAGGCCGCATTTGATGTGTTGTGAAAGCCTCTGTAGAATGTATTGAAATGTTGCAAACCAGATCAAATGTTTGAAATCAATGGTGCCATTGAGGAGTTTAACTACCATTTTGTTCTTCCTGATATTTTTTGTGAGTGATCATTGTAATAGTCTGTTGTTTTTTATTTCAAACCTAAATTTCCTTTGAGGGAGTTTGCAGGAAGTTTGTTTATATGAGTTTGCATGCTTTATGACCAACAAGGAAATCCATCATTTTTCCCACAAAGTAACCTAAATCATAAATTTTCCTTAATGTTGATCCATTCTAATACTGCTCAAATCTCCACAAAATGTTGATGGTCTACAATTTCCTACAAAACCTATTGATGTGGAATTTCTACCACTATGTAGATGTTATCTACATGGCCCTAGAAATTCCTCCAAGTCTCAATGACCCCAACTTCCTCGTATAACTCAAGGTGGCTAGACTAATGAAAAACTCAACAAGTGAACCATACACATCTTGATGGATATGATTTATGTGCAATAATGTATGGAAGAAACCCCTTAAAATTTTGCAACTATCAAAAAGGAAAAAAGGTGAGAAATAGTTCTAATGATGTGCATATGTATCTCTAAGGTCAATGAGGACTTGACATGTGTGCCATCACTTAAAAACATGGAGTGGTTGTCATCTTTTGAAAATTTAGAATTTAAATTAGGGATTTCTTTTTCCTAGAGAAGAGGACTTCTAGAATACTTCTATTTCAGGAGTTAGAGATTGGAGAGTTGAATAGTTAAGGTTTTTAATATAAGGGTTTAGAAAACCTTTATGTTTTAGTGCATGTAAGTTGTAAGTATTTTAAGCTAGGGAAAGTATGAAGGACGTATGAATGCATGTTAGAAAACTCCTACTATAATAAGTAATTTGCATGTAATAAAGGATAACTATTGTTGTGTTGGTTTAGAGTTTTATTTTTTAGCCTAGTTCAACAACCTATTAAGGCCCCTAAATATTTGCCTACATTAAGTGATATCAAAGAGATATTGATTCCTTGTGACTTTGGACGTACTGAGTAAGAATCCCTAAGGATATTATTGTAGGGATAGCAAAGAAAATAACCTACAACTGCATAGGTTTTTAAAGATATGACACATAGAGGTATAGGAAGAAGAGCCATCCCATGAGCTGGGGATGCAACAATTGTAGAAATTATATGAGGCATCATAGCTAGACTGGATGCAATGTAAATAACATAATAAATATGATTACTTATAGAGGATGTGAGTGATAATAAGGTAAAAGTCAATGAAGAAGTAGAAGAAGGAAGAAATGAATAGGAAAGTACATTTTTGAGTGCAATTAATAGAATTTCTAACAAACCCTATGTGGACCTACCAACTTATAGTGGTAACCTAAATCTAGAAGAGTTTATAGACTAGATTTCAAAAAAGAGATAAATATTTTTAGTTAGAATCTATTGAGGACCCTAGGAGGGTGAAGCTTGCAACTAAAAGGCTTAAGGGATATGCATCTTTGTGGTGGTATCATGTGCAAGTTGAGAGATAGAGAAAAGGAAAGGAGATATTTAAAACCTATAAAAGGATGGTAAATAATCTAAAAGAAAAGTTCTTGCCAACAAATCATCAAATCTAAATGTTCAAGAAGATACAAAACCTCAAACAAAGGGAGAAGGGTGTACAATAGTATACAAAGGAGTTTTACAAAATAAACATCAGAGTTGGTCACATTGAGGATGATGTTGAGAATATATCTAGGTATGTAAATGGTTACAATACTCTATACAAGATGAAATTAGCATGGTAAGAATTACCAATAGAAGAATCCCTATCAGTTTGCATTAAAAGTAGAGGAAATATTTCTAGAAGAAAGAATAGTTCTAGAGGAAGGGGTAAACCCTCAAGAGGAAGAGGACAAACAAATCCTTGACATGGTTATCATGAAAAACAAGGAGAATCAACCATTTATTAAACCAATACACAAGGAGGTAGAGGAAGCAGTGGTTACTCTAGAGGCAGAGGAAAATTTTGAATAGGAAGATGAAGAGGATTCAATGGAGCATGTTTCAAGTGTGGAGAGGTTGTATATAAGGCATTTGAATATCCTAAAACCCAAAAAAATTAGTAGCAGAGGAAAAGAAACAAGGGTTCACATATCACAAGTTGAGGAGGAGAGTGTGGAAATTATAGCCTCATAAAGATTTGAAGAAGAACTTGAAGATGGAGAATATTTGATATTGAGGAGAGTTCTTATTAAACTAGAGAAGGTGCAAGGAGAACCAGAACAAAGGAGAAATATTTTTAGAACCATATGTAAGTATGGAGGTAAATAATGCAAATTCATTGTGGATAGTGGTAGCACTAACAACCTGATAGTAGAAGAGATGATGGAGAAACTGAAGTTGAATAGGTTGAAGTACCCAACCACCTAAAAATTCTCCTAGCTATAGAGGGGGCATTAGTTGTTAGTATTTGAATATTTTATTGTTGATTTTTATATAGGAAACTATAGAGATGTGATAATGTGTGACATAATTCCAATAGATGCATGCTATGTTTTGTTAGGTAGACCTTGGCAATATGATAGGAAGGCCATAAATGATGGAAAAAATAATTGTATTAAAATCAAGAAGGGTGGAATTGAATGTGTTAAATTTTAGACACATGGGACAATTGAGAGGGGAGTGAATTAGTTGTACATTAAAACATTCAAAATCTTATTAAGCATCTGCATCAATGTAAACACATGAAACATCAATGTGTCAAGAACCATACACAATAGAACACCATATTTATGTCGAAAACCCTAATCAAGGAAAAACCACAGTGAGGATTAATTCATATATATGAATAACAACACTGAACACAAAAGGATCACTCCTAGAAGGGCTCACTGCCCAGACGAAAAGAATGGATCACTGTGAAGGGCTCACTGTTTGGAATAGAAAGAGAATAGGAGAAGAATATTACAAGGAGGTTCACTACCTCAGAGCAATAGGAATATCCACCAAAACAACTCTACACCATCTGCAACCTTCAGCTCACTACCTCCAACAACTTCAAGTACACTGAAAATGTAGACACCTTCTGCACACTACTTTCAGTGGCCTTAGGCATTTAAGCTCACACTCAGTTCTCAACACCTGGTCACATACACATAATTTCACATGTACCACAACACACCACACACATCTCCAACAATTAACCTTGCATATATATTGTGTGAGGTAAAATATGCAAAGGAATAAAATATCACAAAAGCAATGAAACGTATTACATTAGAGAATTGAATCATAAACCAATCGAATTCAAAACATAATTAGTCCCTAAAATCGTTCCATTGTCTCCTATCTTTAGGGATTCATTAAATCGTATTGGCTCTCATATTTGTGTATGCACTATGACTATTAGAATGGCAACCTGAGGAATGGAAGGCTATAAGATGCAAGAATCTAATTCCTACATGATTTAATAAGTTGTATGATAATGTTGAATGATGTTATGATATTAAATGTTGCAAATGATAATGGTGATATGACAATGGATATGATGCTAAAGATTATGATGCAAATGTTGTATAAAAACTAAAATGATAATTGCAATGCTACTATGAAACTAAGCCATGATTCTAAACTAATATGATACTATAATGCTCAAATGCTAAATGCTAAATTGTTCTAAATGCTCACTAAATGCTCTCATGGAATTTCTGCATAGTAAGTTGGCTCAAGATGGGATGCTAACTGTTGTAGAATGGGCTTGTATTTATAGGATTTCCAAAGCATAAAATGATGTGGCAGCAACCAACGGTCAAGATTTCAGCTGGAGAGATGAACGGTGGAGATGGAAGAAGTTAGAGGGAATCATGGAGGATGTTCCCTTGACTGTGAACACTGTGCCAAGTGTGAGGGAGAATGAAATGATGGAGAGAGCCAAGTGTCCAAATTTTGTTTTGGAATTGGTTGAGGATAATTCTCATTTAAATATTAGACATATTTAAATTCATGTGACACTTGATGATGTGGCAAGAGAAAAAGTTGGAGACATGTGCCTAAATTCAAATTGAGAATTTAAATTTAGTGAGAAGATTATTAATTAAATAAAAAAAACTATGTGCATTTGTTTATTTAATTAAAATTAGAAGAATGTGATTTAAGATGGTAGAATTAGAAGGTATGAACTATATAAATAAATTTAGAATTTATTTATAAGTAGATGAATTAAAGGGGTTCATTAATTAAATAACTTGTATTTAATTAATTAATTGTCTTGACCGATTTTAGGTGTATACATTTTTCCCCTCTTTAAAGTGATGTGTTTACACATTGCTTCAAAGAAAAATTTGTTGTTGATGCCAAAAAAAAAATCGATATGCCCCAGATACTGATTTTCAAGTGATAATGGATATATGCCCCCTTGAGAGATAAATCGATGATTTTTTGAATTTTTAGGATTTTTTGAAATTTTTGATGATTTGATGATGATTTTCAAAATTTTATGACGCAGAAATGATTTTTCTCCCAAAAAATGATGTTTAACCCACCAGATGATGAAATGATTAATTAAGCCTCTTTGAAAAATAAAATAAATCAACCCCACAAAAATCCCACTTAATTAGCCTTTAAAAGGTTAAAAAGGTGATTTTGAATTTCATTTGTGTATTTACAATTTGAAAATTTGGAGTGATTGAGCAATTGAGCAACTTTTGAGCAAGATGGTGATTCCCTACCACACACACCGATTCAAGCACGTACGACATCACAACCGCTCGGCAGCGTATGGACCTCCGATACGTACCCCGAAAACCTCCTCGTGATTTTTGAATCTTGTTTTTCACACCTTTTTTCACGTTTAAATTCTACTTTTTAAGTTTTAGTGCATTTGATCACTAATGTAGAGCATCGATGGACTGTTTTAGTGCATCCAAACTTTTAGCGCATAGGGTTAGGTTTTTAGCGCATAGAGTCAATGCAGTAGCGCACCTAGATTTTTAGCGCATAGATTAAACACTATAGCGCATTTGGTTAATTGGCACATACATGGCTAGATTTAGCGCATTTGGTGAATGTTGTAGCACATAGAATCATTTAGCACATTGATAGAGGGATTTAGCGTATTGAAAAAAAATATGGCGCATATGGTAATTTTGTGCATTGAAGCCCTGTTTCAGCGCATTGATGAACTTTTTTAGTGCATAGAATTTTTTGCGCATTAAAGCACTGTTCTAGCGCATGTAGGACATAATGATGGGTTTTTGATTGAACTCATTTTTGATGATTTTTTATCACGTCAGCCTTTGATTTTATGATGATTGATGATGTTGATTGATTAGATGATGATTGATCTCATGATAGGTGAGATTCAATGATAGGATGATGATAATTGACCTCATGATAGGTGAGGATCAATGAGAGATTGATGATTGTCCTCATGATAGGTAAGGATCAATAATAGATGCTCATGAGATGCAATCAAAATCTCATTAGATTTGATTAGATTGATAGGTTGATTGATTTGTTGATTTGTGATATGTTATGATGATAGGAGCCTGCGTCAATCCTATAAATTTGGGAGCGCTTCCCGAGGACTTGGGATTTGATTCCACATTTAGATCAGGCTTATCTAAATGTGATTGGTAGAAGCGAACTGACTTCATTGATTGACATGCCCCAGCATCAAATTAACATGGGGTTTTTGACCACGCTAGTAGAGAGGTGGCATAGTGAGCATAACACCTTTCATTTACCCACCGGTGAGATGACAGTGACATCGGAGGATGTTTATCGAATTTTGAGGATTCCAGTTGTTGGAGAACTGGTTGTATATGATTTAGTTGAACAGGGTGGGCTTGATGCATTGAGGAGAGTGTTTGAGGATGACCAGATATGTGGTTATGAGATTCCATGGAGAGATATTGTTGATGCATATGCAACATTGCCATGTATGCTTGCTAGTTTTATTGGAGGATTTATATGTCCCAACCACAGGTTGAAGAGACTCTCAGTTGGATGGGGCCAGATACTTGAGAGCATGATTACTTAGGGTACCAGATATGCATGGGGATGTTGCATGCTTTCCCATTTATACCATGATCTACATTAGGTGGTCTATCTCAAAGGGTCCAGTTTGTTAGTTGGGGTTACATTGCTTCAGATATGGGCATGGGAGCATATAGTTGTCACACATCTAGTGGCAGAGAGAAAGCATCCAGAGGGCTATCCATATGTCCACGCATATATAGGTCCAGTTGTCCAACCTAAGCTAGGAAAACTAGAGTACTAGAGGAGAGTACTGGATGATCTTGAGATAGTGACATGGAGGCCCTACTTAGACTCCAAGCATTGGCCAGAGGATGATACTGAAATGTCATATTTTTGCTCATCTATGTACCTGATTGGGAGGACATAGTTTATTATTGAGATATTTTTGTTAAGGAGGGTACTGCGATAGTATGGTTAGGTACAGGGCATGCCCCAGGGAGTGGCTCATTACACATGGTGATGGATTGATGTGCCAGAGTGGGGGCCGTGCATATCATATGATGCAATAGTTGAGGATTATCGAATTTTGCAGGCCATTATTTGGGATTATCATCTAAATATTATTGAGGCTCCTATATCTGAGGAGTATGCACAGTACTTCTTCACACATCCTTTTCTGCAGATCTCCAGCCCAGATGAGTCAGTACCATTGCTAGATGATGAGGAGAGGGCACTAGCACATGGATGCAGGTGAAGGAGAGATGGAGGAGATGAGGAGGAGGAGGAGGTAAAGAGTAGTGATGATGGAGATGGGGATGGAGATGATGGAGGTGGCAGAGATGGTGATGGGGGAAGCAGAGATGGAGGTGAGGGTGGTGGAGGAGATGAGGGTGGTATAGGGCCCATGATAGATGTGTGAGACTTTAGAGTGCCTTGGAAGAGGTGATCATTGGTAGTTGCAGCACAGTAGCATGTACAGATCTGATTTCCTTCACAGTAGCAGTAGACACAAATAGCTGCATTACAGGTTCAGGTGCAGACATTGCAGGGTCTGCTAGCACAGTTACAGGGCTTGCTATAGACACAGACCCAGGCCTAGGCTCAAACATAGGCACAGATTGCCACTCTTATGGTCAAGAGGGATACCTTGAGGTAGCGGGTTGAGTAGGTAGAGGGCATAGCAGAGAGACTATAGAGGGTAGCCGAGGGCATCAGTACAATAGATTATTTTAGAAAGGTATGACACTCTGCCAAGGAGGCCAAGTTCTATAGGCTAAAGTATCACAAGGCTATTCCTCCAGAGCGTCGAGAGAGCTACACATAGTCTATTAGTTGCACTCACTCTAGGACTACCAGTAGGGGTGTTATAGGGCCGCCTCGCAGGGATCTAGGGACAGGGCCATCAGGTATAGTTTGAGGTACAGGGCTAGCACTGTCAGGGAGGAGCACCACATAGCTCCATGATGATCTTCTGAGATGTATTTGAGACATTTTATGATGTATACACCGATTCAATTGAGAAATTCTTATTTTTTCCATTTTGATATGGATGTATCTCTGTATTCATTTGGATATTATTGTACACTTGACATTATGATTTTGAGGTTATATGATATGCGGCGATGATTAGCGATCTATGTGTCTATATGTGATTTATCATGGATGCATTTAATTTATGCTTTATGATGCTTATATGATGCTTATGTGATGCTTAGATGGTGATTATGTGATGTTTATGTGATGCTTATGTGATGATTTATGAATGATGATTCTATATGCTCCTATGCATGATGCTTTTATACCATGTCACATTCCTCAGCAACTTTTTCTTCTTGGAAATCTTACTCTACTGGATATGTCTTTCAATCTTCTTAGTGAACCATTTTCTTAATAAAAATATATGATACCTCTATACTATATGAAATGACTATGATTATGTAAGTGAGATGCAATGCACTTCTTTTTGTGTTTTCTGATGTGGATATTATGAAGTAATGCATGGATGGATGAATGATGTGATAATGTATATATGATATGATAATGATTTCTAATGTATGCAAATGATTATGCAACTACATGAGAATGATATGTTTTTGGTTAATGTCAAATGTAATCAATCCATTAATGATAGAGATAACATTATTTTAAAAATTTGTACCAGCCTTGGAAAACCCATAAATACAGATGCAAAACTAATATGAATGCAATCTAACTCAACCATGCAGATCTAATATGAAAAATTTGTCATCATAGCAACCGATTTGTCATGCTTTTATCATCATTGAGCCTTTAAAAATGTTGAAATTTAGTACAAACATCGATGGTATAATTAGACCATGATGACCTGAGTACTAATTCCATGATTTTTTATCTTACAAGTTAACATAAGCATCTAGGTATAATTAGACCAAGATGACCTGAGAATTTCTTGTGTAAATAGACAAGAGTTAATCGTTTTCCTATGCAAATTCAGAATGTCATCAATGATACTTTATAGAGCACATCTCGTGACAATTCACATAGTAATAATGATCGACTCACAGACAGCAGACAAAGAAAATCATACTCCTTCCTGGCTCCTCTAGTTCAATACATCATTGAGTTGCTCCAAAGATATGATAACAAAATCATAGTACAATAGTTGAAAATTCATGCCAAAGTGATAAAGCCATGATTCAAAAGAAATATCATCCATTTAAATTTTCTTTGATTGATTATGTTGTTCGTTGTTTTGCATGGATGTTTGATGTATAAAGTCTAATGATTGTTGTATGTTCAATGTTGAGTTTTGCACTATGATGGTTGTGTTTGTTGTGTTGTCTGACTGTTGTTTGTCTGTTGGTTTAAGCTCAAAGTTTATTTCCCCCAATGAGTTCAGGATTTTTCCCCCAATCTAGGGTGAGACACGACTACGATGCCAATATATATACATAAATCTTTCCAATGATAGGCAGAATGATGGTGAAAGTGAATGGAAAAAGTGAATGGTCAGCATGCTCAAATAGATGGAAAAGCTAACCTATCACAAATAGCACCTATTGCTAGGTTTTCACTATTTGTTTTTATTGCACTTTTTTAGATTTTATGATTTTTTACTTTTTTTGTATTTTCAATTTTTCTTTTTTTTTTGTACTTTTTTCTTTTTTTTTATTATTTTGTTGCTACCAAGACGCCTTTTTTCGAGGTTTTCATCAAGGTAACTATTTTTTCAAGACATTTTCTTATTTTTTTGTATTTTTTTAGGACTTTTACTGATGCACTGGATGAGTCAAGTGTAGAATTTCTTGAGATGCAGACTGTTGATAGGTTCATCAAAAAAATCCCCTTCAAATGTTGACAACTGATATGCTCCTAATCCAAAGACTGATACAACGACAAAGGGACCTAGCCAATTTGGTTCAAAATTTCCTTTCTTTTCTCTATCCTGTTGATTTTGGGGATTTTCTTTCAAGACTAAGCCACCCACCTGAAATGTTCTTGGTTTTACTCTGTGATTGTAACTTCTAGACATCCTCTATTGATAGGCTTTTAGGTGATCAACTACATGCTAATGACGCTCATCCAACATTTCCAACTCTTATAGCCTAGATACTCTATAATCTTCATCTGAAATGATTCCCTTTAGTGACACACGGAGTGATGGTAGCTCAACCTCAATAGGTAAAATGACCTTTGATCCATAGGCTAGAGAATAGGGTGTGGCACCAATCGGGGTGTGGATACTAGCTTTGTAAGCCCACAAAGCAAGGTTCAATTGAATGTGCCAATCACATCCAACATCATTGACAAATTTTTTTAAGATTTTCAAGATGGTTTTGTTTGAGGCCTCTGCTTGGCCGTTTCCTTGAGGATAGTACGGTGTAGAAAATTGATGTTGGATATGAAACCTTTCACAAAGTTCTTGGACGTCCTAATTCTTGAAAGGTCTGTCATTATCCATGACAATGAATTGAGGAATGTCATACCGATAGATGATATAATTCAGGATGAAGGATGCAAATTTTTTTCCTGTGATGGTGGTTAAGGGAACAACTTCAATCCACTTCGTAAAGTACTTTGTGGATATGATGATGAACTTGTGCCCATTGGAAGATGATGGATGATTTTTTCCTACTATTTCAAGACCCCATTGAAAAAAAAGGCCATTGTCGATGCAAATGGTTGCAATTCTTGTGTTGGTGCATGTATCAGGTTCCCACGGATTTGACATTTTTGGCACTTTTTAACAAATTGAAAAGAATCCTTTTCCATATTCGGCCAGTAATACCCCAAATGTAGGATTTTTTTAGTGAGAGTTAGTCCACTTGAATGTGTGCCATAGATACCTTCATGAACCTCATGTAAAGTGGTTTCAACTTCATTACGTTCAAGACATCAAAGGAGAGTACCATCAAGACCTTCATGATAAAGTACATCAGCTATCAGGGTATGTCGAGCTACTTGTCAGATAAAGTTTTGTTTCTAGTTTCGGGATAGATCTGGTGGTAGGGTATTGTCTCTTAGGTAAGTGTAGATCTTTCCATAGATATAATCATCAGCCTCGACTAGATGGTATATGACTTGGGATTCGAGGTTATCATAGGCAGGGTTAAACAGTTGTTCCACCACGAATTCATAATGAGCTCATTTTTCAGGTATCTGTAAGAGAGAGGCAATGGTCGCCATAGCATCAGTAGCTTTGTTGTCGCCTCTGGGAATCTGTTCAAATTTGATCTCCACAAATTATTTTTTAAATTCATCAACCATTCTTTTATATGGAATCAATTTATCATCTTTTGTCTGGTAATCATCATTCACCTAATTTATGATCAATTGAGAATCTCCATAGACATGCAACTCTATGATTTTCCACTCGACGGTTGTCTTGACACCAATGATGAGTGCTTCATACTCAGTTGTGTTATTAATGCAAGGAACCATTAACCTGTAGGACTTTGGAATGGTGTGTCCTTGAGGCATGACAAACAAGATTCTTACACCTGATCCATGTTGCATGTAAGATCCATCAAATATAACATCCACTATTGTGTTGACACTATTAGGACATTAGCATCTTTAAATTCAATGCTCATGGGATGATCATCTTGTAATGGTGCTTCAGCTAATTGATCTGCTATGGCTTGACCCTTGATTGCTTTCCTTTCCACATACTAGATATCAAACTCGCTTAATATCATTACCCACTTGGCTAGTCTTCCTGTCAGGGAAACTTTGTTGAATAAATACTTCAATGGATCAATTTTCACTATGAGTTTGATAGTGTGGGTTAACATGTAGTTTCTTAGTTTTTGAGTATAAAATACTACGGCCAGAGAATATTTTTCAATAAAGGTTTAGTTGATTTCATAGCCATTCAAGGTTCTACTGATGTAATAAATAGCCCTTTCCTTTCCCAAAAAATCTTCCTATGTTAGTAAAGTGCCCAAAGATACCTTTGTTGTGGCTATGTAGAGTAATAATGGTTTTCCTTTAGTTGGCAGTACTAGTATGGGTGGTGACATCAGATATTGTTTTAGTTGATTAAAAGTTGCTTCACACTTTTCATCCCATTTGAAAGAAACATTCTTGTGCAACAAGTGATTAAAAGGATGGGTTTTATCTTCCAGTTGTGTGATGAACCTCCTAATAGATTGGAATCATCCCTGTAAAGATCTGATTTGGTTGATATTCTTAGGAGGAGGCATCTCCATGATGGCTTTAACTTTCGCAGGATCCACCTCAATGCCTTTAGCTGATACTATATATCCCAAAAGTTTAGTTGATTTCACACCAAATACACATTTCTTTCGATTTAATCTTACATTGAATTTCTCCAACCGAGTGAAGATTTTGTCTAGAATTTCCAAGTGTCCCTCTCTAGTGAATGATTTTTCCAACAAGTCATCTACATATTCCTCCATAAAGGTATGCATCATATCATGGAAGATAGTGGTCATTGATCATTGATATGTGGCTCCAGCATTTTTCAATCCAAAAGGCATTACGTTCCAGCAAAATGTGCCCCAAGGACATGTGAAATTGGTTTTATCTTGATCTTCAGGTGTTATTTTTATCTAATTGTAACCTGAAAATCCATCCATAAGTGATAACATTTCATGTCTAGTTTTCAAGTCTACAATGATGTCAATGTTAAGTAAAATAAAATCATCTTTCAGGAAAGCCCTGTTAAGATCTCTAAAATCCGTACATATCTTGATGCTATGGTCAGGTTTTGAAGCTGGCACAATGTTTGATATCCATTCAGCATAGTCTATAGGTCAGATAAATCCAGCATCCAATAGTTTCTTCAATTCAATTTTCACCAGGAGGGCGATATGGGGATGCATTTTTCACAGCTTTTGCTTCACTAGCTTTACCCCATGTGGTAGTGATAAATGATGCATGATAAGCTATGGATCTATGCCTGGAATGTTAGCGTAGGAGTGAGAAAAGTTGATTTGTCTCTCTTCAAAGAACTTAGTGAAGCTTGGTTTTTCTTCCTCTATCATGGATGATGCTAGATGTAGGGTCTTCACTATTTTAGTTGTACCAATGTTGATGGATTGTGTAGGTTCAATCAGCACTAAAGATCTCTCATGATAGTGTTCAAGAAGAGTGTCAAATCTCCCATCTTTCGGTGCCTCGAAGAGGTTTTCACCATTAGGTGTGCTCTTTACTTTTACTTTTTCTTGATCTATTACTATCATCATATGGTTTTCACTATTAGATCAATTTTTCATATTCATTGTTTTGTAGCTGAGAGATTTGACACTCCCCTTGTCTGAAGCTTTGTTATGAGATTCAATGATGGAACATGTTTCAGGATTGTCAGAGCAAAGGAAGTTCACAATGGCATCATCATTTGGAAAGATAGGTATGTCAAGTAGCTCAGTTTGGTTCCATCCAATTAGTTCAGGGTGTACCAATGGTAAAGAATCGTCAGATTGGCTAAGGTCAAAAGGTGTAACTTTCATAATGGAAACATCATCAAAGTGTTCGATAGCAATATTGAGATCTATGATTTTACCCTCTTCTGAGTGATCTATCTTGCTCGAAGTCTGATCATCTTCACTTGAGTCATCAATATGTTGTGATCCAATTTCAAGTGGTCTAGAACTTGAGCTCTGTCCCTCCATACGTGTCGGTACATACCTTTGTATCACATCAATTTCTTTATCCTGACAATATTCTTTAGAGAGGGAATCTCATTCATATTCATTGGAATCCATTTCAGAACTATCTCTCAATTGAAGGATTCTCTCAACAATTTGCTGCCTAGTTTCTTCTTTTGACTCTTCTCTGTATCCTAGTACTATTTTTTCCTTTGAATTGGTTATTATAGGTTGTATTGGTTCTATGATACCCTCTTTTCTTTTTTCCGACAGGACCTTTTCCATCATATCCCATCTTCTCTAGAATTGTAAAACCTTTACCATATGGTTTAGTTAAAACGTTGGAAGTTGATGCTTGTGATGCTTCTTCATCTTTGTACAACCAATTCAAAACATCCTTGTCTTCTAATTCATCCACTAAGGTGATTTCTTTTACAAAGGTGTCATCAAAGAGGGTGGTTGGTTGTGAGAATTATTGTCTTAAAGTGGATGGCTGCCCATATGACTTAAGAGAAGATAAAAGTTTTGATAAACATAAGGATTGCTTGAATGAATATTCCCCTAGGACTTTGTCTTTTAACTGGATCTTTTTCTCAATTTTTTTTGATAAGGAATTTAGTTGAATTTCTTGATTTGATGAAGTATAATCACCAACACCTTTGTCTTTTGACTGAAATTTTTCCTCAGACTGATTTGACAAAGAATTTGATTGACTTTCATTACTTGATGGAGTAGCATCACCGATACCCTTATCTTTTGACTGGTCCTTTTTCTCAACCCACTTTGACAAGGAATTTAGTTGTCTTTCTTTATTGGATGAACTAGGAGTAGGAGCTTCCCTATTATGTGGCACAAAAGTATCTTGGGTTGTTCTGAGCACATTGCAATATTGGGGATTGTTGGAATCAGCTGAAATGGTGATTTCTTTCCCATTGAAAGGAATTTTCAAACACTAGTGATATGTTGACAGCACTGCTTGCATTTCATGAATCCAAGGATGTCCCAAGAGTATGTTGTATGTCAACTCTTTATCTAATACTTGGTAGATTATATCTTTTACAACCAGTCCCACTTGAATTGGTAAGACAATCAAACCTTGGGAGGATCTCTCTTCATCATCATAGGCTTTTATAGTTTTTTTTCTTCTTACATCAATTGCATTTTCTGAATATCCAAGCGCACAGATAAGTTTCAAAGTACAGATAGTTAGGCCAGCTCCACCATCTATTAGAACACATTTGACCCAATTTTTGTGAATTAAAACCTCGATGTGGAGGGAAACATTATGTGGATGGGTGATTGATACATCATCATGTTTGGAAAATGATAGGCAATGAGGTGTGGTCAAGTGTCCCACCATAGCTTGAAATTGACAAACTTCAAGGTTATTTGGTACTGTGGTGGCTACTAGAGCTTGTTCTAGGATTTCTTTGTGAGTTGGTGATATTTTGAGGAGTTATAATATGGATATTTGAGCTGGTATTTTCTGAAATTGGTCAAGTATGTTGTACTAAGTTGCAAGGGAACCAACAGTTACTTTGGATGTAAAGGAGGCAGCAACTACTTTCAATATTACTTTAGCTTTCCCTCTTGCGGTTGTGTTGACTAGTTGGGAATCGTGTTTTTCTCTAATTTAATGACATTAATCTGATTATCATTTGCAGCAATGTTTGTGATCAGATTTATTGGTACAATGTCATTAATTTGATGTGATTTGGTGTTGATATCATGAAAATGATTTTTAGCTACAACAATGTTTCTTTGGCCCTTGATTTTGATATCCTTATTTTTATCTTCCACTAATTCAATATGGAGAATGGTAGAATGATAAACATAATTCACATTTTTTCCTTTGGTGTTTGATGAAGAAGACTCCCCCTTTTCTTAATTTGGTAAAGGATTCTTGAATGCTCTATGATCATTATTTGTTTGGGGTCCTTCTACAAATATTGTCTTGTTATCAATCAAGTCTTGTATTAAATGTTTCAATTGCATGCAATCATTTGTTTTGTGTCCTTTATTTATGTGAAAGTCACAATAATGTGCATCAATCCACCAAGATGGTTTAACTCTTGGTTCCCAATCTCTTGCTTCAAGTAGTGTTATAACCTTGGCTGCAAGAAGTTCCTTTAATGTTGATTCTAATGATTGTCCCAAAGGTGTGAATCATCTGCGATTTGAGGATGTTCGATATGGTGGTGGTTTAGATTCATCATTTCTTGGATTGTTGTTTTGATTGGCATTTTGGTTGTTGTTTTGATTTTTGGTTGGATTGTTGTTTTGATTAGTCTTGGTGGCAGCAGCTATCAAGTTAAATATTGGTTTTGGATTTTTTGTTTCAGCTAAAGCATCATTGTTACCAGCATTTTTATTTATTTTCCAAAACGTTGGTTTATCATTGTTGTTGTAATTATTAGAAGAGGAATTTGATGAGTTGTTTCCTTCATTGTAGATTTTCAAGACTCCTCTTTTGACCAAGGCTTCTTCGATTTTGATTCCATTTTCAATCATTTTCTCAAAGGTAAGTGGGCATTGTAATTCAATTCTATAACTCATCTAATCATTTAGATTGTCAATAAAGATTTCCGTCTTTTCTTTTTCAGGTATGGGATGATAATATCTTGCAATCTTCTCCACCTTTGCAAAAATATGAGGAATGATTCACCATTTTTTTGTTTCGTGTTGTAAAGGTATTTCATGGTTATTTTGTGTTGGATGTTATAAGAGTATCGGGTGATGAATTTATTAACCAACTCTTCAAAGGTTTTAATTGGTGGTGCAAGTTTGGAGAACCATTCTAGGCATTTTCCACCTAGGCTTCGTGGAAACAATCTCATCAAATAAGTCTCTTCGTGTGCAAATTCAAGACTCGTAGTTCTAAATTCCCTTACATGATCTATTGGATCTGTTTTACCATTGTATTTATCATATTTTGGGAATTCGCAATTTTTGGGAAAAAGAATCATGTTGACACTTTGATCAAAAGGATATGGAAAAATTTCATGCAGCAAGTATCTTTTTGAGGCTCCCCTTTGCATGTCTTGAATCTGTTGTTGGAGGTTTTTCACTTGATGAGTTAAGAAAGCCACTGGATATGTATTTGATGGATCATTTTGAGTCTTTTAAGAGGTGCTTTCAATTGATTAACATCAAAGTCATGTGGAAGTTTAATACCTTGATTAGCCAGCATTAGGAAGTATTTTTCCCCATCTCTTTCAAAAATATTTTCTAGGAACTTGTGGATTTTTGGATCTTGTTGAGCATGTTGGATGTCTTCCTCAGTTATTTCTTCACCTTTAGTGTTGTGGAAACTATGAAATGGATTTTCTTCAGGTTCAGCCATGGTGTTTTGAGTTTCAAGTTCCTTTTCCTTGAGTTTCTACTTTTGTAATCTTGTTTGAACGGGAATACAAGTGTTATAATTTAACTAAAATTTTATCTTTGTTTGGAGGAATGCCAAGGATAAAAACTAAGTCAAATAGAATGACAAATTCTATTGATGAGACTAAGTTTAATCTGATTATATAGCTTTGTTTCATGATGGAAGATGAAAAATCCTGATGATGGAACTTAGCTTAACAATTAGGGGTATGCTAAGTTTGATTATTTAGGCACTTTAAGGTGTTAGATATTGGTTTAGTTTGAAGAATTCCACTTGTAAATGTCAATTTCAACCAATTTAAGACTCTTTTGTACCTGAGGAATGATTCTGTTTTAAAAAAGATCCTTAGTTTTGGTTCAAACTGTCAAACAGGGGATGAATTTAGCTCTCTGGTTTTGAATTTATTGGATGCGCTAAAACAGGGTATGGATGTGCTAAAATATTGCACAAATGTGCTAGAAAATGCCCTGGATGTGCTAGACTATACCCAAGATGCACCGAAAAATAGACTCAATGCACTAAAAGATAGAACCAATGCGCTGGATAACGTATCGAACGCGCTAAAATCTGCACTCAATGCACTGAAGGATGACTCAGATGCACTAGAAAATAGACTAAATGCGCCAAAAAAAGCCAGGGATGCGCTAGACTGCCCTTAAGTATGATGATTTTAACTTGGTGTTTTGTGGGTGAATGAGCTGGACTATTTTGCAAATGCACCGGAGAATGGGATGGATGCGCCAAAAAGTGGATTAGATGCACTAAAAGTTGGACCAAGTGCACTGAAAACTAACTTAGATACGCTAGAAAATGCAATGTATGCGCTATAATAGGGAATGGATGCGCTAGTCTGGAAATTTTCAATGTTTTTCCAAATCTATCTAGTTATTTGGCTTTGAATCTATGAATCTGAGTGTTTCCAGGGATATAATATTTTGAACAATGAATTTTTCTTGGTTTCCAATTTGTGAATTATGGGAATTAAGTGCTTAAATGGATTATTTCTTGAATTACGACCTCAAACACAACATCAAGTTGTCAAACAATTGTTTCCACCTAAGAACTAAACATTTAGTGTGTATTCAAGAATTTGGTCTAATTCTTTCGATTTCCACTGGTATAACACAAGAGAAGACAATTCAAGCACTTTTCTAATCTCAAAGGTCACTTAAAATACCATAACCCACATCTTAGAACCATGTCATCTCACACAGCCATGTCACCCCCTAGAGGGTGCCCATGTTTTTTCCTTTCCCGAGTCTTAACCAAGGTTGAATCCTCCACCTTTGGCCAGGGATCCCTGATGGCTATATGGTGAGTATCTTGGGGGCATATTCTTCCCTCCCCTTACACTATGATATTAGAAGCGTTAGGAAACTGACTCAGTTGGCTTCTACATTAAGGTTCGTAATAAGGGTTTCCGTTCGGTGTGGAAAATAGATAAACTCCCTCAAGAGACCTCCCAACCTTTAGAACAAATGCTTTGGGGATGGTTATCTTGCACACTACCATCAAATTGCAGACTTTCTCCAAATTTGCTTTTGATTATAGTGGATTGGAAAACTTGGCTTTAGTTGTTCCCACTTAGGTCGTTCCCGTAGGGTGAGTACTATTTCCCACTACGGCAGGCCTTCTAAAGGTGCTAACAAAGCATAAAATAGTGAGTCTAGCATTCTAGTCACCCAGTTAAGGGGAGAGCATAGGCCTATCACTTCAAGCACAATAAACAAGGGTGGTCTTTAACCTTCTAATTAAACTAGGTACCTAATTTAATTAAAGTATACAATAAAACAACTCCAACCCCTACATACATCATCAGTAGTTTGATAAAATTGTCTTTGACCAGCGTATCAAGCACCTGCAAAACAAAAAGTATCAATTAGTTTTCAGGATTTTGAAATTTTGCAAAATGAACTAGATGTGCTAAAAAAAAATCAAAAGCGCTAAAATATTACTCCTATGTGCTAAAAGAACTACTCTATGCGCTAGAAAAACTACTATATGCGCTAAAAGAAAGATCAAATGCGCTATTGAAAAAGGAATTGGATGCACTGTAAGATCATCTGGACGCATCGTAACGAGAATTGGATGCGCTAGAAGACATTTCGTATGTGCCAAAAGAAATATCGGATGTGCTACCTAAGAGTTCACATCCAGAATCTGCAAAACAACTTTTCCATAAAACGTCAATAAAAAGGGGTTAAGCCCCATGGTGGGTGCCAAATTTATGTGTGAGGTAAAATATGCAAAGGAATAACAAATCACACAAGTAATGAAACATATTACATTAGAGAATTGAATCATAAACTAATCAAATTCAAAACATAATCAGTCCCTAAAATTGTTCCATTGTCTCCTATCTTCAGGGATTCATTAAATCATATTGGATCTCAGATTTGTGTATGCACTATGACTATTAGAATGGAAACCCGAGGAATGGAATGCTATAAAATGAAAGAATCTAATTCCTACATGATTTAATAAGTTGTATGATAATTCTAAATGATGTTATGATATTAAATGTTGCAAATGATAATGGTGATATGACAATGGATATGATGCTAAAGATTATGATGCAAATGTTGTATAAAAACTAAAATGATGCTATGAAACTAATCTATGATTCTAAATTAATATGATACTACAGTGCTCAAATGATAAATGCTAAATGCTAAATTGTTCTAAATGCTCACTAAATGCTCTCACAGAATGTTTGCATTGTAAATTTTCTCAAGATGGGATGCTAAATTTTGTAGAATGGGCTTGTATTTATAGGATTTCCAAAGCATAAAATGATGTGGCAGCAACCAACGGTCAAGATTTCAGCTGGAGAGATGAACGGTGGAGATGGAAGAAGTTAGAGGGAATCATGGAGGATGTTCCCTTGACTGTGAACACTGTGCCAAGTGTGAGGGAGAATGAAATGATGGAGAGAGCCAAGTGTCCAAATTTTGTTTTGGAATTGGTTGAGGATAATTCTCATTTAAATATTAGACATATTTAAATTCATGTGACACTTGATGATGTGGCAAGAGAAAAAGTTGGAGACATGTGCCTAAATTCAAATTGAGAATTTAAATTTAGTGAGAAGATTATTAATTAAATAAAAAAAACTATGTGCATTTGTTTATTTAATTAAAATTAGAAGAATGTGATTTAAGATGGTAGAATTAGAAGGTATGAACTATATAAATAAATTTAGAATTTATTTATAAGTAGATGAATTAAAGGGGTTCATTAATTAAATAACTTGTATTTAATTAATTAATTGTCTTGACCGATTTTAGGTGTATACATATATCAACTGCAACCTCAAAAACCTTCTCTAAGTTAGCTCCAATGAAACATATGCACCTCAAACATGCAACCACCAAATAGGTCAACACCAAACACTTTTGCGATGGAAAGAAGTGAAGGTAGACCACACCATGGGTTAACTAGGACCTAAATCTACACCAACATGCTATACCATGCTTTCACAAGCAAAAAACCAATTCTACAATCAGTGCTAGAATACTAGGTTAGTCAAACATGCACTAACACTACCAAGTAGCCACACGCACACTTTAGTAGATCCGAAAACATCTTGGAGACCACGAATCAACATCACAAAACATCCAAAAATATTCCAACACCATTAGAATATTCAAAAACACTTCTGCAACCACCTGAAACTGAGAATACAATCATCCTGTGCAACCAACCACACTATCACAAACATACAATTCAGTAACCAACCTTGTAGAACAACTGAACACCAAAAAATATAGGGGAAGGTAGATACAAAAAATATTAGCACATTCCCAAATTTTCAAGACAAGAAACCTCAACGCGAAAAATGCAAAGAAACTCCATTTCTCCAAACAACCTTCTTCATAGGAAACACACTATCAAACACGTCTCCATTGTCACACAATCTAGAAGCTAAAACTCTAGATATAACACCTCTAAAAACCTTTGATCATCTCATCCAAACCACATAAGAAAATATTCAAGAATGAAGAAATGTGGAGTATAATGCAGAACATAACTTTGTCACCTTATACACTCTCTATACAAATTTTCTCAAAAGAACTTGGAAATCAAGTGAACCAGCTTCATCAGCAACACCTTCTCAACACTATAAACATATTCTCATCATAGCCACACTATATTTTGACATAGGTTGACATCAATTACAACACTAAAGATAACATAGTGCAACAATCTCCAACAATCTCCTCCTTTTTCATTGATGGGAACACTAGCTCTAAAAAACCATCAACAACAAAAGCAACCCTGTGATGGCAACACCAGCTCACAAAAGCAACCCTACATCAAACATCACTCCCCCTTAATTTTACATTTCTTACATTTCAAAATTCTTTCCTCTCCATTTTTTTCAATTTTCTCTCCCCCTTTGACATCAAGACAAAGGGCAACACCTCCAAACTTCACTTCAAGAAACACCTACAAACTAATTTTTCTCCCATTTACCTTCTCTCTATTGCTCTCTCCCCCTTAGGGGAAAAATAAATGCTCTCCCTCACTACACCAACCAAAGACACCACTACCTACTCCCCCTGAGAGGTAGCCTTCATTAGTCTAGGATAAAGAATAAATCTTGAATTTCTCACCTGGACAGATGCACCAACTCATGCATCTAGTTGAAAGGAGGGGCAATAACCCCTAGCTTCTTCTTGAGATACTCAAATGTATCTTTTGGAAGAGATTTTATGAAATTTTTTGTTATTTTATCTATTTTAGGCACATACTCCAACTTCACTTCATTCTCAGCAACTTCTCTCTTAGAAAGTGATACTAGATAGAGATGTACTTTGTTCTTGAATGGATTACCATATTTTTTTGAAATGTTGATAACACTTGTATTATCACACAAGATAGAAATATGTTCATCATATGATACTCTAATATCCTTCAATGTCTTCTTCATTCACAACACCTATGTACAAGATGTTGCAATATATTAGGCCTCTACATTAGATAGTGACATTGAATCCTGCTTCTTACTCAACCAAGAAACCAATCAACTTCTAAGAAAGAAATCACCTCCACCTGTACTTCTTCTATCATTTGTACAACCTTCCCAATCTACATCTATATAAGCACTCAAAGAGAAATCAGTATCCCTAGGATACCATAGACCAAATTTTGAAGTGCCTTTCAAATATCTAAATATCATTTTGGCTACTACCACATGTGATTCTTTAGGATCTTCTTGAAATGTTTCCACAAGAAAAACTGCATGTATGATATCTAGTCTAGTAGTATTTAGATATAGAAATCCACCAATCATGGATTTGCACTTACTTTGATTTGTCTTAAGAGGTTCATTTTTTCTCAAATTACAACCAGTAACCATGGGAGTACATACTAGTTTAGATTCATCATTCCAAACTTCTTTAAAATTTAATTAACATAATTTGATTGTGAAATGAATATACCTTTATCAGATTGACTGTTTTGTAGCCCCAAGAAGAAATTCATCCCCCCAAACATTGACATTTCAAACTCATTTTATCTCCTATATAAAAATTTTACACATTTCCTTATTTCCTCCAAATATTGTCATCAACATGCATAACCATAATCAAGATTTGATCTCTCAACCTTGAAGTAAAGCTTGTTGTTTTCATTACCTTTTTTGAGTCCCTGCTACAATAAGTACTTATCCAATCTTAAATACCAAGCTCTGGGAGCTTATTTGAGTCTATATAAAGCTTTCTTCAACCTACAAACCATATCAGAATCTTTTGATAACTAAAAACCTTTTGATTGTTCAATGTATACATCTTCTAAGGCACCATTCACGAATGCAGACTTGACATCCATCTGTTACACCTTGAATTTTTTATATGTTTCAAAAGCCAAAAACATCCTAATGGCTTCCATTCTTGCTACTAGAGAAAAAATATCTTCAAAATACATTCCTTCCACATGTCAGTACCCCTTACACAAAAGCATAGCCTTGTTTATGATAAAATTTCCATTCTCATTCAAATTGTTCCTAAAAATGCATTTAGTTCCTATCACATTCTTGTTTTTGGTCTTGGCACCAGCTCCCATGTCTGATTCTTCTTAATTTTCCTCAAATATTCTTCCATAGACTTGATCTAATTCTCATTTGTGCATGCCTCAGTTAGTGTTTTAGGTTCTACCTCATAAGGTAAAAAAAAATTACATGTTCCTCTACCATAGAAGCTCTTCTACTTGTCAGTACACCTTTTCTCTTATCTCCAATAATTTCATATTCAGAATGATTCCTCTGCACATACTTAAGAGTCTTAGGATTCTTTTTTAGAGCTTCTTCCTCTTCAACCAGCATCTCATTTGCTTCTTTCTCTTCTTATTTTTCTTTTTCTTTGCAAGGAGGTTCATCAAATTCATATCCTTATATCAGTATTGAGCTTTGATTTGATTAATCATCCACTTTGACACTTGCACTTTCAACTATCTTCTTTAACCTTTTGTTGTAGCATTTTTATGCCTTTCTCTTTGTAGAGTATCCAAGGAATATTCCTTCATCTAATCTAGTATCAAACTTTCCTAAGTTTTCTTCATCTCTCCTGATATAACATTTTCTCTCAAACACTCTGAAATATTTCACAATAGGAGGTTTTCCATACCATATTTCATAGGGGGTCTTTGAATTGTTCACTCTTTCTTTTCCTCTATTAAGAATGTATACTATAGTATGAATAGCTTCATTCCAATAGAATTCTGAAAGAATTTTCTCCTTCATCATGGTTCTTGTTGCTTCTTGAACTGGCATGTTCTTCCTTTCCACAACTCCATTCTACTGAGGATTCCTAGGAGCTGATAAATTTCTTTTTATTCAATGATCTTCACAAAATATATTAAACTCATTGGAGGTGAACTCACCACCTCTATCAGACCTCAAACATTTGATTTTTAAATCCATTTCATTCTCAACCATAGACTTAAATGCTTTGAACTTATCTAGAGCTTATGATTTTTCTTTGAGAAATGTTACCCAAGTCATTCTAAATTAATCATCTATCAACAACATAAAATACATGTCACCTTCAGAGCTTCTTATTCTGGTAGGTCCACATAAGTCTATATACACCAACTTCAAAGGTCCTATAGTAGAGTATTCCTTAGTTTTGAACCTCTTCTTTGTCTGCTTTCCAACTTGACACTCCTTACAAATTATATTGATAGGCTTTGTAATTCTTGGTAGATCTCACACAGCTTGAGTATATTTGATCTTCTCTAGGCTATCAAAATTTATGTGACCTATTCTTCTATGCCATATCCAACTTTCATTGATTTGAGACATGAAGCACTTAACACCACCACCTTTGAGCTAATAAATATTTCCTTATGTCCTTGTTCTAGCTACAACCAATATTCTAGAGCTTCCTTTTTTTATTTCACAACCATCATCCTAAAACACAAAATTGTATCCTCTACTATACATTTATCCTACACCAAGAAGATTATGTCGGAGACCCTTGACATAAAGAACATCATCTATCTTATGCTTTCCATCGAAACTAATTTAACCTTTTCCATAGGTCTTAGTAGATGTATCATCGCCAAACTTAACAAGACCAACATCATACTTTTCAATCTTAACAAACTTACTCTTATCACTTGTCATATGATTTGAGCATCTACTATCAATTATCTAGTAGTTTCTCTCCTCTATTGCATGAAAATTAGTCAACATAGTTCCTTCAATATTGTGACTTTTTTCTAGAGGAATTTCCTTCACACATCTTTCAATATTAGTATAATTAGTTCCAGAATTTAGAGCCATGAACAAGCATTTCTCACTTCCATCATTTGGATTTCCCAATTCATCATCATCAAATACACCCCTATCTTCTTTAACATAATAACTATTCTTGACAGATTTATCGTTATGGTATTTTTTTTGTCATTTGAAACTTTGATTGGACATTTAGAAGCATAATGACCTATCCTTCCATAATTGAAACACTTAAAGGGTAACTTACCTCTATATTTTCCAAATCCCTTTTCAATCTCCTTACAAAATTTTATTTCACCTCATCGAGATCATCTAGATCAAATTCATCATTCTCTTTTTAGATGACTTTAAAAGCAATTTATTTCTTTGGAACGGATTTTTCAAACTCTCTTAATTCAAAAGTAGTTAAAGCACCAAACATTTGATCTCTAGAATATTGATCCAAATTTTGAGCTTCCTCGATAGCAAAAAAATTAGCACTATAAGCTTTAGGAAGAGTTCTCAATACCTTTTTCACAACTTCACTTTCCTTTAGCTTTCCACGAAGACCATTGATTGCATTGAAAATTTCATCCACTATGAGCATGTAACTAGCAATATCTTCATCTTCTGACATCCTTAGGGTTTCAAATTTGACTTTGAAATTATGTATCTTTTCTTTCTTGACCTTATCATCTCCTTCATAAATTCTCTACAACTTTATCTAGATCTCTTTAGAATTTTTGAGGCTTATCACCATCATAAGTTCTAAATCAGAAAGCCCACTCAAGATAGCATTCCTTGCTTTTCCATTATTCTCATAATCCTTGATCTCATCATAACTTGTTGGAGGAGTAGTAAGCATAGTGTATCCATTTTCAACTGACTTCCAAACACCAAACCCTAATGAGACAAGAAAGGCTTCCATCCTATATTTCCATAAAGCATAGTTTATTCCATCAAACATGAGACCTTGACACCATTCTTGTGCGCCATTTGGATCTACCTCAAGAGGTTAAGCTTCTTCCAAGGAGCCACAACTTTGATACCAATTTTTATACACATAGGACATCTGAGAGGGTGGTGAATCAGTTATAGATTAAAACATTCAAACCCTCATTAACCTTTAAACCCTTATTAAGCATTCACATGAATGTAAACACATGAAACATCAACACATCAAGAACCATACACAATAGAACACCAAATTTACATGGAAAACCCTAATTAGGGTAAAAAAATGGTGAGGATTACATCACATATATATGAATAACAACATCAAATACAAAAATCTCACTACTGAAAGGGCTCACTACCCAAAAGAAAAGAATGGCTCACTACCAAGGGCTCACTTCCCAAAAGACTCGTTGTCTAGAATAGAAAGATAATAGAAGAATATTGTTACAAGGAGGTTCACTACCTTAGAGAAACAAAAATATCCACCACAAAAAATCTACATCATCCACAACCTTCATCTCACTACCTCCAACAACTTTAGGTACACTGAAAATGTAGACAGCTTCTTCTCACTACCTCTGATATCCTTAGGTGTTTAAGTCCGCACTCAGGTCTAAACACCTGATCACATACACATCATTTTTCACACCACAAAAAACCACACACATCTCCAATAATTAACCTTTCATATATATCAACCACAACCTCAAAATCCTTCTCCAAGTTAGCTTCAATGAAATGTATGCACCTCAAACATGCAACCACCAAATAGGTTGGCACCAAACACTTTCATGGTGGAAATAAGTGAGTGTGAACCACACCATGGGTTAAAAAGGACCCAAATCTACACTAACATGCTATACCATGCTTCCACAAACAAAAAACCATCTCTGCAATCAGCGCTAGCATGCCAAGTTGGCCAAACCTACACTAACACTACCAAGCAACCACATACACACTTCACTAGGTTTGGAAACATCTTATGGACCACAAAGAAACACCACATAACATTTGAGAATATTCTAAAACCATTAGATTATTTATAAACACTTCCACAACCACCTAAAATTGAGAATACTATCATCTTGTGCAACCAACCACATTGCCACAAACATACAACTCACTAACCAACCTTGCAGAATAATTGAACACCAAAATCTCTAGGGGAAGGTAGATACAGAAAATATTATCATGTTCCCAAATCTATAAGACAAGAAACCTCAATACAGAGAAATGCAAAGCAAATCCATTTCTTCTAGACAACCTTCTTCACAGGCAACACACTATTAGACACATCTTCCACTACCGCACAATCAAGAACCTCAAACTCTGGATATAACACATTTGATCATCTCATCCAAAATGCAAAATCATATCTTCAAGCATGAAGAAATTTGGAGCACAATGTAGAACATAACTTTGTCACCTTGTACGCTCTCTATACAAATTTTCTCAAAATAACTTGGAAACCAATTAAACCAACTGTATCAGGAACACCTACTCAACACTACAAACATCTTCTCATCACAACCACACTATAGGTTGACATAGGTTGACATAAATGACAAAACTAAAGACAACATAGTGCAAAAATATCCAACATTAAATCCTTTGAAGGATAAGGATGAGGGGGTTGAGAAACCCAATAGGGTTTGTATCATTAAAGGAATAAATTATTGAAGGATCTCAAGAAGGAGAAGGTATGTTTTTCCTTCTTACTTAATCCTATAGAGCTTGTGATAGAAAAAAGACGGGGGAGAAGTTCCCATGGAATTCCAAAATATTTTAAATGAATCCATAACAATTAAAATGAAGGAATTACTTGATGGATTACCACCAGTGAGAATTATTATTCATTGCATTGACCAAGTGCAAGCCTACCAAATAAGGCACCATATAGAATTACACCCATGGAAAATGAAGAGGTAAACTAAAAAATACAAGAGTTGTTAGACAAGGTTAATGGACCTTGTACTTTTATAATGAGAATAATGAATGGGGTATTGAAACCATATAAAGGTTAAAAAGATTATGCATTTGGATGGCATTTTATTTTTTAAGAAACGCACTTTGAACATATTAGGTTAGTATTACAAATATTGAGAGAAGATAAAGTGTTTATGAATGTAAAGAAATATAGTTTCATGAAGGATGAATTAGTTTATCATATATTTTTTATTTATATTAATGGATTGAATATGGAACCTAAGAAAGTTAAATTTATTGTTGAATAGCCTACACTGATAAGTATATATGAAGTTAGGTATTTTCATGGATTAATTAGGTTTTTTTCTTAAATAGTGGGGTATGTACATCAATTACTAAAACAATAAGAGGGTATAAAAGGAATTCAAGTGGACATTTGTAGATAATAAATTATTTGTGTTTCTAAAGAAGAAAGTAATAGAACAACCTATGTTACCTTTGCCAAATTTTGATAAGATATTCAAGTGATTATGATGCAAATGGAACTATAATTAGAGTTGTGTTAAGTCAAGAAACAATGCATATTACTTAATTTAGTGAGAAATATAATGACACCAAAAGATATTATTCAATTTATGATCAAGAATTACATAGAATTATGCAAGTGTTAAAGAAGTGAAGATATTATTTGTTTTCGATGTAATTTATTTTATACATTGATTATAAAGTATTGTGATATTTCAATAGTTAGGGTAAGTTCATTTGAATCAAATACATGTTAAATGAGTTAAATTTATACAAAATTATTTATTTGTGTTGAAACATAGAATTCATAAATCCAATGGAGTAGCTAATGCATTGAATAGAAGACATAATGGTTTGTGGGAATGAGAATTCAAGTTATTGGTTTTGATGAACTGAAGAATTTGTATGACATTGATACTAATTTTCAAAGGCATGAAAAGTGTATAAGATAGTGGTAAGTGGGAACACAACTAAATGATTGAATTACTTGATTCAAGGTGAATTGTTTTTCAATAGAATATAATTATGTATTCGTCAGAACTGAATCAAAGAGAGCTTCATCAAATAACAAAATAATGGTAGATTGGAAAGTTATTTTAGGATTGATAAAATCATAGCATTAGTAAGTGAACATTGTTTGTGTTTGTAAATGTATATAGATTTTTTGATTATATAAGAAGCATTTACAGGGTTTACCCTTAACATACAAGGCCACAAGGGAAATAGTTCATATAACCAAGTTTAGCATAAACACAAAACAGATAGAGACAAAAAAATAACAATAGAGAAACAAAACCCAATAGATGAAGTGACCAAAAAGCACCACCCAAGACCCCCCTACCTGGAGATGTTCTCCAATTCCTCTATGAGGAATTTGAAAAAATCCATCTTTGGCTAACTGGAGCTAGGTTCAGTAGTAAGATCATGTTTTCTAATCTCCTCCTAGAGCACCAACACCAGAGTGACCGCAGAGTGATGGATCAGTTTGAGAGTGAAGCAGGAGAGACAATTAAGCTTCCTTTCAAGCATGTTAACCTAAGTCAAAAATCCATGTAATCTTGAGAATTTTTCTCACAAAGATGGATAGCTTCATATTTGTGCTCATGAGGGGGATGGAGTCCCCCATGATCATTTTATTGAGTTTGGGGAAGTGGCTTGGACCATCAATGTTATCTTCAGTATCCTCCTCCATTTCCTTATTACTATTATCCTGCATATTATCTTGTTCATAAATGCTTGATATTGCATCAATAATGACCTTGGGCCTCTGCTTACCAGCCAACCTATTGGATCTTCTCACATTGGCAGGATCAATACTAGTTTTGGGTTTAGTAACAATCATGTTATCCTCATCATAGGTGTTATTACTTATATATTCACCCTCCTTGTTTGTAAAGTTTATTTCTTCAACAAAGAAGGTGACATAACTCTTCTTTTTCTTATCCGAGTTATTTTTCATAGCACATTTTCCCTGATTCTTAACAGGATTATTCTTTAGCTCACAAAGGCTCACCATGTAGTTTTTTAGATCTACATATGGTTAGTTTTTCTCTTCTTTTTAGACTATTTAGCCAAGGGAGGGCTAGTTTCGGGAGTGAGCTAGTTGGCATTTACCTTTCACTTGGTACCAAGTTTGGCAACATTTAGGGGGTTCAAGGGGGTTTCAAGAGGGATTAACATCTGACTCCTCTTCCACCAAAATAGCTTGAATAGGTTTGGGAGGGTAGAGTGCAAGATTAAAATGGTATAACCTCAAACTAAGCCCTTGACGGAGTGGGACAAGGGGTTTCTCAGGGTTCTTGGCTGAGAGCTTGACAACCTCTTTCACAAATAGCTCAAACGATGAAAGAAGGTAAAAATGGAAGCTTATAAGTAGGGGCTGTTTGAAATGATTCAACAAAGGCATATGGTAATAATAAAAAAAAAATTAAACCTACCCTCTAGAGTTAAATATTTAATTATCACCAAGTAAACCAAGTTTGACGACTTTGATAGTTGGGTGATCCCACAATACTGGTTTACAATTCCCTTCACAAAGGAAAATTGCAAAAACGCTCCAAAGAAAAAAATTGGGTTTTTAGGGGTTCACTCGAAGGGGGGTGTTCACATGAATACAAAAAAGGGGGGTTTGCTCATACCCCCTTTGAGCGAACCCCTTTTTTATGTCATCCCATTTTGGCACATTTTTTAATGAAAACAAAGGAAATTTGCAAAAAAGGGGGTTCACTCTAACCCCCCCTTTTTTCCCTTCTCCCCCTCCTTTCTCATTTTATTGTAGAATTTTATGTTTCCATGCTCAAGTTGAGGATGAAAATGGAGGCAACTTCACAGACCCAATTGGATGATGTAGTCCTTAGAACGAGCTATCCATCAAATATAATTTTAATATATTTTAGTTTTATTATGTATTTTTTAGTTTAATTAAATATATAAGTTTTTCACCGAAAATCAAGCTCTTTGTTTTGAACATGTGGAAAAATAGAAGATTATCAAAAAAAAATTTGGAAAATATCTATGCACTAGATATTGATCTCCTCGATCTAACCAAAAAAAAAGAATTTCGATGCATACAAAAAAAATTATGTGTTAGAAAGTAAACCTATGTCTGAATTGTAACTGGTCTGACTTCAAAACTTAATTAAGAAAAAATATTCAATAAAACACTATGAAACCAATTGCATGGACTAGATATCGTAGTTACAAGTCTAAATTAGAAAAAAATAGAATTTTATCCTTCATAGAAAAAAGGTTGTGTTAGCAAGTACACGCCACTCTTTAAAAATGGTGTTTATTGTTAAAAAATAGTTTTTGAAGAAGATGGAAAAAGAAATGCAATTTGATTCCAAAATAAAATAAAATATATATTTAGAATCTATAGAAAAGATTTCACAAATCACTAGTTTGCATCATCTTCAAATTCCTCATGGTTTAGCAGCTATAGGTTCCCAAAAGTGAAGATTTAGTTAAAAAAATTCAATTCAATGTCCAGTTTGGCCAAAAATTGTAAACCAATAATGTGGGATCACCTAGCTTGTTTTGGTCATACCCCACATGTAATTTGGTGGGGTACTTGTTATTTTTTAAAAATTGGTTCATGTTGTCAGCATCCTAAACTTTAGTGTGTTTCTTGATTTTTTGACCCCTACATGAGAGACCAGTCACTTTATCTATAATCTCCTCACTAACCTCAAAATAAATCCCACCAAGCTTGACCTATTGATTACTCCATCTGTTAGCAAACTGAATCAATAGGTTCTCATCATGTCCATTGAGACTCTCTTTTAAAGGTGTCAGGCCTCCCTCTATGCAGATTATCCATATGAGGGAATCTCTAGAAAATTATTCACAAGAGTCAGGATTTATCTGAACCCTATCCCCACCCATATTCTAAATCAGGATTAGTTGGTTTGCTAGGCTAATATGGTAGCAAAGAACAAGGTGCTTGAATGGTTTGAAGTAACCAAAAATATGAAAAGACCTGGAAAAACACAAGTAGGATAAATAATACCACAACCCTTCTTGAGATATGCAAGATGAAGTGATATTTTTGTTGTCCTAAATAAATTTGATAATATATCCCCATGTGTCAGTAGTCTTTTCTGAAATCCCATCACTGAAGAAGCATAACTTAAAATGATTAAAGGATGCCTTGAGAGGGGGGCTAGTAATAATGATCCAGTAAACAATATTTGAGTTATAATTTTTCAGCATATGTTTTGTGATGTGGTTTTCCTTTTTTCCCCTGCCAACTAAATCTAGTGATGATTTCACTAAAGTTAGGAAGAGGGGCCTCATGCGGGGCAAGTTTAGTGGTTCTCAAAATAAAAATATTCTTTCATTTACATAATATAACATTCCACCTTAAATTATGGTAAAAATTAGTAGTGGCTATGAATGTCCACATGTACTAATCCATGCTTAACATCCAATCTCACATCAACTTACCCGTCATAAGGGTTATCACAAGAGTAAGAAAAAAATTATAGCTTTTAAGAAATGAGAATGGGTCTCTTCATTTTGGATACTATTTTTTTGCTCCTCCAAGATCAAACCTTTGACATTTGTTGGAAGAGCTAAGTAATCTCTCCAACATCTCATAAAATCCAAAGATATCCCTAGGTTGGCCATGGAACGAATGACCTTATTACCTTCTCTTTATATATGAGATATTTTTTTGCTTTCCAATTTCCTGAGGATATTCTAGATATCCACAATAATATCATCACAAGACCATCCAACAAAACCTTTACCTTTGATAGAATCAATGATATTTTTAGAGTCTCCTTCCACCTGTAGAGTTTTGATCCCTATAGATAAATCTATTTTGATACCACCAAGCATTAATATAGCTTCAGTTCTCATAGAATATTGCTATTTAATACCCCCAGTATAGCCATCAATAAATTTTCATTTAGAATCTCATATTATACCCCCCATAATAGCAAGGTTTGGGTTTCCTTTTCCATTCCTATCAAAGATGAGTTTAGACCAACCCAATTGTGGAGGCCTTTATTTGGTGTTTTGTCTTGCTATAAATTTATTATCATCAAAGGATTTTGGGTCTAGATGTAAGCCCCAATTATGGGCTATATTATCTCCATTTCATTGGGGGGCATGCCTGGGTATTTCTAATTACATAAAGATACATTCTCTATTAGATGTCTAGAGAAAATACCAAAAACCACTTTGGGGCTCTTTTGTTCATTACAAAAAATCCTATTATTCCTTTCCTTCCAAATGCATGAACAAATGAAGAGGGGACTTGTCTCCAAATCTCTGTAATTAGGGGGTGAGTGAAAGGATATACCCATTTTTTCACAAGGCTTTTGACATAATCATTAAGACCAGTAGACACCCATTTTTTGCAAAGTGGAGGCCCAAATCTCAATAGTAAAGGGGCAACATAATAACAAGTGAGACATGAATTTCTCATCTATTTTGCATAAAGTGCATATATTAGGGATCTGAAATCCTCTCTTAGGTTATCTTGGTTGAGGATCCTGTTGTGGGTAGTTGTCCACCAAAACAATTTAATCTTTGGAAACAAGTATCAGTTACAAATTTATTTCCAAAATCTATCGTAGGAACCATGCTCTAACATCATACTATAAGTTGACTTGGCAATAAGGTCTCCCTTACTCCCCTTAGCCTAGAAGAAGTTATCTTCTTTTTGGAACATAAGAATTCTAGTGAAGGAAAGGGTTTTTTGGAGAGACCAAGCTTTTTTCCTTAACCCTTGAGTGTTGCGGAAACATCTCTCCAACATTTTCTATTTTGGCAGCCCGATCAAGCAATGAAATAATCATCAACATTCTTCCTAAAGTAGTTTGAGGTAGGACCCTTGAGGTCCTTAAACTTAGATTGATTGAGGGGATGTCCTAATAACCAAGAATCATCCCAAAAGTTAATTTTGTAACCATTCCCCAATTTTGATTTCATACCACCCTAGAGCAGTTGCTTTTATTTGATGACAATGTTCCAAGTTAAAGAACCACGGGGGTGTTCGGTGGTGTAAAGGCTCTTGATAAAGGGGACATTATTCAAGTATTTTGCATTCAAGATAGTACACCAGTCCTTATTGTCCATCAAAATATCCCAACCAATCTTAGCTAGGAGAGCTTTATTGGTAGTTTGAATTTTTCTAATCCCAATCCCACCACTGGTTTTAGGAAGGAAAACAATATCCCAACTTAGCAAATCCAACTTTTTCTTCTCTTATGTACTAGACCAGAGGAATTTTATTTGAATTCTTTCTAAATTTTCTACTATGTATCTAGGAAATTTGAATAGGGATAGGAAATAAATAGGAATCCCTTGTAGAGCAGTAGCGAGGATTTATAATTTTCCCACATGACTCAAAATAGATCCTTTCCAACTAGCAAGTTTGTTTTGCAACCTTTCCATCACCGATTCTAGAAATTAGGGTTGACTTACTTGATAGTTAGAGGAAGACCCAAATAGACTGTCAGGAGAGGGGCACTTTCACAGCCAAGAATAGAAGTCACTTTATTTTGAAGAGTCTAAGTGGTGTTAAAGAAGTATATCATGATTTTTTGTAATTTATGCATTGGCTAGAGATGGAGGTGTAGTTATTGAGGAATTTCTTCCATTTCCTAGCTTCAACCATTGAGGATTTCCCAAAGAGAATAGTATCATATGCAAATTGATTGATAGTTGAGGGGTTCAGAGAAGTAGTAGATTTGATTCCCTTTATAGCACCTTCCTGCAAAATTTTAAGAATATTTATGCTTAACACATCCACAACCATGATGAAGAGATAAGGGGATAAAGGGTCACCTTTCCTAATCCCTTTACCCCCACAGAATAAGTCGTAGGGCACACCATTAACTAGGAAAAAATACTTGATCATCGAGATACATTCTTTGATGAGGTTTATAACAAACTGATTGAATCCAAACTTAGCAAGGACATTTAAAATAAACTCACATGGCACCTTATCATAGGATTTTGAGATATCAAGTTTGAAGGCAATACCAACATTATTGCTTCTATCCATAGAATGCAGAATTTCATGCATGGATAAAGTAGCATCCAAAATTTGACAGCCTAAGACAAAGCCTTTCTGACAAGGGCTTATCATCTTCTCCAAAAGGGGCTTCAATCTAATAACTAGAATTTTGGAGAAGATTTTATATATGGTATTACATAAGCTTATGGATATGAAGTCAACCATGGTTTGAGGGTCTAAATTATTAAGAATGGGAGCTATAAAGATGTTGTTAAGTTGATTTAGAATCCTGCCAAATTTAAGGATTGGAGGAAAGGAACACATCTTCACCCACAATGTCCCAAAACTACTGAAAGAAGGTTGGGAAAACCATCAGGCCTAGGGGATTTATAAGCCCCCATGCTAAATACAAATAACCGAACTGCATCTGGAGTAATAGGCCTGAGAATAGAAATAGTATCTTCATCAGTTATGGCGACATGTGTGCTTTCCAAAATCTATTCTTCCAACCCATTAGAATAGTTGAAGGTAGACTCCTGGAAGGTTTGTTGGAAGTAATCAGAGACAATTTTCCCAATTTTCTCTAAAGTAGTGCCTTCTATTCCATGATTATCTTTGAGCTTGGTGATCTAATTCCTTTTTTTGTGTTGAAGGGCATATAAATGGAAGAAAGTAGAGTTTTGATCTCCTTCTTTTAGCCATTGTATTCTGGATTTTTGTTTCCAGAATATTTCTTCCTTCTTGAGCACTTTAGACGAGTCAAGGTGGTACTCCTCCTCAAGATGACAAGTTGGTTTACTCACATCACCATTAACCATTTTTACCTAAATATCTTTAAGTTTAATTGTCAAATCACACTTTTGATGAAACACATCACCAAAGACCCACTTGTTTCAACCTTTCACCATTTTTTAATATTTTTGAGTTTTTTCAGTCACACGGTATATTGCAGATCATTGGATGGGAATATTCCACCAAGTGGATAGCCTATCTTTGAAGTCAAGGTGAGTGTTGCACATTATCTCATATTTGAAAGAGAAAGGCTCAACTTTTTTAGTATCTTCCCATTTCAGCAGGAGGGGGCTATGATCGAATACCATCCTAGAGAGAGCTAGGAGGTGGGGATTAAGAAGGGTGCCCCAATTGGGAGAGATTAGGAATATGTCAAGTCTAACTTGGATAAAATTTTCACCAAATCTCCTATTTTTCCAAGTAAGGGTTGGCCTTGAAGGTCTATATCGATAAGCTCGATAGCATTCAAAAGTTTTGTCAAGTCTATCATACTATCAGTGTAATCAATCAGACCTACACATTTCTATGAAGGGTAGAGGGGGATTTGAAGTCTCTTGAAAGCATCCATCATGACTGCTTATTGCCAAGGATCAAACCACTTAGTTCAAGCCAAATACTTTTTCTAGTATTTCTCAAGTTGGGTGCATAGATATTTAGGAAGTTCCAAGATAAACCAACAACAAAGAATTGGAGACCCAAGCAATATTTAGTTTGGAGTAACTGACAGCCACTCATCCTATTTGGGTTCCACATAGTAACAAGACCGCCTGAGGCTCCAAAGGCCTCATTGATCAAAAATTAGGTAGTGGGCCATATGTTCTTAGAAATGGTTTTAAAATTTGTTTAACTCATCTTTACTTCTTGTAATAAGAGAATGTCAATATTGTGCTCTAGGATACAATTTTTTAAAGTCATCCATTTGTGTGGGATATTTAGATCTCTAATATTCCATGAGAGGAACTTCGTTTAGAGATCTTCTTTGAGTATGCTTCCAACATCCTTTATTTTCCAATAGCTATCACTTTTCATGTTTCTCTATTCCTTTTTTGTCTTTGGGAAGGTCTACCTTCCTTCTTTGATTTACCTTTTTTTCTTTGGGGTTATCCAACCATTAAGGCCATGTGTTTGACTATCAGCTTGGGCATCCTCCACTATCTTTTTCTACATGGAAATCGTCTCAACAGGAGACTTTACACTTTTACTTTGTGGGAGTAGGTTTTCCACAAGGTTTTGACTGTCAGTAGGGTTACAAGATATTTCCCCTTATTATATGTCCTTTAGCTCAAAAGGTGGCCTTTCATTCAATTCATTCAATTCATTCATTAACAAAATACTCTCCAACAGAGTATCTTAAGGCACTTGTAGATTCTTGGGAGAACCTAGTGGAACTAGCTATGTATTTTGTTTTACTCCCATGTTGGATATCAGAGTATCTTGCCTTTCAAATCTTTATTTCCAGGTGTACTCTTACCTTGGATTTCATTTAATGATAGCACACTATTCATCTAAGCAACCTCAAACACTGTCATCTCTTTAGTATCTTGAAGAAATATAGAGTTTATCATTATTTCCTTAACCCCAGGTTTAGCAGGAGAAGTAAGGATATTTATGGTCATCTTTGAGGGGTAGTCCTCTAAAAGATACCCCGAAGGGATCACAAGATCTTTGAGTTTTTGTTGGCCCTTGATTGAGGCTTTGCAGTCAAAGATTAGATGACCAGCTTTGGAACATTTCTAATATAATACCATAGCATTCTCATAGCAATTTTTTTGGGACCATTTTCCATATTTAGAGTTCAGAGTAACAAAGTTGGGAAAAGTCTTATTAATATCAATATTGACAAAAAAGCAGGAAAAGACTAACCTAGATTTCATTTTTGTGATGATATATTATTATGAAGTGGTTGAGCAAGTTCCCAATCCATTGGAAGACAAAATCATCCTAAAATTCAAGCGGAAGACCTACCAACCAAACCCAAACAGGAGTAGATTTGTTGAGATCTATTGTAGGTTCAAACCCTAGCTTCCACCGACAAATTGAAAAGCTATATTTTCCATATACCCAAGGTCCCGAGGAAAGGGTCAGTAGAAGATCTTCTTTAGAAGTAAACTTGAATAGGAATAATCCTCCAATCATGGCACTGACATCAACACTACCCTTTAAATTCCATTTGGCCTTAGTCCATCAGTGGACCATATCAATGGAAGGGAAAAATGAAAAAAAATCCCTACCAAAGAGTTATCCATTGAAGACACAATCCTTTCAATAGTGGAGTCCAGAAAAGATATTTTCATTCCGGAGTCAGATTCTGACAAAATAGGTTGACAGTTTTCCCTCTCAGTGGCAAGAAAGGAATCTTGAGGTGAATCGATGAGCACATTTTTCCAACCCTTGGGCCTCGAGATGATTGGAATCTCAGGCACCACATCAAGTATCTTCGAGGAGGGAGGGTCCCCCAAGGAAGGTGGGGAAGCATGTGCTAAAAGAATGCCAGAGTTTGTGAGGGAAAAAGGAGGGGGGCCATGAGGTACCCCAAGAGAATAGACCACCATGCACACATAGAATTCAAAGTTGCAGAGCAAGAGTTAGAAGAAGAAGCCAAAATAAATAAATAAACATAATTTGTAGGTTTCAAACAAACACAATGTATACATATGTTAAAAGGTATTTGCAAAATCATATAGTCTATTAATTTTCTAAAGGAAATAATCAAAACGTTGGATTGCATAAGCCATTACTAATTCCAAAAAAACCTTGAGAGGATAGTAGCATGAAATTTGTTAAAATTCTTATAAACCTAGAGAGGTCATGAGAATTCAATCACATTCCCCATTTGTAGATAGAACAATAAATGAAATTGAATTTTCTTAGCATTGCTACATTAGATGTTTGTATATTTCTACTGTATTCATATTGCATATTATATCACTATTACATATATAAAATTTTGACAGACTATCTATTGAATTATATTATGAAGCATTAAAAGATGTTATGCCAAAAATGGTGTGCTAATATTGTGCTTATTTGGTCAAGCACGTAAGTATGGTAGTCAAAGGGCATACTTTGAATTGATAAGAGATAATAGTTAGTGTAGCACGTGAGTCATAAAAAAACAAATTACATTCATTGATAAGAGGATTTAAAATCTTATATAGAAGCATCTTCCAAGATAAAAGGCAAAATCAAACTTAAAATAACAATGTCAAGATAAAACTAGACCTTACTTTATAAATAAATCCCCCCTAAAAAGTAGCACTATGAATAGGATATCATAATGTTCACTGTAACATAAATTTTCTTTGACTAGTAATGGTTTAAAAAACCAAAGTTGAATGAAACACGTTTTATATATATAAACCCAAATAATAATAATATAATAAAATGAATTGAAAAGTTAAAGTTGAAAAGTTATCTCTATAATTCAGAAAGCACCTTATGCTTTTTTATATATAGTGATAAGGACAAGATATTTTGAGGTATATATAAATAATTTTATTATTCTATATATATAATGATAAAATGTTTCATAGAATATATAATCATAAAGCATCATTTTATTTTAAGCAAATTGGATCTAGGTTGTATCTATATATGCAATCTACATTTATTTTTTCTATAATAGTGTAAATGATTTTGTGATTATAATATTTAAATAGATTATTTTTTAATTTTTTTAAGATTTTTATGTTTTAATTTTATTTTTTATTAGAGGTAAAGATGGAGTTTTGAAAAGGTTCAAATTATTGTATAAAAAGTCAAAAATTAATTCATCCCAGATATAACCATTAGACTAAACAAGACCAATAATAACGAGATGAACCAATATCAACAAAATAAATTAATTTTCCAAAGTATTGATATCGCTGAGACAAGACAAATCAAGGTGACTTGAAGCTAAAAAGTTCCAAAAACACCTTAAATTCATTTTGTTTTCCTTCTCATTGAAGCATTGCTACATGAGTCCTCCCTAACCACACATTTTTTATTTCAACCAATTAAGAAAAAAGAGGGGTGCAATAGCATTCCCTCGTTTTCCAATAAATTGTATAATACTTTTTTATAATTAATAAAATTCATTTTATAAGAAAAATATTTCACTTAAAATTGTTTTTATTAATTCCTATTAAGTGATATTATATAATTATTAATAAATTGTTAGCTACTAATTTGAATTTAAATGTTTTATAAATATTTAAAAAAATTCTAAAGATTTAACCTTATTTTCAAATATTATATTTTTATGTTATTATTCTAGACATTCATTATGCCCACATTTAAAAAAATTGTCCTAAATAATAATAACCATTTCATATGCAATAACTACTATTTTTATGATGTTTCATATACACTAATAACACTCTAGGTGTACACATATCAAAAAAGATACAATCTACCTTCCATGCCTACTTATTAAGATTCCTTTCAGTAAGTGCAAAAAGATGGGGGGCCAAAAAGGGAGCTTAAGTGGCCACTTTTTTTCTGAAATCAAGAAATACAGACCTTGGACATGAAATTGAGGATAGTTACACTCAAAATTTTGAGATGCAATGGGAACAAGGATCGTAGTGCTCCAAGTCTACTTTCTAAACTACTAATTTATTTTGAAAATGGTTAAGATTAAGGGGTTCAAAAGAGGGACCCACAGAAGTTGGTGTTGTTTTTTGTCAAAAAAACATAACATAGCATCTTTTGTGGGTACCTAGCATGGTAAACTTTTTTTTAGTATTTTTAAAATCACTTTAGTGAGAAATTAGCTAACAGTATGTAGTTTATGCTCGATTTTTTTAATAATTTTTTAATGATATTTGATTTTTACTCATTTTCAAAGTGGACACTGTCGATGATGTTTTATGCACAACAACAACTCAGATAGAATATAATATCTTATCTCTCTTGAAAGCTGAATTTCTATCAACAAGCCTCAAGAGATAACCCCAAGGTCTCTAATGTTAGGTCTTGACAATGCGTAAACAACTCAATGATAAATGTGAAAATGTTGGTAATCACAAGGGGCCTTACAAACAAAATGTTGAAGCTTCAATATGTTCAGCAAATTTAACAATAATGGTGATGCTTTGTGAATCTTGCTCTAATAAAGATTAAAAGAAACAGAAAAAGATAAGGGTTTGAGAGAGTTATCTAATCTAAAACCTAAGATCAATTATGCAAACAATAGAGTGTTCAAGATGGGCGAATCTTACCAAAACCAATATTTCCTTAACCAAGATCAAATCCACAATATCACAAAGATAGTGCAATCTCCAAAGGAATCTAATCATTTTTAGATTGTAAATATTAAAACATTCACAATTGAACTTGAGTGCAAAATAGAGTAGGCCCAGGCTAACTTTACATAGTAATCCACAATCAACAGATAACTAAAAGTATGGACCGAAGATTCCTCAACACCTCAAACACGTTATCATGAACATAAATGAACTGCAACTAGTTCTAAGATTAACCATAAACTAAATTACTTAATGCTTCAAAATAAAAGGAGGCACAAGAACCATGCACATATGAATAACACATAGAAGAACACCAAAGATCAATGCCTTCAATTGTATTAGCTTCACCAAAATTTGCAACAATTCTAGTTCCTCATAATATAACAACTCAACAACTATTACTTATGCCTTATCAGCTATGCACTATTCACTATCAGTCTTACAAATGATGAAGAGGCTCCAATTTATAGTAATTCTCAAGTTAGGTCGGCCCAAATTAGGGTTTTACAATTAGGTCGGCCATGACACCTTTTAAATTTCCCTAATTCAAATTTACAATAAAGTATTATGGAGTCAGCCCCAAAAGTCAACTTTTAAGAATAAATAAAATCTGGCAAAAAATTCAAGGAGTGGCTGACTTGCATCTTTGTCTAGATCAATGTAGATGACACGTTTTTCAAGGTGGTCCAACCTAGTCATCCTCTTTGTCCTTATCTTCTTCCCTCCTGAAAATTTCTTGATCCTCTACAAGCACTGGGTCCAGGTCGGCCTGAGTTGGGATGGATATTAAATTCATTCTTGATTTAACTGAATTTAACACACCCTTATACTTAGTCAAAGTTTTCTCCCATTCACAATAAAGGCCTAGATATTTATCCAAACTGGAAATGTAAATTACAGCATCCTCAAGTTGGTCTTTTACAATAGGCCCACTATCACTTGGAGAGTAAACTTCACGCCACCATTTTTGTAGATGTTTAACATTTAAATTATTCTTACCAAATTTCCTCCTTCCAGTGACAATCTCCAAAAGGCATTGCAACTATCAAAAACCTCCTTCACCTTGCTTTGAGCTTTAGATATTTTCTTTGGTGCCTTCAGCCTGAGCTCATTTCTAAAGTTAAAGGCCTCTATCCATTCCATAGTTTTATGATTATTCTCCATTGTGCAAACACCTTCTTTGACTAGTACATCTGAAGGAACTTCAAATATTCTTTCTAATTCCTTGACAATGTTGTCATCTGGATTCTTACATTCAACAAGAAATTGTGCCATATCTTCAGAGATGAAGGATTCCCTTTCATAAATTTGTAGTACCTTATCAGTCATGGCATCACCTCTTTCACTCACACTTTGTAACCACTCTTGTGTGTCCTTCACAGAAGACTTTAATCTTTCAATTTCTGACACTGCCTCCTTTGATAACAACCCCTCTGAGAATGAGGATCCTTCACTACTTTGTGCCTGCAAGGGTTTTACCAGGTGTTGGACATATTTGTATACTACTTTCAATTTCCTCTGTAATTCCTCATTTTCTTGAATTTCCTTATCTAATCTTCTCAAGATTTCTTGAGATGACTCTTGAAACTCCTCTTTTTCCTGCTCCTTTGTAGATGGGCCAAGATTAATTATTTCTACCTTGTAATCTATGGGCCTTACCTCATCTTTGTACTTATTATCTACAGGGATGACAACATGAATAAACCTGTTATTAAATTCATCCCTATAGAATTTGGATATTGTCCTAGCTCTTTTTCTCTCCTTTGGTTGTGCCCAACTTTCCAAAAACTTGTCCCAATCTAGAGTTTCATCCTCCGCAATGATAGAATTTTTCTTCAACTTTTCCTCTAACCACTATGGGGCAGCTGGCTGCTCTACTTTAGCATCCCTCTAAGCAATATCTCGTTCTGGTTGGTCACGGGAAGGACTATCTTCAATATTCTCTTCATTCACATTATCCTCCCTTGTTTTTGTTGTTCCTCATCCTCATCAAGCTTATCTACACTTTCATCCTTTTGTGTGTGATGCATCAATTTGTTCTTTTATTGGAGGTTGAGAGGGAATTTCTTTAATAACCTTAGATGTAGCCTCCTTTCTTTGCACATCTTTCTCTTTCAACTGTTCCCCAAAATCATTCAATTTTCCATCCTTGGGTGTGGGAACTTCTTCATTTTTTGTTTCCTACTCTGGATTGTTAGGAATGTCCTCTTCTTCATTTTGTTGTCTAGGTTCATTAGAGACATTACCTTCTTCATTGATTTTCACATTATGAACTAGAGAGATTGGAGGGGAATTATTTCCTCCAGTTGTTTTCTCCATATTTCTTATAAGATCATTAGTAGGTTCCTCTTTAGTGGTCACCTTTTTCTTTTTATTCATATCCTCTGTTGGAGTTACCTTTTGTTTAGGAGAACATCTCCTTACATATACTTGTTCCTTCTCTCTATAACTTTCAATATCAACCACCTTAGATTGAGTGGTTTCCTCTTCAGTGACCTTGGCCTTTTTAGATTTCGCTAACTTTTGGCCTTTAGTGAATATCTTCCTTTTCTTAGAAGGTTGTGGCTCTTCAGTATCTTCCTCAACAATTTCCTTTGAGGTATTTCTTACTTTTTCCACTAGTTTCCTCTTTTCTTTTCCCTTAGCTTGTCTCCTTATTCTTCTTTTGATAATAAATTGTGATTTTTCCCCTTCCTCTTCTAAAGGAAGCTCTGCTATATCATATTTAACTCTTTCTTCTTCCTCCTCTAAATTGGATTCAAGATCTCCCATCAAAGCATATGTGAATTTTGTTCCATCTTCCTCTAGTTCTAGGATCTTATGATTTACCCATAGTTTGGAGTATTTCAAGACAAGGGCATTAACCACATTGAGATCAACAATCTCTTCTTTAGACCAGTTAACAGTAGGAAGTGGCTTATCCTTATATTGCTCGTAATCATGATGTTGTAGAAGATCTTCAACATCATCCACCTAGTCAGGGACATTGGAAATTCTATGTATCCTAATCATTCTTAATGACAACCTAGAAAATTTTCTCCTTACTACCTCAAATTCATCTCAGTAGTTAGCCCAATAATCCTCTATATGAATTTTATGTCGGTATTCCCTATTTTCTTTTTTCTAAGTAACACCATAGGGGTCAAAGTTGTCCTTGTTTGTGTGTGAATACAAGTTAAAATGTACCATTTCCTTCTCAGAATAATGAGAACTTTGAATGGAAGGATAGGATTCCAGGACTTCAATCCTCAAAGGTAATTTAGCTCCAAGTCTTGGTTTGTGCAAAACTTCTATTATTGCATCAAAGGCCACTAGTTGCCTAGTCACTTCTAGTAGGATGAGCTTATTTTTCGAGTACCTTGGTAACCTTAATGGCACCACCAGTGATCCTTGTTTTCTAACATAGGAAAACTTTGGGAATTGAATAAACCACTGGCCATACTTCCTTATTAGTTCCATGGCCTCTGCTGAAATCCTAACATGTAGTGCATCTTGTACCAATCTAGTAACATACATGAAGAATGCATCATTTACCCTCCTATAATTTGATGTATTGAATTGAAGCCAGGAGGGAAAACATCACATGTTCTATCTTGGCCAAGGGATCCCCTGCAACTTAAACCTTTGTACTTATTCCTTCTATTCAACATGTACACAAGGTAAGAGGTCATAGTGAACTTCTTGGTGTCATGTAGATTCCTAAGCTACAAATCTAGGTTGTCACTTATGATGCCTACCCAATGGTAATGGGTTCCCTTCACAATCTGTGAGATAATATAAAATATCCAACTTCTAAATATGAAGGCATCCTCCAGTCCCATTACTCTTCCTAGGAGGGTAATCATATCATTATATTCCAACTTAAAATCACTCCTATGCAACTGCTTGGGAAACTTTGAGTAATGTGATTTTGGCTTGGCAATCCAATTATTGTTCATCATTAACAAAGACTTATCAAGATCCTTTGTATAAAAGTCCTCGTCATCTTTGATATTGATCCTTACAAGCTTCTGATGTGATCTTATGTTGAATGTATCTGCTATGGACTCCTCTGTCAAGTTGGCCATAATTCTCCCTTGAGGCCCAACAATCACTCTCTTGTCTAAGTCATAGTGCTTAGAACACTCCAGTACTAGCTTTGGATACTGCAAGGTAGGTGGAAATACTATTGCTTGGTCTAACCTTGTATGAGTGATGATTTTTTCCAACTAAGAAGGTGCATCCCCAAACATTCTTTGCTTGAATTCATCATAATCAACATGTCCCATATTTGTGTCACTGATCTTGCTCCATGTTGAAAGAATTTTGGATTTAGGCCAAATACCCTTGAAGTCATACTTCATCTTTTATGCTCTGGTATGGGGTTCCTCGGGACCAACTTTTGATGTTTTTCCTTAGATCCCTTTATTGGACTAGTCTCAACCTGCATCTATTGAAAAGAAACAATAATTACCATGATATCAAGCATTAGTCCCAATCATATTATCAAGAGAATCCATGAACATGACATAAATAACCTTCAAAACATCATGGAAACCCTAGAATTTCATCACCAAAACGTTAGAATAAAGCATTACAAAACTTCAAAAAATTTAGGTCCTCGAGGATTTTAGATATAAATGAATTTTAGGAAATCTGCCCCCAGGAAAATTCTTTGAAATTCTAGACTCTCGAAGAATCCACAAGAGAATGGATTTTCCAAAAAGATCAATTATGTCTCAACTCAAGTTAATGTCCGTTCAATAACATCATGCAATCATTTTCATTAAGACAGCAAGATCATACCCAAACATGTATTCAAGCATTCATCCTCTTCAAATAGAAGTTTAGGGATTTGGGGTTTCAAAGGATTTCGGGGAATCTAGAGGGAGGCGGATTTTTTGAACTCCTAGACACTCAGAGAATCCGTAGCACAGTGGATTTTCTAAAAATGTCGATTCAATCCACACCTATTTCATCACTCACTTGTAAACTTTATGAAATCACCTTATTTGAATGGTCAAGTCACATTCATGCATGCATCCTCACAAATTGCAAAGTTTTTGGAATTTTGAGCCTTGGAGGATTTTAGAGAATCCGCGAGCAAGTGGATTTTTTGAGCATTTGAGCACTTTGGGAATCTATGGCCCAACAAAATTTTCTAAGACTGGGATACTAACTAAAATTTAGCTTGAAATGCTTTGTTCATGCCATGAGGCCATTCCTAGACCAACCTTGAAGTCCTCCTAATGCATTAACCAAACTTAGCACTTTCTTGGAGTTTTGGAGGGTCGACGGACTCGGAGAATCCGTAGGGTTGCATATTTTTAGAAGGAACTAACTTTCAGAGAATCCACGTGTAGGCGGATTTTTTGAAGTTCTTCATTTACTTTTGTTTCTTTAGTTTCTGAAAAACCCAAGTCTCAATTCATGTTTCTCAATGCCAACTCACGATTAAGTACTTTCTCAGGTCAGAATTCAAGTACAAGTTTATAATGTAAAATGATTTCTCCTTCAAAACTCATCATAACATGCCAACTCAACCATCAAATCGTCAAGGACCTAAAATAGGGCAAATGAATACAACTAGGGTTTTACAATGCGCACATAAAATCAATCATCATGAATTAATCCTAAACTCAACACAATCACCATCAAGGACTCGGAAGTTAAACCCTAGTTTCATAAAGAACGGTGTGCCCTAGCAACAACAAACCCAAAAAGAGGAACCCTAATAGGGGGAATGATGCCCTAGTTTGTGCAAATTCAAATGAACACGCAGAAAACTCAAAGGATAGCAAGAACAATCACAAAATGCGAGAAAACTGAGTTCAATCAAACATATCAATACAAATGACACCTCTAAGATCAATCCAATGATGATGAAATAATAAATCAATGCATGCATCATCAAATCATTAAAATAATTGCAAAATCAAACCAGAACCACAAGGGAATCAAGGCTCTTACCTTCCAATCGAGGAGAACAGGACCAGAGAGCCAAATGCACTTTTACAAATTAACGAAAACCCTAGAATGCAGATGCCCAAATTCCCAATGCCAAATGTTGAGAGATAATGAAGGTTTCTTAATCAAAACTCAATGTATAATGGGAAATGAAAGGTGAAATCATAACTTAAAACCCCAAAAATGGCATTAAATACACCCAAAGTATGACAATTGTCGAACAATTAATGCAATGACAAAACCCCTCTGAATTCGGAAACACAACGGGTGGAAGGATTAAGAAAATCTGATAGTGGCTAGATTCTCTAAACAAACAGACCTTCAAGGAATCCACCTAAGGGCGGATTCTTCAAAAGAACATCCCTTTGGGAAATTTGGCAAGAGACGGATTCTTCAAAACCTTCCCTGACTTGCAAATTTTCAAGGCTTTAATCAAATTTGCATAAAGAGTTGAATTCCAAGGCATCACTTGAGATCAAAATGTTGCAAACAAAGGAACCTAAAGTGAAAATAGGTCATTAACTCAACTAGGTAAGGCAAACCAAAAACCAAAGGAACTTATCCCTTGAGGGGAAAAGTTCAAACCTAAAGCAAAACAGAAAACAAAAAGAAAGCAAAAGAGGGTCCCTGCCTATGGTGGGGCGTGTGTGCAAAAAGTGCACAAAAAATGGCGAGTCTGTTGGGGAAATGCTTCAAATAATTTTGATGAAAAACTGGAATCAAGAACCCAAAATCTCTAGTTTTGATCCTCACATTAGGTCAACCATTAAACTAAGGGCTCAAAACAAATGAACAAGTTAGCCCTTCCTGTGTTGGAAATTTGAGTGTGTGCATATGTGTTAATTCCCCCCTCTGCTACTACAGGAACCAAGTTCAACCATGTTAAGTTTCATAGATATTCTAACTCCAAAAGCAACCTAGATAGAGCCTCAGTTCCAGTCAGGCGTCGATAGCCCCGACAAGGTTATCACTATGATTCTACCAAACATAGCTCTACTACCAGCCAAGCGTCCATAGCCCCGGTAGAGATATTTGGATCCTCCTGAAAGTTGAATTCACTTTATTTTAGTATTCAATATTTTCTTTGCTTTTTATTCTTTTTTTATTTTTCTCTTTTCACTCTTTTCTTTTCTTTTCAACTTGTGAAAAATGAAGTTCACAATTAGGGCTAAGAATCACAATGGTGTTGAAGTAGAAATAATATTTTTGCACTTAACACAACTTCATAAGGAACCTAGCAACCTCAAGATTCTTAGGATGTTTGTAAGATGTAATATTTGAGCACATTCAATAACTAAACTTATCCCCTTTACACATTTAGTACATGTGACACTGAATAGAGGACTTAAACCATCCCATCCGAAAAAAATTATTAGAGTTTGTAAAAGAAATACTTGAAGAAATCCCATATAATAAAATAGTTGTTGTGCAAAAGAAGACACTTCCCCGACTAAAAGAGAAAGAATCCTCAAGAACAAAGAAAGCAAAGCAACCTAAACTAGCCAAAACCAAAAAAAAAAAAGCAAACACCTAAACTAGTTATTTACAAGGATGAGCTAAGAACAGCTCAGGAAAGGAAATAATGCTTCAAATATTTCCCATTGACTAGAAATGATACGTCTTCTCCAGTGAGAGTCTTGAGGTGAAAAGCATTATCCCCCAAGATTTCAAAATTTTGGTAGGTTCCAAGCCATAACTTGTCAAACTTATCATTCCCCCCTTCTTCTCATGTGCCTTATCCCAGCACAAAACCAAGTCAGAGATCCTGAAAGCTTTAACTTTATCCTTACGGTCAAACTATCTTTTAATAACACCCTGGTGCTTAGAAAAATTCTCTAACACTTCATCCCTCTTCTCTTCTAGTTGTAACAGTTCAGCCAAGCACGCTTCCAAGTGTTCCCCTTCCTCATAGTATTCATTGATAAACTGAATGGTAGGGATTCTCAACTAGATAGGAAAGATAAGTTCAAGCCCATAAACTAGGTGATAAGGAGAGGCCCCTAATGAGGCCTTCTGTTGGGTGCGGTTTTCCCAAAAAGCAAATTTTAGTTGAGTGTACCACTCTCTTGGGTTCTTATCAATCAATTTCCTAATGATAAAAAGCAAGTTCTTGTTAGTGGACTCTGCCAAACCATTCCTCTGAGGGTAGTAATTAGATGCAAACTTAATTATGATGTCATGATCAAATGCCCACCCAGAGAATTTCAATGATGTAAATGCAAGACCATTGTCACACACAATAGAAAAAAGGCAACCAAAGTGATTGATAATCCATGTTTCAAGAAAGTTTATAACTACCTATACTGTGCACTATTTATAGGGAATTGTCACAATCCACCTAGTGAAGTAATCAGTTGTAGTTAATACATACTTGTGTCTAGTTGAAGATGGCGGGTTGATAGGTCTAATAAATTCCAATCCCCATTGAGAAAAAGGTCTTACTCGATCACATGCTATAGCGGTAAATAAAAATTTCTCTCCCTGGTGGCAAAGGTTTGACAGACATGACAATCCCTTATGTGATTGTATGTATCCTTAAAAATTATGGGCCAATAATAACTAGCACACATGATCCTATTTGTAGTGGCCATACCTGATCCATGACCTATTTCATACCTATTGTGAATCTCATTCATCACCTTGACAACCTCCTCTTTTCCTAATCATCAGAGGTATATCCCCTCATTATTCTTCTTATAGAGAACTCCTTTCAACATGTAACTTGTGCTCTTCAAACGTAATACTCTCCACTGTGTTGGATTCAGGTGACTACGACACTTCTAATTCAGCAAATAGTAAACAAGGTCATCATACCATTCGTCGGGTGACGCATCTTGGAGGTGGTATTGTTGTTCTATGACCTTTGGACCAATTTCAGCCATCGTCCTTGTTAAGGATTGTCCTCTAATCAAATTCATCGACTATATTTCAATATCATACTCTTGCAACATAGTAACCCACTTGGCTCTCCTTTCACCCATCTCACTTTGCATTAGTAACAGCTTTACTGCAGGGTCGAGCATAATAGCGAAGACCTTGTTTCATAGAATGTAGTGTCTAAATTTCTTAACTCCTCTAACAAGTGCATAAGCTTGCTTCTCCACATTTGGGTGTTTCAATTCTGCATCTTTGAGAGGAACACTCATGAAGGCTATCGGGTGTTCATTCCCCTTGTCTAACTTTTGTGCTAACATGCTCACACAAGAATGGTATGATGCAAAAGAATATATATAAAATGGATTCAAATAATTAGGACTTACTAGTACTAGTGTAGCAGCTATAGCCCTTTTAATCTCATCAAACCCCTGCTTGGCTTCAACAATCCACTCCACTTTTTCATCTTGCTTAAGCATTGCATTTAATGGTTTCACTATTTCTGTGAATTTAGTGATGAATTTTCGAACAAAGTTAATTTTTCCGAAGAATGACTTCATCTCCTTTTTGCTGGCAAGGGATTGTATTTTTAGGATAGCTTGAATTTTGTCAGGATCAATTGAGATGCCATGTTCTAAGATCACATGTTCCAAGATCTTTCCTTTTGTCACTTCGAATATGCATTTCTTGCGATTGAGAGAGATTCCAAACTCTCTACATCTCTGAAATAATTTACACATGTTTGAAATATGATCTCCCCTATTCTTAGAAAAAATAGTTAGATCATCCATATAAATAATAATGCATTTTCCAATAATATCTTTAAATGCAATGTCCATTTCCCTCTAAAAAGTGGCACCTGCATTAATCAACCCAAAAGGCATTCTTCTCTATGCAAAAGTGCCCCACTTGGTGGTGAAAGCAGTTTTGTGTCTATCCTCGTACTGCAACATGACTTGATTATAGCCAGAATAATTGTCTAGGAAGGACATCATTTGGGATCCATTAACAATCTGTAATACCTCATCTAATGAAGGGACTTGATAGTTGTCCTTCTCCGAAGCACGATTAAGATTCTTGAAGTCCACACATAATCTTATTTCCCCATTCTTCTTACAAACCGGAACCAAGTTTGCTACCCACGTTGAATGTCTAACTAGGAAAATGATGTGGGAAGATAACAGATTTTGTACCTCCTTCTGAATGATGGGATCCAGCAGTGCATAAATGGGCCTCTATCTTTGCTGGAGTGGTCTTGCATCAGGCTTCAAGGAAATGGTGTGTGTGATTATTGATGTATCATAGGTCTTCAAAGATTCATAACTCCAGGTATCACATCCTAATATGCATGCAATGCATCTATCAAGCCCTTCCTTTCTTCTAGAGTACACACTTTACCTATGAACTCATTCTTGACCTCGTCTGGAGTACACATATTGTATGCTTCACACTAATTATCTATTGAATCCATCTTGGTTTATTGGTCTTTATCCCTTATTCTGTCAAGGTCAAAGATACTCTCCAGTTGTACCATCCCTCTTGGAATTGTATTCATCTTCAGGTTGAGGGCTCCTTCCATGTCTAGTTATGCTTCTTAGGGTTTTATTTCATCAATTATCTGGGAATTAAATACATCAAAACTAGTAATAAAATCCAAAATATGCTTATCACCTTCAAACACTTGAAAATTTGTTACATTATCTGGTACAAAAGGAACTGGTATTAGTTCAATAGTGAATTTCTTTAATCCAAACAAGGATAGGGGCTCCAATGTATTGGTTGCTTGTGTCAAAGCATTTGCAGTGTGATTCTTACTTCTAGGAATCATTTCAATGTTGAATGTATCAAATTCCACACTCTATGCTTGTAATTAGTCATCCCTATGTCATGGAAAGAGTATTTTTTTCTAACCTACTTCACTACTAACTCAGAATCTCCAAACACCTACATTATTTTGACCTTCTTCCTCATAGCCATGAGTAATCTATGTATTAATGCCTCATACTTAGCAACATTATTAGTGCATTGGAATTACAATCTATAAGAAGCAAAGAAGGTTTTACCTATTGGGCTTATTAATTCAAATCTAGCACCTAACCCTTTCTTACACTTAGCTCCATCAAATTGTAAAGTCCAAATTTTAGTGGAAGACATACCTTTGGAATATCTGGTACTTCTAATTTTTCTAGACGAGGGATCATCTTGCACAACTGGTTGTTTCCCTTTTTGATCCTCGTGAACTTCTTGTATCTCAAGTCTGACTGCTAGAGGTAGATTGATACATCACTTAATCTGCTCCACAACAATCTAGAAAAGACAGCATTCTACTTTAGGATGAGAAGCATTATGGACTCTACACCAATTGGGAAGCAACAACTCTTCAAAGTTCACTTTCCTTCCTAAATTTATCTGATCTTCAATGCACTTTTGAATGAATTCCTGAAAGTTATCAAACAACCCAAGATTACCATCACTCTGTTCAAAATCTTCATTTTTTTCTATAAGTGCTTCGGTACTACTAGAAGACTAAGTCAAATCCTTGGGCATGTCATGCAACATGAGTACCTCTTATACTTTTGTTTCACTAATTGTTGTTGCTAGGATGTAATTTCCCAAAATTGCTTCTGAAACCAACACTTCATTTGATGTGTTCTAATACTCAGTAATCAGATACCTCAATCTTGGTTCTCTCTCAGTCCTTATCTAATTTGGAACTCCCTTCCAAGGCAACCACATATGAGAGTTATTAGTAGAGGTGTATCCATTGAGTACTCTCATGAAATCCCTTATGAGAATAATTCCATAGACATTTGGTATCTCTACCACGTGCATATTGATAACTTGTTGTACACTGGGGTCTGATGCTACCTGTATTGGGATCATATTTAGTTCCCCTACCACACTAACATCAGTTTTTTCTAACAGTGTGACCTTGCATTGGGAAGGAGCAGGGGTGATTCCTAAAGATTTGTAGGCTGAAAAAGGCATAACATTTGTTGATGCTCCAGAATCCAATAAAAAATTGTGTAGATTCTTCCCAAATATACGAATAGAAATCAAGAAGGGAGGAGTATCTTTCTTGGTTTGGAACAAACTCACTAGGGAATCTACATGCGCCACCTAGTTTTTGTCTTTTTCCTTACTCTTGTCCCATGTATGTACTTGGGATTGATTTTTAGCAGATTGATTATTATGATTCTGAACTGGCTAAGAATTTTGTGTATCTCCAGCAACCTCCTAGAGTACTAGTTCAACAAGCTAGCTTTCTTGAAAATAGAATCTTGTTAAGACTTGATGGATGTAGGCTCATTTAGAGACCCTACAATAGTACCCCTAATAGCAAGAACTCTTAATAATTCAAAAATTAAAATATTTACCTTTATTTTCTCGAGTTCCTCCACTACATATTCACCCATTTGGAATACGATCATATCAGATTGATTGTTCTTGAATTGTCCTCCCAATTGATTACTCTTGAATTTTCCTCCTTTTTTATCCTTAACAGCATCACCCTTCGTAGCATTAGAAGATCCTCCTTTTGAGAAGTATTTCCTTGGAACATGTGGAAAGGAAGGATTATTCCTCACATTAGGATCAAGAGGAGTGCTAAAATTATTTGGAGGTATGGATGTAGTAAAGGATCCACCGGCTTGCCTATTCCTCAAGTTGTATGGTTTGGTCCTTTGGTGAAACATCTAGACTTCACCAACTCTCTGCTCTTCTTAGTTTAAAGGACCATTATCAATAGTATCATTATCCTCAAACAATTCATCTATGGATTCTCCATTGCATACTTGTTCTTGTTTTGCACATTCCTCTGTGGACTTATCCTCCATTCCATTTTCTTGACCTCATGGGAAAGGAGCATGGTTCAATACTAGCATTGTGAATCATAGGGATTTGATGGCACAATTTATTGGCCATATATACCACTTCCTATAACATCTTTTACTTCCATTTGTAATATGGTTGTTGTTGTTGTCTAGAATTCAGAACACTCGAATTCAAAATGGTGGGTTGTCTTATGAATTCTACAGTATCCTTTTAAAGTAGCCTCTACCAAGAGGATTGTGCTCGTTAACTTCTCTTGATTACTGGGCTAGTCTAGGAGTGTGGGGACTCCTCCATTATTGGGTTTGGTATTCCAGGCCCTATTCTATATGGTGGTGGCCTTCTATCAAAAAAATTTCCAAATGACTAACCCTTATCATAACCTTGTCCTGGGCCTTGTCCTCTTTCAAAGTTGTGTCCCTGATCATGAACAAAATATTTATTCTCTTTGTTGTAGTTGGATTGTATCCCTCTTTGCACAGCCTATAGTTGACTATTCTAATTTCTCAAATAGGTGACTTCAATAGATAGCTTCTTTACCTACTCCTTCAACTCACCCAACCTCTCTTTATCTATGTTTCTTTGTGATGAAGCAGCATTAAGTGATCGGTTCAACACTTTAGAATGTTGTAAATATGTTGGGACATTGGACTATTGTTAAGAAAATGTGCTTTGCTCCAAATTATGAAAGTAAGAAGGAAGTGGTTGAGCTTGATTTAATGGAGGACCTAGGTGAGGAAACAAATACATCTTAGGAATTGGGTTCATTAAAGGAGTCTGATTATCTAAAGCTTGGTTCAGACCTTGGACTTGCCCTAGATGTGCAGTAGGTCCTAATGAAGGCAAGGGCCCAGAAAAATGCTACCTTAAATTAGTGCTAGCTTTAGGTGACTTGTCATATAAATCAATTAGTGTAGTAGGGGGTTGATGTTTCAATTTAATGAAGGTAGAGGTGAGGCTATCCAATGCTTCATAATAGACTTCTTTATCAAACGCATCATTTACAACATATGGTGGATGCAATCAGGAGTAGGCCCTATGAAACCTATTGTTAAATGAGCCTATGGGTTCATTAAATTCTCTCTTGATTGATATGAACTGGTGGTATAAGTGATTAGGGCTAACTAGAATCATGAATTTTTGCAAGAAGGAAGTTTCCATTTGATCCCAGCTAGTGATAGAACCAGCTGGTAAATGATTGTACCAATAGAATGCCTCATCTCCCAATCAGTAGGGAAACAACCTGCAAGCTACATCCTCATGAATAATATATCTATCCTTCAGAGCAGTCTAGAAATTTGAATATGCTCTTCAGTAGTCCTATTGGGATCGTTGATATGAAACTTGGAGCAAAAATGCTCAGGGTTTTTGGGCATGACATTGTAATTATTGAAGGCTAGAGGTGAAGGATTTTCAGCTAGAAAATTCATTGGTGGTGGTGGAGGTGGTAGTGGCTAATTGATTGGAATTTTGGGTTGATGGACAGGTGTGGAGTTAGGATTAGCTGGAGTGGGTTCAAAATTGGATGATGAAGAATTGGATGAAGAAGATTGTCAAATGGATAGAGATTATGGTGATTTCCCTTTCTTAGTCCTCCTTGACCTTGTAGGGACTCCTAACTCTTTAAAGTATCCTTCTGTTGTAGATCTAATGTGTCTTATGAATCTCTATGGAGATATAGATGATAGAAAATACTCCAACTTTTTTGAATCATCCCTCCTTCTAGCACCAATATGTTGATGATGTTTTCTACACAGCAACAACTCAGAAAAAATATAATATCTTATCTCTCTTGAAAGGTGAATCTCTATTACAAAGCCTCAACATATAACCCCATGGTCTCTAAAGTCAAGTCTTGACAATGTGTAAACAACTCAGTGATAAATGTGAAAATGTTGGTAATCATAAGAGGCCTTACAAACAAAATGTTGAAGCTTCAATATGTTCAACAAATTTAACAATAATTTCATGATGCTTTGTGAATATTTCTCTAATAAAGATTAAAAGAAACAAAAAAGATAAGGGTTTGAGAGCTTTATCTAATCTAAAACCTAAGATCAATTATGAAAACAATAGAGTGTTCAAGATGGACCAATCTTCCCAAAACCAATATTTGCTTAACCAAGATCAAATCCACAGTATCAAAAAGATAGTGCAATCTCCAAAGGAATCTAATCATTTTTCAGATTGTAAATATTCAAACATTCACAATTGAACTTGAGTGAAAAATATAGTAGACCCAGGCTAACTTTACACAGTAATCCACAATCAGCAAATCCCTAAAAGTATGGACCTAAGATTCCTCAACACCTCAAACACTTTATCATGAACATAAATGAATTGCAACTAGTTCTAAGATTGGTGCAGGAGCTCCTAAGGCCTTCAAGGAGCTCTTCAAGGATCAGGAGTGTGCAGGGGTCAGGAGGACCTATCAAGAAAATCAAAACATCAATTATAATCTTTTGAAGCCTATAATGGCTTTTGAAATGGGAAAGAACTTGAAAGTAGTCAATTGTCCTAAGGGTCCTGATAAGGACCCTAGGACCAAAATGCTTTGTAAATGGAAAAATAATGCTCTAGGAGGTTAGATAGGTTTATTATGATTTGATTGTGTCAAATAAGGTTGGGTATTAAGAATCCAATGGTTTTTAGATAGTAGAGTTTAATAAATTGCAAATTGGAAATTCAAATTTTTGAAAATCCACTTTAGGCGGGAAAATGAGTTTTAGGTGTTTTAGAGGTAATTATGCATTGTAATCAATCAAGAACGGTTGGATCAGTTGGGGAATGGTTCTATAACCCCAAAATATTCATTTGTACGGAGCTTGGGCGTTTGGAGCAAGTACTGTACGGACTATTTTCTGGAAATAGTGAAAAAACACATATTTCTTGCATTTTATTGTGTTCTTTTGATGAATACTTGATTTGTATCGAAGTTATGTCTAGTAGGATGCTTTAGGAGTTTTTTTTTACATATTTTAACACCATAGAAGGCTCTGAAAGCAGTAATAATTAATTTTGTTGCATTTTATATTGACTGTCCTAAAAAAGAACACAGAATTTTCACTAGTTTTGGTGGTTTTCATGGATGATTGATCCATTTCAAGGTAGAATGCTGCTGTGAGCTATGAAATGGATCATTCCTAACATGTAACATACATATTTAACAAACTAATGTGCATGGAAGAAGAATATTGAGGTGTACACCAAGATTTCACAATGCAAAGTGCTTGAAGTTGGAGGTTCGGGTATAGCAGCAGAATATTTGCCTTAATGAGGGGCATGTTTTTGAGTTGGGATAGACTAAATATGTTTTCCTAATGGTGTAGAGTCAATGAGAAATTTCTGGAAGTGATTGGAAGGTTAGTTTTCAAGAGGCCCTAGTTTTGAGGCAAGTTAAGGAGGGTTTTGTGTTTGAGCATGTTAGAGGTATCATATAGGCCTAAAAACTTGGAATCCTTGGTTTTGAGTCATTTTAAGGGACCGTTGAAAGTTTCATGGTCATAGGTTGAGTTTAAAGGGGGGTTGCTTTGGAAAAGAGGGCTAATTAGGCCTAAATTGGAGGAAACAGCAGATTTTTGATTGGTGTGCTCCAAAACAAGTGCCATCAAGAATCTAGTATGTTATGTATCATCACAAACCACATCTGTTTCAATCATTAGTTTGGAGGTTCCTTTGGAAATTTTGAGTGCAAAGTCAAAAATCCTTTGCTAGAGGCCTAGTTGGGCTAGTAGCCTAGTTAAGGTGAAAATTTGGTTTTGTGTCTAAGTCAAAGGGTTGGGCTTTCAAATCATTCAAAACAAGTTTGTTTGGGTCTCTTAAGAGTTTTCCTAGGGTTTGGGTCCATAAGGAAGGAAAATAAGTCATTTGGTGCATTATTGAGGTTTGTCTCCATCAGAGTGCCTGGAAGAGTGGTTGGGATTGTGTCTTGCAAACCTTGAGAACTTTGTGTTTCTTTCAAAGTCCCAGACCCTCTACATCAGAGTGGTATTAGAGTAGTGAGTAGGTCCTTTAGGGATTGAAGAAATAGCAATGGCACCAAAAAACCAATTGGCAAGAGAGTTGGAAGAGTTGAAAGAGATCTTGGAAAGGGAGAGAAGAGAAAGAAGGGAACAAGAAGCAACAAGAGAGCAGGCCGGAGCAAGAGAATAAATGCAATGGAGAAGGGAGAGAGAGACCATGCAAGCAAGATAACCTTGAGAGGAGTAGGAGGAGAGAAGACCAAGAAGACCAAGAAGACAATGATGAAGATGAAGAGCATGTGAGGGTAAATCAGGAACAGCAAGCAGATGAGACAGAGGACCCTGAGGAAAGGAGGTTACTGAGATTGTTGAAGGCAGTACAAGGTCATGGAGGGAAGAGTCACATAGACTTGCCTATCTATCAAGGGAAGATGGATAGTGAAGAGGTGTTGGGATGGCTTGATGCCTTCGAAAACTATTTTGAGTTTGAGGAGATGAATGAAGAGAGGAAGGTTAAGTTTGCCAAAACCAAGTTGAGAGGCACAGCATTGACATGGTGGACTAGTTTTCAGAATGATAGGATGGCTAGAGGATTGGAAAAAGTCTCTACATGGGCTAGGATGAAGAGTTTGGTCAAAGAGCAGTTCCTACCATTTGATTATACCATTCATGTGAAAAGGATGAGGTAGAATTTAAAGCAAAAGGACATGGATGTGATGTCCTATACTGAGAAATTTCACAAGCTTAGTTTCAGAGGAGGTTATGAAGAAGAGGATGAGAAAATAGCCAGGTACATCAATGGCTTGAGGTACAATCTACAAGATGAGATTGGTTTGCAATTGCCAAGGACATTGGGAGAATGTTTTCAGTTGGCCATTAGAGCAGAAGAAAAGGTGAAAAGGAAGCAAGAAATATCAAGCAATGGTGGAAGAGGAGGTAGTTCAAACAGGGGCAGAGGTAATAGAGAACAAGGACAAGGCAGTAATGACAAGAGCAACAATGACAAAGGTAAAGAGGTATTTTCTGATCAAAGAGGTGGATACACTCCTAGAGGAGGAGGCAGATTTGGACAAGGTAGAGGACCATTCACAGGTAGATGTTTCAATTGCAATGAACCAGGGCATCCTTCCTTCAAGTGTCCTAAATGGGAACAAGCTGATAGGGGCAGAGAAAGGAGAGCTAACTTGGTACAAGAAGAAGACAAGAAGGAGGAACCAAAAACATTCATGGCAGACCCTGTGACTGATGGTGAGTTTCTTATGATCAAGCAAGGAGAAAGACTTCATCAAGAGCCAAAGGTAACTATCTTTAAGACTAATTGTCTTAGTCATGGTAAGATCTGCAGATTGCTCATAGATTCAGGGTCACATAGCAATTTAGTTTCACTTGATATGATAACCAAGCTAGGGATTGAAACATTTGATCATCCTACTCCTTACAAGGCCACTTGGGTAACTCAAGGACGACATGTAGAGATTGGTAGGAGGGCTTATGTAGATTTCTCAATTGGATCATATCATGATAGGGTGCTTTGTGATGTCATTCCAATGACTTGTGGTCATATCATCTTGGGGAGACCATGGCAGTATGCTAGAAGGACATTGCATGATGGATTCCATAATACATATTTGGTGCATAAAGGAGATGTTAGATATCAGTTGATTCCTTTCCTTTGGAGCAGTCTAATGAGAACTTTGTGATTTGTTTTGAGAAGAATCTGTAGGTAAATGAGCAGGGTAAAACAGGGGAAGAAATTGGTGGATTGAGAAAAGCCACGTTGTAGCAGGGTTGTGAAGGATACAATCCTAAAAATTAGAATTTGTGGGACTTGGATAGTATTAAGGTGGGGAATATTGAATTCCCTATAGTTGAGGGTGATAGAGGTGATGTCATTTCACAAAGGAGACAGTGGAGTAAGGGCAAGAACAGGGTACAAGGGTAGGTTGAGATCAAACAGCCAAGAGGGCAGTCTCATCCAAGTTTTGATCCTGTCAAGAATGCAGATTGGCAGAAGAGGAAGACAGTGACTTTGGGAGACTGCATACCTTCTCATTGGAAGATGAATACATATGAGAGCAAGGGGTCTTTTGGTGGCAACACATGGGACACTTCTTCGGGTAAGAGTTTTTTCTTTCTTCGGGAGAATGGTGCAGGAACACCTAAGGCCTTCAAGGAGCTCTTCAAGGATCAGGAGTGTGCAGGGGTCAGGAGGACCTATCAAGAAAATCAAAACATCAATTATAATCTTTTGAAGCCTATAATGGCTTTTGAAATGGGAAAGAACTTGAAAGTAGTCAACTGTCCTAAGGGTCCTGATAAGGACCCTAGGACCAAAATGCTTTGTAAATGGAAAAATAATGCTCTAGGAGGTTAGATAGGTTTATTATGATTTTATTGTGTCAAATAAGGTTGGGTATTAAGGATCCAATGGTTTTTAGATAGTAGAGTTTAATAAATTGCAAATTGGAAATTCAAATTTTTGAAAATCCATTTTAGGCGGGAAAATGAGTTTTAGGTGTTTTAGAGGTAATTATGCATTGTAATCAATCAAGAACGGTTGGATCAATTGGGGAATGGTTCTATAACCCCAAAATATTCATTTGTACGGAGGTTGGGCATTTGGAGCAAGTACTGTACGGACTATTTTCTAGAAATAGTGAAAAAACACAGATTTCTTGCATTTTATTGTGTTCTTTTGATGAATACTTGATTTGTATCGAATTTATGTCTAGTAGGATGCTTTAGGAGTTTTTTTTTACATATTTTAACACCATAGAAGGCTCTGAAAGCAGTAATAATTAATTTTCTTGCATTTTATATTGACTGTCCTAAAAAAGAACACAGAATTTTCACTAGTTTTGGTGGTTTTCATGGATGATTGATCCATTTCAAGGTAGAATGCTGCTGTGAGCTATTAAATGGATCATTCTTAACATGTAACATACATATTTAACAAACTAATGTGCAGGGAAGAAGAATATTGAGGTGTACACCAAGATTTCACAATGCAAAGTGCTTGAAGTTGGAGGTTAGGGTATAGCAGCAGAAGATTTGCCTTAATGAGGGGCATTTTTTTGAGTTGGGATAGACTAAATATGTTTTCCTAATGGTGTAGAGTCAATGAGAAAGTTCTGGAAGTGATTGGAAGGTTAGTTTTCAAGAGGCCCTAGTTTTGAGGCAAGTTAAGGAGGGTTTTGTGTTTGAGCATGTTATAGGTATCATAGAGGCCTAAAAACTTGTAATCCTTGGTTTTGAGTCATTTTAAGGTACCGTTGAAAGTTTCATGGTCATAGGTTGAGTTTAAAGGGGGGTTGCTTTGGAAAAGAGGGCTAATTAGGCCTAAATTGGAGGAAACAGCAGATTTTTGATTGGTGTGCTCCAAAACAAGTGCCATCAAGAATCTAGTATGTTATGTATCATCACAAACCACATCTGTTCAATCATTATTTTGGAGGTTCCTTTGGAAAGTTTGAGTGCAAAGTCAAAAATCCTTCGCTAGAGGCCTAGTTGGGCTAGTAGCCTAGTTAAGGTGAAAAATTGGTTTTGTGTCTAAGTCAAAGGGTTGGGCTTTGAAATCATTCAAAAAAAAAAAATTGGGTCTCTTAAGAGTTTTCCTAGGGTTTTGGTCCATAAGGAAGGCAAATAAGTCATTTGGTGCATTATTGAGGTTTGTCTCCATCAAAGTGCCTGGAAGAGTGGTTGGGATTGTGTCTTGCAAACCTTGAGAACTTTGTGTTTCTTTCAAAGTCCCAGACCCTCTACATCAAAGATTAACCATAAACTAACTTACTTAATGCTTCAAAATAAAAGGAGAACCATGTGCAGATGAATAACACATAGAAGAACACCAAAGACCAATTCCTTCAATTGTATTAGCTTCACCAAACTTTGCAACAATTCCAATTCCTCATAATATAACAACTCAACAACTATTATGTATGCCTTATCAACTATGCAATATTCACTATCAGTCTTACAAATGAAGAAGAGGCCCCAATTTATAGTAATTCTCAAGTTAGGTCGGCCCAAATTAGGGTTTTGCAATTAGGTCGGCTATGACACCTTTTAAATTTCCCTAATTCAAATTTAGAATAAAGTATTATGGGGTCAGCCACAAAATTCAACTTTTAAGAATGAATAAAATCCTGGCACAAAATTCAAGGAGTGGCCAACTTGCATCTTTGTCTAGCTCGATGTAGATGACACGCTTTCAAGGTGGTCCAACCTAGTCATCCTCTTTGTCCTTATCTTCTTCTCTCCTTCTGGAAATTTTTTGAACCTTTGCCAGCACTGGGTCTAGGTAGACCTGAGTTGGGATGGATATTAAATTGATTCTTGATTTAACTGAATTTAACTCACCCCCATACTTAGTCAAATTTTTCACTCATTCACCATAAAGGCCCTGATATTTATCCAAACTAGAAATGTAAAATGTAGCATCCTCAAGCTAGTCTTTTACAATAGGCCCACTATCACTTGGAGGGTAAACTTCATGCCACCATTTATGTACTTGTTTAACATTTAAAGTATTCTTACCAAATTTCCTCCTTCCAGTGACAATCTCCAAAAGGCATTGCAACTATCAAAAACCTCCTTCACCTTGCTCTGAGCTTTAGATATTTTCTTTGGTGCCTTCAGCCTGAGCTTATTTCTAAAGTTAAAGGCCTCTATCCATTCTATAGCTCTATGAGTATTCTCCATTGTGAGGACACATTATTTGATTAGTACATCTAAAGCAACTTTAAATATTCTTTCTAATTCCTTGACAATGGTGTCATCTAGATTCTTACATTCAACAAGAAATTGTGCCATATCTTTAGAGAGGAAGGATTCCCTTTCATACATTTGTAGTACATTCTCAATCATGGCATCACCTCTTTCACTCACACTTTGTAACCACTCTTGTGTTTCCTTCACAGAAGACTTTAATATTTTAATTTCTAACACCACCTCCTTTGTTAACAACCCCTCTGAGAATGAGGATCCTTCACTACTTTGGGCCTGCAAGGGTTTTACCAGGTGTTGGACATATTTGTATACTTCTTTCAATTTCCTCTGTATTTCCTCTTTTTCCTGAGTTTCCTTATCTAATCTTCTCAAGATTTCCTGAGATGACTCTTGAAACTCCTCTTTTTCTTGCTCCTTTGTAGATGGACCAAGATTAATTATTTCTACCTTGTAATCTGAGGATCTGACCTCATCTTTGTACTTATTATCTACAGTGATGGCAACATGAATAAACCTATTATTAAATTCATCCCTGGAGAATTTGGAGATTGTCCTAGCTCTTTTTCTCTCCTTTGGTTGTCCCTAACTTTCCAAGAACTTGTCCCAATCTAGGGTTTCATCCTCCACAATGGTGGAATTTTTCTTCAACCTTTCTTCTAACCACTCTAGGGCAACTGGCTGCTCTACTTCAACATCCCTCTGAGGAATATCTCATTATGTCTGATCATGGGAAGGACTATCTTCATTATTCTCTTCATTCACATTATCCTTGTCTTGTTTATGTTGTTCCTCGTCCTCATCAAGCTTGCTTGCACTTTCATCCTTTGTATGTAATGCATCAATTTGTTCTTTTACTGGAGGTTGAGAGGGAATTTCTATAGTAACCTCAGATGTAGCCTCCTTGCTTTGCACCTCTTTCTCTTTCAACTATTCCCAAAAATCACTCAATTGTCCATCCTTGGGTGTTGGAACCTCTTCATTTTTGTTTCCTCCTCTGGATTGTGAGGAATGTCCTCTTCTTCATTTTGTTTTCCAGGTTCATTAGAGACATTACATTCTCTATTGATTTGCAGATGATGAACTGGATAGATTGGAGGGGAATTATTTCTTGCAGTTGTTTTCTCCATATTTCTTATAAGATCATCAGTAGGTGCCTCTTCAATGGTCATATTTTTCCTTTTATTCATATCCTCTGTTGTAGTTACCTTTTGTTTAGGAGAAATTCTCCTTACATGTACTTGTTGCATCTCTCCAAAACTTTCAATATCAACCACCTTAAATTGAGTGGATTCCTCTTCAGTGACCTTGGCCTTTTTAGATTTCGTTAACTTTTGGCCTTCAATGATTATCTTCCTTTTCTTAGAAGGTAGTGGCTCTTCAGTATCTTCCTCAAAAATTTCCTTTGAGGGATTTCTTTCTTTTTCATTGGTTGCCTCTTTTCTTTTCCCTTAGCTTGGCTCCTTGTTCTTCTTTTGATAATAAATTATGATTTGTCCCCTTCCTCTTCTGAAGGAAGCTCTGCTATATCATCTTTAACTGTTTCTTCTTCTTCCTTTGAATGGGATTCAAGATCTCCCATCAAATCATATGTGAATTTGTTCCATCTTCCTCTAGTTCCAGGATCTTATGCTTTACCCATAGTTTGGAGTATTTCAAGATAGGGGCATTAACCACACTGAGATCAACAATCTCTTCTTCAGACCAGTTAACAGCAGGAAGTGGATTATCCTTGTATTGCTCGTAATCATGATGTTGTAGAAGATCGTCATCATCATCTACCTGGTCAAGGGAATTGGCAATTCTATGTAGCCTGATCATTCTCAATGACAACCTAGAAAATTTTCTCCTTATTACCTCAAATTCATACCGACAGTTATCCCAATAATCCTTTATATGAATTTTATGCATGTATTCCCTATATGCTTGTCTATGAGCAATACCATAGCGGTCGAATTTTTCCCTGTTTATGGGTGAAGACAAGTTAAAATGCACCATTTCCTTCTCAAAATAATGAGCACTTTGAATGGAAGGACAAGCTTCTAGGACTTCAATCCTCAAAGGGAATTCAGCTCCAAGTCCTGATTTGTGCATATATTTTATTATTGTATCAAAGGCCACTAGTTGCCTAGTCACTTTCAATAGGATGAGCTTGTTTGTTAGGTACCTTGGTAACCCTAATGGCATAGCCAGTGATCCATGTATTCTAACATAGGAAAACTTTGGCAATTGAATAAACCACTGGCCATACTTCCTTATTAGTTCCATGGCCTCTGCTAAAATTCTAACATGTAGTGCTCCCCTATAACTCAAACCTTTATACTTATTCTTTTTGGCCAACATGTACACAAGGTAAGAGGTCATAGGGAACTTCTTGGTGTCGCGTACATTCCTAAGCTACAAGTCTAGGTTGTCACTTATGATGCCTACCCAATAGTAATGGGTTCCCTTCACAATCTGTGAGATAATATAAAACATCCAACTTCTGAATATGAAGGAATCCTCCAATCCCATTACTCTGTCTAGGAGGGTAATCATATCGTTGTATTCCAACTTAAAATCACTCCTATGCAACTGCTTGGGAAACTTTGAGTAATGTGATTTTGGCTTGGCAATCTAATTATTGTTCATCATTAACAAAGAATTATCAAGATCCTTTGTATAAAATTCCTTACAATCTTTGATATCGATCCTTACAAGCTTCGTATGTGATCTTATGTTGAATGTCTCTACTATGGACTCCTTTTTCAAGTTGGCCATAATTCTCCCTTGAGGCCAAACAATCACTCTCTTTTCTGAGTCATAGTGCTTAGCACACTCCAATACTAGCTCTGGATACTGCAAGTTAGGTGGAAATCCTGTTGCTTGGGACAACCCTATATGAGTGATGATTTGTGTCAACTGAGAAGATGCATCAGGTAAAACACTCTTTGCTTGAAGTCATCATAATCAACATGTCCCATATTTGTGTCATTGATCTTGCTCCATGTTGAAAGAATTTTGGATTCAGGCCAGATACCCTTGAAGTCATATTTCATCTTTTCTACTCTAGTATGGGGTTCCTCGGGACCAGTGTCTAATGTTTTTTCCTTATACCCCTTTGTTGGTCTAGTCTGAACCTGCATCTTTTGAAAAGAAATAATAATTACCATGATATCAAACATAATCAAGCATTATTCCCAATCATATTATCAAGAGAATCCATGAACATGACATAAATAACCTTCAAAACATCATGGAAACACTAGAATTCCATCAACAAAACCCTAGAATAAAGCATTACAAAACTTCAAAATTTTCAAGTCCTCGGGGATTTCAGACATAAACGGATTTCAGGAAATCCTCCCTCAGGCGAATTCTAAAAATCTAGACTCTTGGAGAATCCACAAGAGAATGGATTTTTTGAAAAGATCAATTTTGTCTCAACTTAAGTTAATGTCCCTTCACTAACATCATGCAATAATTTTCATTAAGACAATAAGATAATACCCAAACATGTATTCAAGCATTCATCCTCTTCAAACAGAAGTTCGAGTATTTGGGGTTTCAAAGGATTTTGGGGAATTTAGAGGCAGGCAGATTTTTTGAACACCTAGATGCTCGAAGAATCTGGAGCATAGCAGATTTTTCAAAAATGTTGATTCAATCCACACCTAATTCATCAGTCACTTGTAAACTTTATGCAATCACCTTATTTGAATGGTCAAGTCACATTCATGTATGCATCCTCGCAGATCGCAGAGTTTTGGGAATTTTGAGCCTTGGAGGATTTCAGAGAATACGTGAGCAGGCAGATTTTTTGAATGTTTGAGCACTCAGGGAATCCGTGGCCCAATGGATTTTTTGAAGAATGGGAGACTAATTAAAATGTAACTTGAAATTCTTTATTCATGCCATGAGACCATTCCTAGACCAACCTTGAAGTCCTCCTAACACACTAACCAAACTTAGCACTTTCTCAAAGTTGTGGAGGGTTGACAGACCTAGAGAATCCATAGGGGTGCGGATTTTCTAAAGGAACTAACTTTCAAAGAATTTGTGCGTAGGTGGATTTTTCCAAGGAACTGACTTTTAGAGAATCTACACATAGGTGGATTTTCCAAAGTTATTCATTTACTTTTATTTCTTCAGTTTTCAAAAAACCCCAGTCTCAATTAGTGTTTCTCAATTCCAACTCATGATTAAGTACTTTATCAAGTCAAAATTCAAGTACAAGTTCATAATGCAAAATGATTTCTCCTTCAAAACTCATCATAACATGCCAACTCAACCATAAAATCTTCAAGAACACAAATTAGGTAAAAAAAATACAACTAGGGTTTTACAATTTGGACATCAAATTGATCATCATGAATTAATCCTAAACTTAACACAATCACCATCAAGGACTCAGTAGTTAAACCCTAGTTTCATAAATAATAATGTGCCCTAGCAACAGCAAACTCAAAAAGAGAAACCCTAATAGGGGGAATGATGCCCTTGTTTGTACAAATTCAAATGAACACCCAGAAAACTCAAAGGACAGCATGAACAATCATGAAAATCCACCATTCATCACCAAAATGCGAGCAAACTGAGTTTAATCAAATAGATCAATACAAATGACAACTCCAAGATAAATCCAACAATGAGGAAATAATAAATGAACGCATACATCATCAAATCATTAAATCCATTACAAAATTAGACTAAAACCAGGAGGGAATCAAGGCTCTTACCTTTCAATCAAGGAGAACAGGACCATAGAGCTAAATGCACTTTGAAAAATTGATGAAAATCCCAAATCGCCAATGCAAAATGCTAAGAGATAATAAAGGTTTCTTAATAGAAACTCACTGTATAATGGGAAATGAAAGGTGAAATCTAGCACAGCCACGGTAGGAGGTTCCTCAAAGAGAACAATCTGGACTGTGCAGCAAGAGCAACACAAAAAAAGAAACACAAAATATGGAGGAAAATGCAGATGCAAATATTCTCATTAGCAAAATCTTAGTTAAATTTGGCCGGCAACATCTGGGCTTATAGATTCGGCTCACAGGCCTGATAAAACATGCTCAAAAATACAACATTCTAACATGCTCCTATATGTGATTTGAATATTACAATCAAATCTATATTATTCTTCTGGATCAAATTTTACTTCACTACTACTCTTCAAATGATCGATTACAAGCTTGATAGCATATCTACAACTCTGGAATCATCTGTGTCGGCCCAAGATCATCACATTATCCAAGGAAAGAAAATGTAACATGCACATGAATACGTCAACTTCAAATTTGAATTACTCTTCAACAGGTGCATAAGATGAAGTGTGGACCTATAATGAAGGTCAGGGACACTCCACAAAACAATTAAAATCACACCATTAAGATCCACAAGTCATGGGAATGATCCACAGTGATCGAATTGGCTGAAAAGTTTGAAATTATTTTGGTGTCGGTTCAAGAAATTGCCATGAAATCTAGAAGTGATAACTTGTCAGAAAAAGATCCAATCGTGCTCAAATCTTGGAACAAGGAAAATGAACATGTCGATGATGTACACAAATATCCACAGGGTCTGGTGAGCAAAGATGATGAATCCACCAACATGAACTAAGCAAGAATAAAACAAGAACAAAACTAAAAGAAAAATATTTTTGGTTGATGCAAGATCACCAAGAACCAAGGATGCTCCTACATCAGACATCCGGGGTTAATGAAAAGTGAGTCCCTCAATTTTCTGGGGCCAAAGGAAAACCAAAATGGTCTACCTCAGCCTGAGAAATCCAAGAATAATCCTCAACTATTCTACCTTTCCACTTCACAAGATATTATTTGTTTGTCTTCCACGAGTCTTCCTCCCATCTCTGACATCCAAAATCTCTTCAATCTCTAACTGCTATTTAGGAAACTGATTCTCTAATTTTGCTTCATTGTCTTTACTAAATTCTACTTCATGATACTGATGTAGGTCTACAATTTTGAATATAGGTGATATACCCATACCTTCTGGTAACTCCACTTCATATGCATTTCTTGAATCAAATTTCTTCAAGATCTTACAAGGTTTGAACTTTCTCATCTTCAGCTTGTTTTATGTACCAACTGGAAACCTTTCCTTCCTCAAATATACCATCACTTCATCTCCAACTTCAAATTCTTTATTCCTCCTCTTTTCATCTGCTTTCTCCTTATACTTTGGGTTCATGTCTTCCAACTATTGTTTCACTTGAGTATACACTTTCTTCATGTGTTCTACAAATTCTTCTACTTCTGCACTCCTCTTATCTTCCATACTGATGTCTCTCAACTCAGATATACTTCTAGGATGAACTCCTGTACTTCGATTCACTAAATTATTGTAAGCAAACTCTGCTTTTGCAAAGACTAAATCCCAACTTCCAGTCTTCTCTCCAGCCAAGCATCTCATCAAATTCCCTAAACTCTTATTTACTACCTTTGTTTGTCCATCATTTTGTGGGTGAAATGTAAAATTGAACTTCAAATTTGTCTTCAACTTCTTCCAAAGTGTCCTCCAAAAGTAACCAACAAACTTTACATCTCTTTCTAAAATAATACTTCTAGGTAACCCATGCAATCTGACCACTTCTTTGAAAAACAAATCTGCTACATGTACCGCATTTGTTGTCTTCTTACAAGGTATGAAATGTTCCATCTTAGAAAATATATCTACCACCACAAATATAGAATCATTACCTCTTTGTGTCTTCAGAAAACCAAATATGAAATCCATACTGATATCCTCCCAAGGTCTCTCTGGAACTGTCAAAGGCTTATACAATCCAACATTCTGACTATTTCCTTTTTTAGCTTGGAAAACTCTGCAACTTTGCGCTAATCTCCTAACATCCTTATGAATCTGCAGCCAAAAGTAATTCTCACTCACCAATGCCATTGTCTTATCAACTCCAAAGTGTCCTAACAATCCTCCACTATGCTTCTCCTTCACCAAGTTATCCCTCATTGAACTTCGAGGTATACACAATTGATTACCTCTGAACAACATATCCTCCTAAATGAAATAATCCAACCATTGTCTTCTATCCTCCAAAACAAGTTCTTTACAAGCTCTCCAAGGTTCTACAAAATCTGAGTCTTCCTCATACAAGTTCTTCAATTCATCAAAGCCTAATACCTTCACTCTCATCTTTGTCAGTAAATTCCTTCTCCTGCTCAAAGCATCAGCAACTCTATTTGACTTTCCACTAGGGAAAACTTTAGTGGTGAATCTTCACCAATTGGTGAATAATTGAAATTGGGACCTCCAAAAATGGCGAATAGTACAAGCTAAAAAGGATGCTGAATCACCAGGTTTTTACAAAAAAATAATTTTGTCCAAATTAATTTTCCTATTTAAATGATGCATCATTGGAACTAATTCGCCAGTATTTTATACTGTAATTACAAATATTAATTATATTCTCCAATAATATTATATTCCTACCATTAATTTTGGGGCAATATCGCCACTAATAATAAATTACCATTTAATTTTGGGGCTTTCATTTATTGCCATCGATTAGCTTTTTAATCGGATGGTTGCAAGTTGATTTCATGACCTAATATGCATGTGCCTTTTAAAAGGCTTGTTGAGGCCCAGAATTTGTTTTGGGCCACATGATTAAATCTAATCATGCGGCCCAAAACAAATTATAGGCCTTACTAAGCCTTTTAAAAGGCACATGTGTATTAGGTTACGGAATTAACCTACAGCCATCTGATTAAAAAGCTAATCGATGGTAACATTTTAACTTTTCATTTAGTCTTAATTTTAAAGTGAGATTTTAAAAAAACACTTAATCTGTGTGTACTCCGATACATTTTCGATAGTGAATTTATGCTTGGTGGCGAAGGGATCTTCCCCTCAAGCCCACCTATATCGCAACAGGAGCGCATCAGGGCCGCTATCCCCGAAGCCCGGGAGGGAGCATTTCCCCCTCAACCCCCACAAGGGAGCTCTGCCCCCTTGACCCTCGCAAGGGGCATTGCTCCTTGACCCCACCAATGGTTGCCGCCCCTGAGCCCCTACTTCAATATTACAAAAAACAAGAAAAATATGGGGGAACTACGCTGACCAACTACGCAAATCTTTAAAGGAGAGATTCACCATTGTAATTAATATTTTTAGTGATTATTCGCTAGGATTCGCCACTATTATTATTATTTTTACCAATTATTCATTAAGATTTTCCAAGATTTTACAATTTTTTTTAATAATGTGCATAGATTCGCCAGGAAATTAGTATTTTTTTTCAAATAAAAGGAAAGATTAGCCATGATTTTTCACCTTCGCTGAGGGGGGTTTCTTAAAGTTATCCCTACTTTCCACTCCTATGCTTCAAAACAAAAGTATAACTCTGCAAGAATTCTACCCATCTCATGTGTCTCTGATTCAACTTACCTTGACTGTTCAAATATTGCAATGCTTGATGATCTATATACAACACAAACTCCTTAGGCAACAAACAATGTCTCCACTTCTTCAAGGCTTGAACTATAGCATAAGATTCTTGATCATACACTGAATATCTTCTTCTAGCATCATTCAACTTCTCACTGAAATAAGCTACAGGTCTCCCTTCTTGACTCAATACTTCTCCAATTGCATTTCCACTTGCATCATAGTCTACTTGAAATACCTTATTGAAATCTGGTAAATCCAATATAGGTTGCTCAGTCACCTTCTGCTTCAATAATTTAAAACTTCGGTCTGCTCCATACATCCATATAAAATCCTTCTTCTCTCCTCTCATTGTTTCTATCATAGGATTGCAAATAGAACTGAAATTCCTAATGAACTTCCTGTAGAAACTAGAAAATCCATGAAATGATCTCACCTCTCCAATGCTATCTAGTGTAGGCCACTCAAAAATTTCTCTTACCTTCTCAGGATCCATCTTCAATCCATCCACAGATATCACAAATCCTAGATATACCAACTCTTCCTTCATGAAACTACACTTCTTAATGTTTATCAGCAACTGCTCTTCTCTCAACCTCTACAAAACTTGTCTAATATGCAACAAATTTTCTTCTCTAGTCTTACTAAAAATCAAGATGTCATCCAAATACACAATCACAAAATTACCCAATAATTTCTTTAATACCTCATTCATCAACCTCATGAAAGTACTCGGTGCATTTGTCAATCCAAAAGGAATCACCAACCACTCATACAATCCTTCATTTGTCTTGAATGTTGTTTTCCACTCATCCTCTACTTTGATTCAGATATGATGATATCCACTCCTCAAATCTATCTTTGTAAAGTACTTAGCTCCACTCAAACAATCCATAATGTCATCCATGTGGAGCAAGGGAAATATATACTTCATCATAATCTTGTTTATGGCTCTAGAATCTTTACACATTCTCCATTCTCCATCCTTTTTAGGTGCTAACACAGTAGGTACTACACATGGACTTAAGCTCTCTCTGATCAAACCCTTCCTCAGCAATCCTTGCACTTGTCTATTCAATTCCTCATTCTCTGTCAGTGTCATCCAGTGTGCTACTTTATTAGGAAAAATGGCTCTAGGAATTAAATCCATACAATGACTAATACTCCTTATAGGTGGAAATCCATCATGTACACTATCTGAAATGATCTCCTCATACTCTATCAGTATCTCCTTTATCTCTTTTGGGTGTTCTTCTACATGCTTCAAGTCTTCAGCCTTCTTAGGCACCAGGGCATAACATACATTCCCATGTCTCAATCCATCAAGGAATCTCCTTCCATCAACAAGACAAACCCTAGCATTTGTACAAACTTCAACTGTAGGAAAATATTCCAATGGCAACAAAATATGCTTCATCTCATTAGCAACAATGGTGTATATATTCTCCTTTCCACCATGAATAGCATGTCTATCATACTTCCAATCCTTCCCAACAAAACATGGCATATATCCATAGGCATGATATCATACAAAACTTCATCATGGTAATTTCCTATCTTTAATTTAACCAAACATTGTTCACTTACCAGTATCTTATGCTCATCCCGAATCCAAGCAATCTGATAGGGCTTCGGGTGTTTCAACCTTTCCAACTTCAGTTTAGTCACCATCTCTTCAGAAACTGGGTTCTTTGAACTTCCACTGTCAACAATCACTTTGCAACATTTTCTAGCCACCTTGCATCTGGTCTAAAATAAATTCTTTCTCTGCAATGGCTCATTTTCTAACTCACTTTGACATAATACTCTTCTATTCACCAAAAATTCTCCATATTTTTGTTTATTAGATGATCTAGTATGTTCTTCCTCAACAAAGGTTGTTCTTCTATTATTCTCTGTCTTCTTGTTTGTCTCCCCCTGATTGCATTCAAATGCTCTATGTCCTCCACCACATTTATAACAAGTTCCCTTGAATATCCTTTTCTCCTATCCTATATCATCTCTCCTATAACCTTCATTTCAGTAACCACCATAACGTCCTCTTCTGTAATATTTTCCATCACCTCTCTGGTATGAATTGTCATTTTTACTAACCTCCTTATCCTTATTCTGATCTGGAAAAGATCCTCTTCCTCCTCCAGTAAAAGTTCTTCCTCTTTGAAATCTTCCACCTCTTCCTCTTTATCTCTGCTCATGTCTTTTATTCAACTTTTCCTTTGCTTTTAGGGCACACTGATATGCCTCTTCCACACTCACCAACTTGATCAAACTAATCTCATCCTGTATAGATGACCTCAAGCCATTCACATATCTGGCTACTTCCTCAATCTCACCCTCCAAATGTCCAGATCTGATATTCAACTTATAGAAATCCTCAATATACTATGTCACACTTGATTCTTTCTGCTTCAAATTTTTCAACTTCTTGAACAAACTAATCTAATAATTTACAGGCATAAACTTTGTCTTCAACTTATTCACCATTTGATCCCGTGATTTTATCTTTTCCTTTCCTCTTCTTTTCCTATCTGTCTGCAAATGTTCCCACCAAAGGGATGCATGTCCTCTCAACTTTTTACAAGAAAACTTCACCTTCTTATCTTCAGTGGTACCTTCAAATTCAAAATATTTTTTCATCTTTGTTATCCAATCTGACAATACATTTGAATCCAACTTACCATTATAATCTAGTGGATTGAAATGGGGTCTTGTATTCACTTTAGTTAGGGCTCTTATGAACCTCTCTTCTCCCTGATCAAGGCCAGGTTTCTCTTTTCTTCCTCTTTCTTCTTGCACTTCTACTTCTTCATTACTCGCATCATCAACTGGTTGACCTCTCCTCTGGTCTATTTCAACTGCATCTAATCTGGCAGCAATTCCTCTTAACATCTCCATCATAGCTGGGTCTATATTTCCACATACTCCATTTCCTCTAACATTTCTTCTTCCCGCCATCTTTACACAAGTCCTTTGCAGCTGTAGGTCGGATCCTCAATCCGCCACCCCACAACAAATCTTTAACAGCACTTCGCAAACTCTAACGATCCCACAAGGAATGAATGTCACTCTAATACCAATTTGGAGCAACCACAGTAGGAGGGTCCTCAAAGAGAACAATCTGGACCGTGCAGCAAGAGTAACACAATGAAAGCAACATAGAATATAGAGGAAAATGCAAATGAAAATATTATCATTAACAAAATCTCAGTTACATTCGGTCGGAAACATCCGGGCTTACAGATTCAGCTCGCAAGCCTAATAAAACATGCTCAAAAATACAACATTCTAACATGCTCCTATATGCGAGTTGAATATTACAATAGAATCTATATTATTCTTCTGGATCGAATTCTATTTCATTGCTACTCTTCAAATGATCGATTACAAGCTTTATAGCATGTCTGCAACTCTGGAATCATCCACGTCGGCCAAATATCATCACATTATCCAAGGAAAGAAAATGTAACGTGTGCATGAATAGGTCGGCCTCATATTTGAATTACTCTTCAACAGGTGCATAAGATGAAGTTTGGACCTATAATGGAGGTCGGGGACACTCCACGAAATAATTAAAATCACACTGTTAAGATCTGCAAGTCACAGGAATGATCCGCAACGATTGAACTGGCTGAAAAGTTTAAAATTATTTCAATGCCAGTTCAAGAAACTGTCATGAAATCCAAAAGAGATAACTTGCTGGAAAAAGATCCAATTGCACTCAAATCTTGGAACAAGGAAAATGAACATGTCAACGATGTACACAAAGATCCATAGAGTCTAGTGAGCAAAGATGACGAATCCACCAACATGAACTGAGCAAGAACAAAACAAGAACAAAATTGAAAGAAAAATATTTTTGGTTGATGCAAGATTTCCAAGAACCAAGGATGCTCCTGCATCAAAATCATAACTTAAAACCTCAAAAATGGCATTAAATACACCCAAAGTACAATGATTATCAAACAATTAATGCAGTGACAAGACCCCTCTGGATTCAGAAACACAATGGGTGGAAGGATTTGGAAAATATAGCAGGGGTCAGATTCTCCAAACAAATAGACCTTCGAGGAATCCACCTAAGGGAGGATTCTACAAAAGAACATCCCTTCAAGAAATCCAGCAGGAGATGGATTCTCTGAAACCTTCCCTAACTTGCAAAGTTTCAAGTCTTCAATCAAATTTTCATAAAGAGTTGAAATCAACGAATCACTTGAGAGAAAAATGTTGCAAACGAAGGAACCTAAAGTGCAGATAGGTCATTAACTCAACTAGGTGAAGCAAACCCAAAACCAAAGGAACTTATCCCTTAAGGGGAAAATTTCACACCTAAAGAAAAATAGAAAAAAAAAAGCAAGCAAAAGAGGGTCCCTGCCTATGGTGGGATATTGTGTGCAAAAAGTGCACAACAGACATTTCCTAAAAAATAGAATTTTGGTCGTGCTACCCCTACAAATTTTGGAAACTAATTGAATTTTTTTTTTTAATGTGTAGAATGGATTCTAGTTTCTAAAAATGTAATTTATTTGAAATTTTGATGAATGTTTAATTTATAATGAAAAAAAACCAAACAATGGTTTTATCAAAAAGAGAGACACAAACAAATAAATTATAGATCAAAGGCGTAACATTGTCAAAAAGTAAAAAAAATAAAATTACCCAGGTGTTCAATTTGTTTGGCATTGAAACACGTGCAATCCTGACAGTGAGCACAAACTTGATTATGTGAAATAATGTAGAATTTGAAAAAACACATCTTTGGATGTTGGGAAGGCCCTCCAAGCCTTTAGGTTGGTATTCTAAGGAAAATACCAAGCCCAAGGCTTGGGGATCCCCAAAGCAAGATATAACGGGACCGCGTTATAACATGCTTGTGTTATTTCCTAGTTTTGACATGGTTTTTTCGTTTGTGCAAGACATGTCTAGCAAGACATAACGCGAGCACATTATAGCGTGCTCGCGTTATATCTTGATTTGTGTTAAATGCTACTCTATTAAATTTATGTTTATAAATTTTTATGTTTATATGTATGTATGTATGCATGTATGTATGTATGTATGTATGTATGCATGCTTGTATGTATGTATTTATGTATACATGTATGTATGTATGTATCAGTGCATGTATGTATGTATGTATGTAAGATTGTATGTACATATGTACATGTGTATTATGCTTGTATGTATCTAAGTATGTATGTATTTTTGTATGTCTTTAAAGGGAGGGAAAATTTAAAGAGAGGGAGAGAGTTGTCTAGGTAGGGTGGGAGGGAGAGAGGGAGGGAGAGACCTAAGAGAGAGAGAGAGAGGTAGAGAGGTAGTGAGAGAGAGTCTTGAGAGAGGGAG
>VDFB02193867.1:276474374-276577287 GCA_007258455.2 Sequoia sempervirens | reverse complement strand
ATGTTTAACCTATTCTAAGCAACTAAGATGCAAAGGAAAAACACAAAGAAACACCTCAAGATTAGCCTAAGAAATTTGTTAATGCAAAGAGAAAAAGTGTTAGATGATGATAAATGGTTATACCTTCTCTTTCCAGTAGAAACTCCTTGGTTGGCCCTTGATTTTAGATTACTTTGTATGCTCCTTTGATGTCTCTTGATGTGGCTAAATGCAAGATTTAACTATATGCTTGGATGCTAACGCAAATAGATGAAATTGATGGCTAGATGAGTGCACAAAATGGCAACATTTAGTTGCAAAATGGCTAAGTGTTCTTAGTTCCTTAGAGAAGGGGGTATTTATAGAAGAATTTGAATTCTCTAGAGAATTCAATGGTTGAGATTTATCCAACAAGGCCAAGATGAAGGGCCAAGGTGAGTTGAGAGCTCACAAGCCCTCACATTTTGACATGTGAAATGTGAAGTGGCTAAGGGTGAGATGATGTGTAGGTGATGTGGAAGGAGAGTACATGATGTGGAGGAAGGACATGTACCTGGAAGTACATTGGGAGGGATGAGAAGATCCCTTGAGGAACAATGTGAATTAAAAAATTCACATGCTTGGGAGAATCTAGTGGATAAGAGAGGCCCCAAAAGGTGGGAGTTTGTCACATGTGACCTAGATGTGATGTCAAAGATTCTAGAAGATGCATGGGAAAAGGGGATTCTAGGAGGAATAAAAAACGGAATTAAAAATTCACATGGGGAAGAGGGAAGCCTAGGGTGAATAAAAAGGAATTAAAAATTCCTTGGGAGATGGGGAGAGTTGACCAAGGTACTAATTAGGTTTAACTAATTAGTAACTAGAAGATAATTAGGGTTAATGAGGATTATAAGCCAACTTGCAAAAGTTGGAGGATGTGACACATCCTAATCAAGGATTAGGCATGTGCACATCCTTAATGAAGAGATTAGGAGATGGATTAGGATTAGATGAAAATGACATGTGAGGAATTAAATAAATGTAATATTTATTTAATTCATTTGATGAAAAGGGGATTAAGGAGGGTAAAGTATTTAATTAATTAATTACATACCTTAGGTATTTAATTAATTAATTAATTACCTTAGGGATTTGATAGAATTAAGGATATTAATTAAATAATAGTAATATTACTTAATTAACTCGGATAAGAGGATGTTTAGATGAAAAGTGATAAATTTGGATAAATTAAGTGTCCAAATTTGGATGTCTACACACACAAGCAAATCCATTCTATTTTCTAAATATTAAACAACATCCTTAATTAGAGGATACCTTTGAATTTTCTTACACTGTAATAAATTGATGTTCTTATAGTATATTGGTGTCCTTTCTCTTTCATGTGGACCAGCAAGCCATAAAAATTTATAGATATAGTTACACTGATCCTCTCCATCCATAAAGATATGTTTGACTTTTGACCTACTCACCTGCAACTAGTTGCCTTTTGTTAACCATGAATTATTGATATGGAATTCTTACTGCTTCAATTTTGGGCATGTATTAAATTATTACTACTTCAATTCTGGGTATGTATTGCATTTTGCACCATATGACAACTCATGTAAGTCACCAAGAGACCCCATTTCTTGGACCCATTTTTTCAAACAGGCCAAGTTAGAGTGCCAATTTCATGGAATTGGCAAGCTAGTGGGCCCACTAGCTTTCCAATTCAGTGAAATTGGCAACCTAGTGGCCTATTTGGAAAAATTGGTCCAAGAAATGGGGTACATCATCGAGAGAGCCCATTTCTTGGACCCATTTTTTTAAACAGGCCACTACATTGTCAATTTCACCAAATTGGCAAGCTAGTGGGCCTACTAGCTTGCCAATTCAGTGAAATTGGTAATGTAGTGACCTGTTTGAAAAAATGGGGTCTCTCAGTGATGTAACTGTTTGAAAAAATGGATCCTAGAAATGGGGTCTCTCGGTGATGTAATGGACCCATTTTTTTAAACATTTACATCACCGAGAGGCCCCATTTCTTGGACCCATTTTTTCAAATAGGCCACTACATTGCCAATTTAGTGAAATTGGCAACCTAACTTGGCCACTACATTGCCAATTCAATGAAATTGGCAACGTAACTTGGCCTATTTGAAAAAATGGGTCCAAGAAATGGGGTCTCTCGGTGATGTAAATCATCAGGAGACCCCATTTTTTCAAACAAGCCACTACATTGCCAATTTCACTGAATTGACAAGCTAGGGTAGAGGGTTTAAGGGTTTAGGGTTTAGTGTTTATAGTTAAGGGTAAAGGGAGAGAGATAGAGAGAGTGAGAAAGAGAGGAGGGAGTTGGAGAGAGATATAGGGTACAGGGTTGGGAGAGAGATAGAGGGTAGAGGGTTAAGGGTAGAGGGTAGAGAGTTTAATGGTTTAAGGGTTAAGGGTAGAGGGTAGAGGGTATAGAGATAGGAGTGAGAGAGAGAGAGAGAGATACTTGAGAGAGGGAGAGGGGTTAGGATGGAGAGACTTGAGAGAGGGGGAGGGAGGAGAGATAGAGGGTGATGGGTTTAACGGAAGGGAGAGAAGAGTGAGTGGGAGAGATAGAAGGAGGGAGAGGGGTGGAGGACGGAGAAAGAGAGGGAAGTGGAGGAGATGGATGGAGGGGCTGGAAAGGAGGGTAGGAGGGGTAAGGGTAGAGGGGAGAGATAGAGGTGGAGAGAGACGGAGAGAGAGGGTGGAGGGAGATAACTGAGAGAGAGACAGAGGAGTGGGAGAGAGATAGAGGGTAGAGGGATAAGGGTAGTGGGTTTATGGTGAGGGGGAGAGAGATAGAGGGAGTGAGAGAGAGAGAGTGGGAGAGAGAGATATTATGGTTTAGTTTAGGGTTTAAGATTTAAGGGATTAGGGTTTAAGGAATAGTGTATAGGGCTGATGGTTTAGGGATAAGTGAGAGACCTAGATGGCTAAGGGGGATGGATGGCTAAGGATAGAGAGAGAGAGAGAGAGAAAAGAAACCTATAAAAAATCAACTTTCTGATAATGTGAGCACGTTTTGAATTAGTTGAGATGTAGTTTTTTTAGCAAGACAACACAAGCGCATTTTTTCTTGCTCTAAAAATGATAAAAAAACTCAATATACCTGTGATCTCTAGGCCTACATTCTACATATTCTCCTAGTTATGTGCATGTTCCGACAAAAATAAGCTTTTTGATGCTTTTGTGAAGTGTGCATGCAAGTTTTTCACATTCCACCACCTTTTTATGATCTTTTCACCACCTTTACATGAAATAGCAGAGTTTTCACTTTGAAAGGCATATAATATCAATTCAAGTCTCAATTCCATTCAAGAGTGATATACAATTGATGTTTGGAGGGAAAAAAGCTTTTGAAAAACTCAAATTGTTGAGGAGTTTGAAGAAAGAAGAATCAAAGGCTACATAATTGGGTAGAACTCCTCCATTTGAATCTTCTCTTTTTAGGTATGTGAATTCTTTACACATTTTCATTATATTTTCTTTCATTCTATTTTGGCTTGCTTTGATTTTTTTATTTTTCATATTCCATGTTTATCATTGTTTGTTTGTCATTATAACCTTAGCTTGTCAATGCACATTTTAAATTACACAATTCTTTACACTTGCCAATTACATTTTTAAATCACATCTCTTTGAGGCATTTTGTTAAACAATTGACTTACCTTGTGTATGCTTCCACATTTTGTATACACATATATATGACAGAAGTTATAAGTATGTAAAATAATACATCATTTCTCAATCATTTTCTATGGATGTGCATACCCCTCTCCAAATCTTTCATTTTGGTATAGGCATGGGGAATGTTGGAAAATGTAGTGGAATTTGGTTTTACACTTATAAATTGCATATGCTTGAAATTTTCTAAAGCCTTTTCAACGAATCCATTTTGTGCATATCATGCAATCATTTTATTCCATGAGGATATATCTCATTGAGATATTTTGTTAAATAGTTCTACCAAGCAGCTGATTTCCTTATCTATGCTACCAAAATTTCCATACATGTCTACCAAAGCATTTTATCAAACAACATAGACAAGGCAATCAGTTGTTTGAAGAAATGCCTCAAAGAAATGGGGTCCCATGGTGATGTCCATTTTTTCAAACAACTGATTGCATTGTCTATGCTACCAAATTTTTCATACATGTCTCTACAAAACTGGAATATATACTCCTCCCACATTGATAGATCTTTGAATCTATTTTGGTTTTCATCTCTATTTCTAAATTTACCTCATCACTAATGTTGTGATATATTTTAAATTTTTCCTTGATTAGTCTACCTACAAGGGATTGTAACCCTTCTCTCCACTATTTCGAGACTCTTTATTCAAGGCTAAGTTATCAACATAGGGAAAGGTGCAGCCTATCTTGCAATCATGGCATGCCACAAGACTACATTTCTTTAAGGCATTGGATCCAAAAAATCATGTGAGCATTGACAAGATAGTGAGCTCACTAGCTTGTCAATGCGGTAGGGTTGACAAGGTAGGGGAAGCTTGAAAAAATGCCTCATAGAAATTGGGTCTTACGGTGATATATATTTCCAAACTTTAAGGTGTTATTTTTTAAAATCCTTTGGTTGTTCCATAATTTCCAAAGTCTACCAAGGTACAACAATATTCAGTTCATTTTCCAATGAATTAACATTTCCAAGAATACTTTCCTCTAACTTGTTCAAATTTCCCAAGCTCTTAAAACTTGGCTCCACTATATTTTCTATATTGGTTTGTCTTGTGTTAAGTTCATTAAATTTTTTTCTAAAAAATTTATCTTGTCTCTTTGTTCATTTAATAGGTTTATTATTTTATAGTGTTTATTGTTGTCCATTAATATCCATGCCTTAGTGTAGAGGATGATAATTTCTACCCTCAAGACAACGAGGTTTCAAGGAGAAAATGGCCCTCAACTAACTCAAAGATCAAAGCTCAGGTGACAAGATAAAATGATGGAGTTTGTTTATTTGTGTTTTGTGTAGAATTAAAAGGTGGAGTTATAAAAACCAAAAGAGTAGGTCACACAGGTCTTCTGGGAAATCTGATGAGTTCTTGGACAAGGATGATAGCGCAGTGCATGGACATCCCTGTGATGTTTTGGTGTCTCATATGGACTGGAAACCAAGAATGTTCCAAAAAATAGCAAGTTGACTACCACTATCCTGGTTGTTAGAAACGTTTAAGATGTGAGAAAATAGCAAAGAATGACAAGACTAAAGTAATGCAAACTAAATGGAATGTGAATGATAAAAGGACAAAAAAAGGAAAACACTCGCAATGAACTAAGCAGTGAATCCTCCAACAAAGAAATATCTCCACTACCTGCACACACAAGACCGAGAGAAAATGTTGGGGTTGTTTAGGGGCTTGTCTTAGTCAAACCCTCACTTCAATTTTTCCACCTCCATGGATGACTAAAGGAAATAGAGAGAAAATTAAATAGATGTGATAGAAGAAATAAATGTTCTATAGTGACATGTTAACTGAATTGGATGATAATGTAATGAACAAATCACAGTTACCCTCCTTTAGCAAGTCGAGAATATCAAAAGGGAGAGAATGCAATCTCCAAGCTTGAGAGAACAACATAGTATGCCTTGTGAGAGCATGAAAGTGTAATGAAGATGTTGTGATAGAGAAAGAGTTAGAAAAAGTGAAGAAATTATCAAGACAGATTGAAGAGAATGAGATTGAAATATTAATAGATCAAATGTCCAAAATGAAGTGTTTGAGAAGGTATAAGCATGCAAGGGTCATCCCAATGTTTTTGTGATCTATCAGAGGTGTTACATTCATTGGTAGGCAGGAAGCATAATGTCTCAATGGCTACTACAATCAGGAATCTATTCATGATGTTTGCACGATGTATAGATGTTTGTGCGATGTGTGTTTGTTCATGACATAAATCCACCTTAACGATGGGAATTGAACAGGTTAAGCAAATTAAAAAAATAAATTAAAGTTAGATAAAATAAATATTGCATTATTATCTTTAATTTATTTAAAGGATAGGCTTGTGTGATGTGAAATTGCATAGGATACAATTTACGACATTACACTTGGTTATGAGAAGTGCTAGCACTAGATGTTCTAATTTTTCCATTTATTTTTTCTTGAAACTATGGTTCATTAATTAATATTTTTCCATAGCTCATGAAAATAATTTACATTCATCTTCTAATGATTGATTGATTTGATATTTTTATTTGAATTTTTGTGAGTAATATCAAGATCAAGGTCTAGCTTTTGAACCTCACTCTAAGACCACAAGTAATTACTTGATAGGTTGTAAAAAATATATTATCAAATTTTACATGTTATTTTATGTGTATACTTATGAATGATACTCAAATAATAACTCTATCCATATGAAACAAGTATTAGTCTATCTATATGGGATATGTATATTATATGTCCATACAAGACAATTAGTCGTCTATCCATACAAGATAAGTATCTATTTTTCCATAAAGAATAGTTATTATTTCTCAAGCTAGAGACATTGACTCACCAAGACAATCTATGTCCTAAGTCTTCTTGATAAACTATTTTTCCCTATTTGAAAAGAACTGGGGTTTTTTTTATTAAGAATTATAAAAACTAGATGTGTACCTTGAAATTTTTTGTAAACCCTCAAGGATGTGCATAGTTCATCAGAAACTCTTCTAATTATACAATGAATATAAATTATCGTAGATTTTTAAATTCCTATAATTGGGTTAAGAAGTTGTTCTATCTATTTTTTGGATCAATGTCAACCAAGTTACCCTAAACAATATAAGTAATAGGAACCTCCTTAATTTACCAACAATACCTACATACTCATATCCATGGTATCAAGGTGTAATGTATATGTAGTTATGTTTTTTTCATTTTTTTGAAGTGAACTATAAAGAGTGGGTGCATGTTTGTTTCTAGGGATCCTTTTTCCTAGATATTACACTTTTTACTAATACCTACTAAGGGAAGTGTTTATGGTCCTTATAACATATGAAACTCAAGTAGAATGAAGACCACTCTACTAAAAATTTAATTGATTCTAGTAATCAATCAACTCCACAATTCAGTGCTAGGTCACAGTAGTGTTGGAGCAACCTAGTGGTCTGTCATTTGTTTGTTCAAGGGAGGTGTGCTAGTAAAATACCAAGCTTGATAATTCATAAATCCAAAAGCTTAAATATACTAAAATATTTCATAAATATTTCTAGATTTAAATAAAATAATTCTATTCTAATTCTAGTTTATCATATTTGTTAAAAAAATTAAAAAATACTAGAGTTTAAAGAAGTATACATAAATGTAAATAGCCAATGATACACTCAATTTTAGCATTAGTTTTTAAGGTTTAATGAAATTAAGATAACATAAAATGTAGTGATTAGTATTTGAATCTATCACAAATACTATAGATACAAAATTCTAAATGATTTGATAAAAATATTTGAGTTAAATACATAAAACTACCATAATGCATGCACAGATTTCACAATGACCCTACTTTAGAGCACTTTCCAATATTTTAGCAAGTAATTCAACTTTAAGAGCATAAAACACAAGATACATCACCACCAATGGATACAATATATATAGAAAAAATAGGCATGATCCTTTGATTGATTTGTAATGATCAAATTGCTACTTCCAACAAGACGGCCTATACTAGCAAATTTATAGTTTCTTTCCTTTCCAAAATTTCTTAAAACTAACTTATATATCCATATTGGCTACCTAACACTACATTTCCAAGATCAAGTTATCCTTTATCCTAAATTTTTCCATGAGCACAAAATTTAGAAGTTACATTTATTTCTAATAGAATTAGGCCCCAAAATTAAATTACATATTTCTATGTGGGCCTAAGAAAATAATTGTACAATAGAGAAAACACAAAAAATTAGTTATATACATCATTGAAAGAATGCAAATGAGAAATGAGAAGAGAAGGAAGGAGATAACCTAGAACCTTGATCTCTTTTTGAATGCCACAAGTCTAGGAATTATGCCTTGAAATGTTCCCTCATTTCTAACAAGCACATACAAGACTATTACAGGATTCAACAATACATTTTCCATAATTAGTGATAATAATCAATCTATTTTTTAAATAACACATTTGAATGGTTAGGATTAAGGTGGCATCCACCTTTTAAATCCTATGTAATGGTTACAACATCCTTGGAAAGTGTCTTTAGGCATTGAGGGTCTATTAAGAAAATATTTTGTAATATTAATTCTCACCATTGTTTGCAATATATTCATAAGGGGTGATGGGTCCACTAGCAGCGGCAGAGGTGACTTATGGACATAAAAATTTAATATTTTTGCCACATGCATATACGTAGAATGGGATAATAAAAGATAAGGGAAAGGACAAATGGGTGATTATTGGTATTCTCCAAGTGGGAGCTTGGAAAGAGGCAATAGGTGTCTCTTGGTATTCCATAATATGTAATGTTTATCTTCCGTGTTTGGGCACCCAAGTTGGAGGGAAATTATTGGAGCCAAAACTAGTGCCCTTTCACATTCTAAGGAGGTATTCCAAGGGTTGAGCACATTTGGAATGAAGATTCATCTTTGGAAGCATTATTTGGGGCTTAAGACCTCTTCACGCATCTATAAATTCAGCCTCTTGGATGTAGAAAATATGTGCAACAATTGAATGTAGAGTTTCCTTGCAAGAACAAGGATAGGTTGAGGCATAAGGAGGTTGTTCATAGGTGCATACGTGCTTTCATGGTAGAGGAAAAGAGGAAAATGAAAGTGATTATATTGTAATGTCATTTGTTTGAATATAATGCATGCTTGGCCTCTCTTCTTGGTGGATTTTTTTTCCCGCAAGGGTTTCTCCATGTAAATCATGTGTTATGTGATTCTCATGTGTTTATGATTTGTGTCTCATTACTGCTATCTTATGGTGATTTTATTCTTTATATATTGTTGTTATAAGTTCACATAAGATGGTGTTATTAAGCATGTTATGTTGGCTGATTTTTGGTATCATAAAGAAGATGGATCTAATCATGGTAATTCCATATTAAGGTAACATAATTTTCAGATTTGCATATAAGTTTAATATTTTCACGTTGTATTCTAAGCCTTGTATCTCATCCATTAAAGTCATATTTTGGATAGAAATTCAATTTCCTAACAATTGGTATAAGAACCTTTTTATTTCTCATCAACAATATGTATTGAGAGAATATAAAATTAAAATATAGTGAAGAAACAAGCTCTAAAATTATTGTTAAGGTTTCTTTTTAATTCTTGTCATAGATTAAGTATAAATTTCTCAACATAGAGTCTTTTTGGAGAATTAGAGTTTAGGATCCCAACATGATTTATGCTTGGAGCATTGAGGATCCAAGAATTTTTTTACCTAAAAGTAACTACAAAGGCATGCCATCAAGTGATTCTCATTTTTTTAATCACATCCAAAAGGTTCTATACTAAAATAAGACCAAAATCTAAACCCAAAGAAAATGATTAATATAAGGCTTCGAGCTTCAAGGATCAAGAGAAACTCATAATACCTGTATGTAAATAAGGGTATGACAATTTATAATTCTATCAAAAAATATAGTGTAGGAAATTTAGGGATTAGAATTTGAGGATACCACAGAGTGAGTACTCAAGTACAAGTATTATTGAAGCCATAACTGCAAAAAATATAGAATGAATTTTAAGTATGGGATCCTTGTTTCATGGATTGGAAGTAGACCCTAACATGTACTCTAACAAGAGCATTCCCAAACTTGCAATCCTCACAAATCATATAAAATGAAATGGTCAAGTATCAAACTTTAAGAATGTCAAAAAATGGATACTCAAATAAGAATAACCCTAAAATCATGATCTTGATAGAGAACTTAGTGCAAAATGATCAAGGATTAGACTTCAAGGAAAACAAAAAAATGAGTACCCAAGTAAACATATACCCAAATTGTGATCATGATGGATAACTTGGTGTAAAATGATTGAGGATCCAAAATTTGGAGAAACCAATATATGAGTACTCAAACATGAGGAAGGTTAAAACCTTAACTCTTAAAAATATAAAATAATTAGAAGTGTGAGCCACACCTCAAGGATTAGAAGTATCTCCTAACATGGATCTTGATAAGGAAATCTTACATTAACTCTTTAAAATATAGAATAATTAGAAGTGTGTGAACCACACCTCAAGGATTAGAAGTATCTCCTAACAAGGATCTTGATAAGGAAATCTATGAACTCGTGATCTTGATAAATTATATAGCATATGATGGATGAGTATTAAACTTTGTAAATACCATAAACAAGTACGTGGATAGGAGGATGGCTAAAACCCCAACCCCAACAAGAATGAAACAACTAAGTGTGGGATTTAGACTTCAAAGAAACCCTAAAATGGGTGCCTAGACATGAGGATGACCAAAACCCTATCTCTAAAGAAGATAGAATAAATTTATAAGTGTGGTATTTGAGCCTTGGGGATCAAAATTACCTCTTAACAAGTATCCTATTAAGAAAATCCCCAAGCTCATGATCTTGATGAGTGATACAACATAGGATAGTTGAGGATCAAACTTAAGGTATATCGCAAAATAAGTACATGAATAGTAGAATGACAAAAACCCAAGCTTTGAAAAGGATAAAATAAATTCTAATGATGGAATTCAAACTTAAAAGAAAACACTAAACGCAACCAAATAGGAGAATATTCAAAACCCCAACTCTAAAAAGATAATAAATTTCTAAATATATGAGCCAGGCCTCAAGGGTCCAAAGGAGCTCATCCTAGAATGTGATGGTCAAGATCAAGCCCACAATTTTAGTGCCTAATATTGGGTATTACAAGGGCATGACATCATAAGGTAAAAATACTCCCAAACTCTAACAAATAGATCTTTTGAAGGAAAAAAAACCTATAAAACTAGGGCACAATTGAAAACCAAAAAATAAGCACAAAAGTGAGGAGTCAAAGGAAATGAAAATGGAGGAAGACAAAAAAATGTGTTCCCTAGTGTACAATGTCATACATGACACAAAAAAGGAAAATAAATAAAACCAAACTCACCATTAATGGACTAAGAAGGAGACCTTACCTAGTAAACAATGAAGATACTTAATAGAAAAACAAATGATAAATACCCCAAGCTTATAAAATAAGCACACAAAATAGAAACACGCCTAGGAAAACAACCCTCCCACAAAATATTGAGACCATGAGGAAGTAAGGAAAAACAATCACTAGAGCTCAAGGAAACACAAACGTAGAAGGAAAACCAAGAAATAATAAGAAAAAGAGACAAACTACCATGCAATAAAATTATCACTTATAAAAGTATGAGGGGTAATTAATTTTCTCTCTTCTCTATTTCTCTTTCACTTTCATTTGTTTGATTTATATCAACCTATAGGAAATGAATCCTACTTCTAGGCTAGAAGTCATATTCATCATCAAAGAAGAATGTAACTTTAATATTTTTCACTTGAGGAGGACACACAACATTTGACCCTAACCAACTCATGAATATTTAAAGTGTACATAGAGTGTAAGATCTCATATATTCTTTCCTTCAACTCCATAAATCTCCAGTTCTTGAAATAACATCATCCCTAAATTTAAGATGAGTGAACATGAAACCAAAAGACCCCAAGCAAATGACTAATCCAAAAGTTAAAAAATAATATAAATAAACTTTCATTCAAGTTATCCTTTAGGTTCATCCCTAGTGGGAATAGGAAATCACAATTAAGTAAGACCAAAATGACAAGAAACCATAGGTGAAGGAAATCATGCCCTTAAAGAACAATAGCCTGGAATAGAAAGAAAACTAAACTAAAACAAGAAACCAAATCAAAACCAAGATAAATATAAAAGAGAGGTACAAACCATTGAGAATAGATCAAAACACACAAAATCGAAACCTACACTATGTATAGGAAGGTCCTTGAGAACTTTAGGAACTAAATTAATGTTCAATATACTACCTATTAATTGGTAATGGGACAATATCTCCAATTAAATAATTATTCCTAAAGTTTTTATCTCTTAAGATCTCAAAAATCTAGTAAGGACATAACCATAGTTGCTCAAATTTATAATGGTCTCCTTTCTTCTCTCTTGATTTATCTCACTCAAGGAAAAGTTTAAATATTCTAAATTCCTTCACTTTATCTCTTTCATCAAAACACCTTTTTACCCACATAATGTTTTTTTCTATATATGGGTAGAATTTATTTTCTCTTCTAGGTTCAATAAATTCAGTAATCTGACTTTTAACTTTGTTATCTATTTTTAGAGTCTTTCATGAATTGTAAGGTTTGAATTCTTAGGTTGATAGACAACACTAGATTAATCCCATAAACCAATCAATAATGGGATGTCCTTAAAGAATATTTAACCTAAGTCCTAACAGCCCACAAAGCATACCTTAATTGGGTGTGTCAATCTCTAGAATTCTTTTCTAATATTTTCTCAACAACATTAAGAAAGTTTTTATTCATAGATTCGGCAACATCATTCCCTTGCAAATAATAATTTGAAGAAAATTTCTAAATTACCTTATGCTTAAAATTTTATTGTAATAAATTAATTAAGGAAAAGGTAGGACCATTACCACCTACTAGAGCAAAAGGCATCCTAAACCTAGTCATAATGTGATCTTCCAAGAATTTGATGACTTTCTTAGTGGTGGAATTCTTACATGTTATCACTTGTTTCCACCTTGTGCAATATTTTTTGATGTAAAATTAAACTTGTCATGTATCTAAGAATTGGGGTTAATCATAAAAATAAAATCTAGGCCCCATTGGTAAAAAGGATGAACCTCATAAACACACTACAAGGGCATAGCAAGTTTTATCTATATGTGTGGAAGTTTGGCAAGTATGATATGTTCTTACATGTTGATGAGCATCTTTAAATAGATGAGGCTATTGGTATCCATATCTAAGGATTTGATGAATTTTTACTTCACCAAATCCATGTCATGTTCCATATTTATCATAAAATTTAGATAAAACATAAATTGATTATTTTGTATTCAAATATCTTAAATATGTCTTCATAGTTTTTCTATAGAGAACGTCAGCCTTAATTATATAGTTATTGATTTTTATATTGAATTTCTTCCTCTAAAAGGAATTCAATCTTACTAGACACTTATTCTAGAGAAAATAATAAATAATATTTTTGTACAAGTCATCATTTGTAATGGTTCCCACTATATATTGCTGACAAATAGGCTACATGTCTATTTCATCCAAAGACTTTGAAATTTCTTGAACTCTAACCAACTTCATGGTATAAATTTCTAAGTTGAATTCTTATAAGATTTCCATCCATTTCCCTCTCCTTTATCCTAAATCATTATTAAAAGCCCTTACTAGTTCTCTATGTTAGGGTACCTTAACTCTACATTCTTAAAATGGAAATTATGAAGGAAATTGGAATTTTATCTTGATTCTCTTTTTTTTTTGTCAACATAGTAGCACATGAATGTTCAAAAGAATACATATAAAAGAGTTATGTATAATATTTTCCAATTAAAACATGAATGTTAGAAATTGATCTCTTTATCTAAGTGAAGGCTTTCTTTACCTTATCATTCCATTCATTCTTGGTATATTTCTTTAACATTTAATTTAGAGGGAAAAAATCTTAGCAAAACCATTGATGAATTTCCTAACAAAATTTAATCTCATTTTTTAGTTTTTAGAGAGGCAAACTCATAATTTTCTCAATTTTGTGTGAATAAACTAAAATCCCTTTTTCAAAGATCACATGACCTATAAATTTTCCTTATATTATTCTAAAAAATAAATTTCTTAGAATTCAAAGAAATACTTGACTCTTTACACCTTTTGAGGATTTTTCTTAAATTAGAGATGCAATCCCCTTTATTCTTGGAAAAAATATTAAATATTCTATATAAATGATAATAAATTTTCCTACTCATCCTTCAAGCATGATGTGCATGCCTCTCTGAAATGAATCTTTGCATTGAAAAAGACAAGGAATTCTTTTATACACAAATATTCCCCATTTAGTGGTATAATAAATCTTCAACCTATCTTCATGTTTCACCATTATCTAGTTTTATCAAGAATAAACATCCAAAAAAGACATCATCATGCTCCATTCATATTCTACAAAACTTTATTCAGGAAGAATAATGGGTAATTATCATTTTTAGAGACCCTGTTAAGATTATTGAAGTCCACAAATAGCTTAATTTCTTCATTCTTCTTTTGTTTAGGTGCCGAATTAGCCACCCGAGTAGAATTTATACGTAGGACAATGATTCTAATAGATAACAATTTTTTACTTCTTTATAAATCAGTGGTTTCAAAAGTGTATTTATTATGTGGTTTCAAAAGTGAAATTATATGATTAATAATTGAGGTGTCATAAAAATTTATTGCATCATATCCCCAAGTAGTCACCTCTCTGTAATCTTATAAATCATTGACAAAATCAACCCTCTCTTCTTGCATGCATGTTCTCCCTATGAGCATATATCTCTCTTTTTTATCTCCCATATTATATGCATCATACTTCCCACCACCTAAATTATGAGATACTCTTATTTGATTTACAAATACATATATGTCAGATTCTTTCTAATAGTACCATTCCTTTTTGGTATGTTGCTAGTTTTTAGATTCACATTTCCTTAATTATCAATCTCAAAAGGATCTCTATCTATTTCATCTATATTCTATGTTCAAATACTCTAGAATTGGTAATAAATTTCAAGATATGTTTTTCATCTTCAAATAACTATAAAATTGTAATATTGTTTAAGAATACAGGGATAGGCATCATTTATACTAAGAAACCTTTTCAATCTATATTTTATCATAGGCTCTAAGGTATTGTTGACAACTACTAGAGCATTATCAATCTATTTATTTCTTCTACAAATTTATTTAACATTAAAGGAATCAAAATGTTGGATCAAATTCCGTACTATATTCTATAAGTTATCAACCTTTTAACATTATAGGTATATTGATTCATATCTATCGTATTTCCATACTAAGATACTCATACATTTATAAATGTTTTACCTTCTTTTCATGTGGCAAGAGGAGTCCTCTTATCAATGCTTCATAGTATGCCACGTTATTAGTGCATGTGAACTACAACCTATATGATTTCAGAAAATATTTTCCTTTTAGATTAGTCAGCTCAACACCTGCACCACAACCTTGCTTAGATTTAGACCCATCAAATATTAGTGTCTATATTAAATCAATATTTGTATCCTAAAGTCCTTGATTAGGCTTATCATTTGATTCCTAAGTATTGTGAGATTGATAAAGAGCATTTAGACCCATCAAATATTAGTGACTATATTAAATCAACTTTTGTATCCTAATATCCTTGATTAGGCTTATCATTTGATTCCTAAGTATTGTGAGACTGTTAAAAGAGCATAACTATATTGATGTCTTCTAATTATATATCAAGAATAAAAGTATTTTTTATATCAATAATATATGTAATAATAATGTGTTCATTTATCATTAATTCTATATTGCATCAACTTTCTTTACAACTTCCTTTAATTATATTCATTATGTATTTTACACCAATTAGAAAGTAACAACTCAGAAGTACATATTTAGATCCCCAAAATTCTACTATCATTGATTAATTTATGCATTAACTCATAGAGATTAGAATCAATGGGTATGTATATTTGGAAGTAGTTTTGCATTTTTTGCTTTACTGACTATATCATGTTCATGTAAGAAGAAGATAGTAACATGAACTTCATCCATTCTTTAGAATCCAAGCTCAACATTCATGAAAGCAAATTCATTAAATGCATTGTATTTTTTAATCATATAATTAAACTTGGGTTCACTTTCTACTTCAATCTGATTCTAAATTTTCTTTTCCAAGGTAGCCACAAATGCAAAAATATAGTAGAAAAATATCCATTGAAGCTCTTTTCCCATTATCTACTGAGAATTATTCCATAAAGAATGGGGATATATCAATACACTATTGTACTCTTGGTTCTGATACCATATAGATATGTACATCCTTCAATTAACCCACAACTCTAACTTATGTCTTACCCAAATGAACAATTTTCTTGTATGTCTAGATGGGGACCATCCCGAAATTTTGACAATAGAATAAAGCATAATATTTTGAGCACGGAAAATCAACTAAATAATTATACAAGTTCTTACCAAATATTCTGACACCCAGAAGGAAAGGAGAACTTGGCCTGCCTTTATTTAAGGCTACAAGCACATCTACAATTGCAATAATTTTATCTGTATAGTTTACTTTGTCTTTATCTTTCAATGATTCAGATTTTTTTTTGTTTAAATATTAAATCAGAGCCTCATTATAATCTAGACATTTTTTACTAGTTCATTTTTCTCTTCAAAATAAAACACGTGTCTAACATCATTATGGTACAAGTGTCACTAAACTATCTACTACTATTACAAACAGCACTCCCTTTTCTTGGTTGTCTTGTGTCATTTTACATGTTTTGTCCATCTTTGGGCAATTCAACTATATATGAGAATTTGTATCATAAAGCCTACACCAATTAATTAATAGATTTAGATATGAAAATTTACTGAATTGGTATGGCTTGTTGAGCCTAGGTTTACATTATCAACAAGACTTGTAACACCCCATTGTTAGGTCTAGCGTTCCACTATTTGTTAGGTTTTCTATTCTAAAACCCTCTATTCTAAATTTTTTGATTCCATATGTTATTTGATTATGGGATTTATTCTAATTTTGAGAATTATCTTGGCTATTTTGGTCCTAGAGGATGGTTAAACTTCATTCTTATAAACTCATTAGTCTTCAATTTTTTTACTTGGAAATTGATACAGGAGCATCTGGGTACACGAAAAAATCAACATCAACCAAAAAAATGTTCAGGTTCAATTTTCTCTTTTGAATTAATTTTTTTGTGTTCCTGTTGGTTTTGTGGTTTTTCTTTGAAAGAATTTCTAGTTTAAATAAGTAAAGAGTATCACCTTGTAAAAGAGTATATATGTCTTCTAAATTTCAAACTTTGTAAAATTTGAAGCACTTGTGAGAAAGTTAAAATAATTCAGCAAAATTAGACGTTCATGAACCACTCGGTTCGCTAAAAGGCCAAATCACTAAAATACATTCAGTTTTGGCAAGTTAGGGAGTTCATGAATTGAACAGCTCATCAAAAGGTTTGTAAGATTTGGAGTTTTTTTTTAATTATCGATCACCAAAAAGGAGAAGAAGATGATGTGCAAGATGAAATAATTTTTGGAAGAGTGAGTTCATTGAAAGTCATTTTTTTCAAAAAAGAAGGCAGGAAGAAATTAATTTTGTGTTTCAGCAAAATATTTAGTTTGCGAACCTCCCATTTCCCTAAAGACTGGAACAATGAAGATCAAGTCTTCTGTCAATAAGTTTGCAAACTGAATGAAAGACTGAAAACGCTTGTAAGCGGACTTTGATCGACAAGTTTGTTGGTTTTACAAATCACCAAAATGGAGAAATGGCTAAGGGTGAAGACCTCAAAGGTTCATGAAAGCCATTTTTCACTCAAACAGGTTCAAGTCCAATTCCATAATGTCGCAGGAAGAGTAATTCTCTGCAAGTCCAATTCCATAATGTCGCAGGATGGTTAATACTCTGCAAGATATAAATTTTAAGGAGAATTTATATGCGTTGGTTTATGATTTATTTATGTTGTTATACTAACGAGGGCCAATTTTGTCTAGGATACTTCTGCAAACTGATCAAAACAGCAGGTAAATCATGTTTTCCCTGCCATGGTACAACCATATGACATAATTTGTTCTTTTCATAGCCAAAAAAGACAAGGAAAACGTTAGATTGTTTCTCACTACGGATTAGTAAGACTGATCTAATAACTAGAATTCGTATACAAAAAACAATTGTAGAACAGACAAACAAGGCTTATATTGAACATCTTTCTCAGAAAATAACATGGAAAATCCTGAAAGATGGGTAGAAATGTTTGCTCAATATGGATTAGTAAGCTTGGTCTAATAACCAGAATTCATATACAAAAGTTACAACAATCGTAGATATCAGACATGCAAGGCTTATATTGAACATATTTTTCAGAAAATGACATACATGAAGCTGGTGTTTTCAGATCAGTGCTAATTCATTTTAAAAGAAAACATGAACAAATATCAAATAGGGCTTAGAAAATTTAGCACAACCTTGCAACGTGTTGGGATTGGATCATAAATATGCATTAACAAACCGTAATAGTGATTTTCAAAATTCAAGTTTTAAAACATCCCAAAGAGAATTAAATGCAAATAAATGCATCCCCAGACATCTCCCACTCAATCATCCTCTCCATTGTCTGCATCATTAGAATCAGGATCAAAATCCTTAACCTTAACATCAGCATCTTCTCCAAACTGAATGGCATTATCAATATGGGACAAGATGTATTGTATGCTGCAAAATTGCATATATTTTGTAAGAAAATATCACATAAATAGGAAGTAGAATATTCACTGAATGCTTGGAAGAAACCTTTAGTATTCAAAATTACCTACATAATTTGCAATAACATGGGTAACAATCATAACAGGAACATACCTGTTCTCTTTTGTGATATCAAGAGGTAAGAAATTCACCATACTATAGTCATCAATCTGAAAAACAATTCCGCTCTTAGGTGACACTCAAAAATGAAACCCAACCGCAAAGCACCTACTCAATCCTCAAAATCTATGTTGCTTTACATTAATGTTCCTTCAGAAATCAAATTTATTTAGTAAGAAAGCTTTAGTTCCAATACTTCAAACTTCAAAGAATTTATTTAGTAAGAAAGCTTTAGTTCCAATACTTCATGTTTAATTTAGGACCAGAAATGAATTAAGCAGAAATAAAACAAATCTAAACAATAGAACACAGCAAATACCCTGGGAAAACCCTCCTTGAGGGAGAAAAACCCAGCAACAATATATCACTTATATATTGAATAAAAGAGCAGCAAATCTGCTTTACAACTAGGCCACACACTAGGCTGAATTGATGCAAAGATTATAGCACCTTTCTAGATGCAAATACACAAGCAATGAAGAATATCGATCTCCTTGATCCAAGGATCAATCTGCTGTATGAAGTCGAACTCCTCCCAGAATTGTGCGAACTTGACTTGAAATGAATTGAATGCCAAATGAAGGTGAGACGCCTTGTATTTATACACATCAAAGTGACCTTTCATGAAGAGTCGACCTCATACAAAGTGAGATGACTTTACACAAGGGGTGGCAACTTTTATTTAAGTCGGCTTTAATAAAATAAATTATTATTTATGAAATGAGACGTCACATCTCATTAGTCGGCCTCATCAATTTTGAATTTATATATATAGGAGAAAGAAATCTCCTGCCGCTACTTACATCAACACTCCCTCTTAGCTAGGGAGATATCTTTCCAGATATTCATGTCATGGAGTCTCTCAACATGACACCCACAATGGCTACACCCATTTGTGGAAAAGAGTTCATCACGAAGTCACTCAATGTTATATCGTCATGGAATCACTCAACATGAGGTCCACCATGGCTACTCACATGTGTGGAAAGAAACATGTGTACAAGTGCTCATCACGGAGTCACTCAACATGATGTCGTCATGGAGTCTCTCAACATGACATCCACCATGGCTACTCCCATGTGTGGAAAAACACAAGTACAAAGGATTCATCACAGAGTCTCTCAACGTGCTGTTGTCATGGAGTCTCTCAACATGACGTCCACCATGGCTACTCCCATTGGGTGGAAAGAACCACATCTCCGTCTTAGAGATGGACAAGGGCTTTCACCTCATATTTCTCCATCTCAAAGAAATATGCATTATAGCAAATAACAAAGATCACTGATGCTGAGTCTCCCTCTTAGCAAGGGTTTCATTCTCGACAACTCCAAGCTTGTCTCGGAAATGTACAAACTTCACTCTGGAGAGAGGCTTGGTGAGAATATCAGTCGTCTAATCATCAGTCCAAATATACTTGAGTTGAATTGCTTTTCGTAGTACCATATCTCTGATATAATGATATTTGATCTCCACATGTTTTGTTTTGTCATGAAACATTGGATTGACAGAGAGCTTCACACAGCTTTGATTGTCACACACAGTTGGCTCCAATGTTTGTCCAAACAAACCTACAAGGAGCTTTCGAAGCCACATTGCTTCTCAGGCTGCTACACATGCTGCAATATATTCGGCCTCTGCAGTGCTTAGTGCTACAGAAGTTTGCTTCCTGCTACACCAAGAAATCATGGCAAACCCCAAACTAAAGCAACATCCAGAGGTGCTCTTCATGTCAACTACACTCTCGGCCCAATCAGAATCAGAATAGCCTTGTAACTTTAGATCTTCATTGGAAGTATATCTCAAGCAATATCCTACTATGCCACGCAAGTATCTCGAGATATGCTTTGCTGCAACTAGATGAATTTGCCTTGGTTCGCACATGAACTGACTGAGGGCACTCACCACATAGCAAATGCCTAGTCTAGTATTGACTAGATACATCAACGATCCAATCAATTGCCTGTACATGGTGGGATCTACCAGATCTGAACTAGCTACAGAATCACTCAAACTTTTTCAAATTTGTTTCCATTGGTGTAGACATAGATTTGCAATCCATCATCCCAAATCTCTTCAAGATGTCTATGGTATATTTCCCTTGACTTAGAATAATCTCATTGGGTCTTTGCCACACTTCCAATCCTAGAAAGTAATGCATAAGGCCTAGATCCTTCATCTCAAACTCAGAGGCTAACTCTTTCTTGCATTTTGACAATGAGATATTCTGCTCCAGTAAGAAATAAATCATCAACATAAAGAACCTAGACTAAAGCCTTGCCATCAACTACCTTGAAGTAAAGATTTGAGTCTGCATCATTCTTGGAGAATCTCAAGCTCATCAAGTATCAATCAATCCTCTCATACTAGGCACGAGGTGCCTGCTTAAGGCCATACAACGCTTTCTTCAATTTGCATACATGAGACTCCTTCCCATGAATCACAAAGCCATCTGGTTGCTCAATGTACACTTCTTCTTCAATCACACCATTAAGGAATGCAGTCTTTAAGTCCATTTGATGTAGCTTCCAGTCTTTACATCCATTTGATGTAGCTTCCATCCTTTAGCTAATGCAATAGCAATGATAGTCCTAATAGATGTATATCGAGCAACAGGAGCAAATGTCTCATAATCTATTCCCTCTTTTTGAGAGAATCCTCTAGCCATAAATCTTGCTTTGTACTTCTCAATGCTCCCATCAACTGCATGCTTGATCTTGAAAAGGTACTTGGAAGATACAACTGATTTCCCTTCAAGTCTAGGTACAACATCCCAAACATCATTCTTGATAATAGACTGATATTCTTCTATTATAGCATCTCTCCATACTTGCTGATTTGATGCCTCCTCAACATTGGAAGGCTCAAACTCAATGATGTGACTCATCAACGCCACATAGCCTGGAAACTTTTGTGGTCTCTTGCTTTCTTTGAATGTGCCTCGAGGAGCTGCATACTTCTCTGCCTCTTGTATAGTTTGTCTAGCCCATAGAAGTCTCTTTCGTCCTATAGGAATGTCTCTCGGACCATCTATAGGTTCTATGGGATCAACTGGATCACTAGCCTCTTATGGTTCAGTAGACTCCCTTGAATCTCAGAAGTAGGATCAGGAGAAATGTCCATATCCTGAAGTGTCTCCTGTTCTTCACTGTCTATCTCCATGTGGGACCCTTTAGATCTTTTGAATGCAACTTCTTCTTCGAAAGTGACATCCCTATTGATCTCAATTTGTTTCTGCCCTGGAATGTAGATCTTGTAGGCCTTGGAAGTCTCACTGTATCCCACAAATATTCCTTTCTTGCTTGATGGTTCTAACTTAGATCTTTTATCTTGAGGCACATAAATATAAATAGGACAACCAAAGACTCTTAAATGACTAACCTCAGGTTTCACACCTATGAAGGCTTCTTCAAGCTTTGATTCTAAACATACACTATAGTTCTAGAAGCTTCAACCCAAAGGAAGGTTTGTAAGTCTTGATCATGAATTATAGCTTTGGCTGCCTCAACTATGGATCTATTCTTTCTTTATGCAACTCCATTTTGCTAAGGATTGTATGGAACACAGAAATCCCTCTTGATCCCTGCCTCAATGCAGAAATTACGGAAACCTCCAGAAGTGTATTCTCCTCCATTATCAAATCTCAAAACCTTGATCCTCTTTCTGGACATATTTTCAACTTGAGCCTTGAATTCTTTGAATCTATCAAGTACTTCTTCAAACTCTTTAGACTTCAGAAAGTAAATCCAAGTCTTTTGAGAATAGTCATCAATGAAAATTACATAATACCAAAAACCACTCAAAGATGCCACAGACATTGGACCACATAGATCAGAATGAACTAGATCTAGAATTCCTTTTGATCTACTTTCACTACTATGAAAAGGACCCTTAGTATTCTTACCCAGTGCACATCCTCTGCAAGTGCCATCGTGCTCTTGACTAAGCTTCGGTAGACCCATAACCATCTTCTCCATAGATGGAAGAGCTCTGAAATGTAGGTGAGCAAGTCTCCTATGCCATAGCTCACTCGAACTGGTAGAATCATGCAACAATGCTTGAACTGGACGAATAGAAAGTTTGTATAGACTCTCTTGACAGACACCAATCACAAGGGTTGTTTTGATGTTAGAGTTCTTCGACCAAGCAAGAACTTTTCCTTCAGAAAATGCAAATTTATACCCTTTGTCCTCCAAAGCTGAAATTGATACAAGATTTCTCTTGATTCCTAGTACAAACAAGACATCACTCAAATGAAGAGGGATGCCAGAATCTAGATGAAGAGAGGTGGCTCCAGCACCTTTCACTAAATAGCAAGCATCATCTCCGATTATCACTTGTAAGTTGGTTTCTCTTTCTACCAAGTCTGAAAGATGCTCTCGATATCCTGTAATGTGTCGTGAAGCACCACTATCAATCAACCATGTGCTATTGTCGGTTGGAACATTGCTTGATAGAGCGGAGATGAATAGAAATCCTCCTGAGTTGTGTCTAGATTCTTTTTGAGGTGACACATCATCAACATCCGCAATAGAAGCATGTTGCTTTGGTCTTGTTATACAATCTCGAGCATAGTGACCATACTTGTCACATTTGAAACACTGAATATGAGAGAGATCCTTCTTCTTTGGTTCAGGAGCAGAATCTGACTTTCTGTCTCTATTCCTCTTGAAATTGCCTTTTCTCCCTTCTCTTCCTTTCCTTCTAGAAGTTTGAGCAACAAGAACATGATTGTCTTCATTGTGAGAGCTTCGTCCATTCCCTCTTGCTGCCAACCTGGATTCCTCTTGAATGCAATCAGCTCTAAGACGACCAAACTTGGGCAATTTAGATCTTCCACTAATGCCTTGGATAAAGAGCTCCCAAGATTGAGGAAGACCATTTAGTGCCAATGACTAAATCTCTATCTTCAACTATATCTCCAATGGCATATAATTGATCTTTCAATTCAGTGATCTTCATGAAGAAGGAGATGACTAAATCTCCTTTAGCCATTTTTATATGATGGAGCTGTTGCCTCAAGGCAAGGAGTTGTTGCCTCAAGGCAAGAGCTCTATTGGTGTTGTTGATCTCATACAAGCCTTGAAGAGTCTCGAACATGACTTTGGCTGTCTTCATCTTGGATATAATTCGCACAAGATGATCCTTCACAGAATCAATCAAGATCTTCCTAGCCTTAGTGCCATTCTTCTTCCATTCAGTTTTCTCAGCCTCATCGCAAGGCTCGGGCACATCACTCTCCACGAAATCGAGAAGATCATTCTCTTCCAATGCAATAAGAACTCTGAATTTCCAAGAGGTGAAATTCGATACACCATCAAGCCTATCTTCAACCTTGAGTCAGTTCACCATCTTCGAAGCTTAAATAGACTCCCTTAGATGAGAAGAAGAGAAGAAAATTTTGCTGCTTAAACAAATCTGATCTCGATCTTGCTTAAACCCGCTCTGATACCATGTTAAATTTAGGACCAGAAATGAATTAAGCAGAAATAAAACAAATCTAAGCAATAGAACACAGCATATACCCTGGGAAAACCCTCCTTCTTGAGGGAGAAAAACCCAGCAACAATATATCACTTATATATTGAATAAAAGAGCAGTAAATCTGTTTTACAACTAGGCCACAAAAAGACCAAATTGATGCAAAGATTATAGCACCTTTCTAGATGCAAATAAACAAGCAATGAAGAATATCGATCTCCTTGATGCAAGGATCAATCTGCTGTATGAAGTCGAACTCCTCCCAGAATTGTGCGAACTTGACTTGAAATTAATTGGATGCCAAATGAAGGTGAGACACCTTGTATTTATACACATCGAAGTGACCTTTCATGAAGAGTCGGCCTCATACAAAGTGAGACAACTTTACACAAGGGGTGGCGACTTTTATTTAAGTTGGCTTTAATAAAATAAATTATTATTTATGAAATGAGACGTCACATCTCATTAGTTGGCCTCATCAATTTTGAATTTATATATATAGGAGAAAGAAATCTCCCGCCGCTACTTACATCAACACTTCAAACTTCAAAGAATTACCTCCAGTTACTCTCCTTGTTGTAAATGCTTTCCGATAGTTGATACACTATAAAAGTAGAATCCTCGAAAGGAAGAAAAATGTTCCAACTAAATATTTTATACATGGTTTCTAATGCAGTAAGGACTCAAGCACAAGTACTGGTACAAAAGATGCGTATTGATTCCATGGGTGTGCTTGCATATTCATGCATATCTCAATTATGATATAAAACAATATTGAATTAACATTTAATCATTCATCTCCCAAAGGAAAGGTGTGAATAAGAGCATACTAAAGCAGCAAAGCTCATCTACAATGTCAAGGCCACTTGTGGGTGCTAGATTGAAATTCAATTTTGAGGGGCCTTATAAAGACAACTTGGTACTGCAGGGATGGTGATGTTCTCAGATACCAGGAAGTATGCAAAGCAGCATAAGCTTTCTATGTAGATTATGGCATTATTACCTACAATCTGGCTGAAGCTTGGGTCTGATTTAGAGGTGTATAAATATAGCAATCCAACTTGGATGACCAGAAATTCTTTGCAAAGAAGACTCTAGAATCATTTTATTGAAGCAATAAACAAGAGTTGTTGTCGAAAGGGCGCATAATCCTGATTATCCCACAACCTATCTAATCCTACTTCTCCACACGACAAAGAAGTGGGTACTGAAGTTGTAGAATTGTTAGCCAATAAGGATGTGTCAACTTAGGTGAATCTGAGGGAGTTAGTTCAATGTCAATCTCAGCAGATCTCCTTAGGTTCAAACTTACTAGGACTGCTCAGAAAAGAAGCTTCCCCGAAACATGTTAATGGGTCCACACCCATGAATTGTTTTTGACTGCTCAGGAGTTTCTGCTACTTCGGATGGTATTGAGTGAACCTCAGAAATTGTTCGTTATGATTGCATATTTTTAGTTAAGATCTTAATGAGGGATTGTAAGTAGGGCGCAATGACCAATCCATGATAATCATTTTGGGCCAGCATCAAGTTTGTGATCTATTTTGTTGAACAACTAGTGAGAGATCTTTTCAGGTACTCATGGCCCATGTGTGAGCAACATTTATGTTTAGCAATAACTGTATGTGTATGAAGACCAAATCAATAACAGAAAAGTGGGCATTTCCATATATCCATTCAGAGGCTACTAGTAATACATGGTACATGGAAGTCTCTAAAAAAAACATCTCCATATGCTTTTTTAGATTTTGTTCATTATAATTGCATATTTTTAGGTAAGATCTTAATGAGGGATTGCAATTAGGACGCAATGACCAATCCATGATAGTCATTGTCGGTTAGCATCAAGTTAGTGATCTATTTTGTTGAACAACTAGTAAAAGATCTTCAGGTACTAATAGCCCATGTGTGAGCAACATTTATGTTTACCAATGACTCTATGTGTATGAAAACCAAATCAATAACAGAAAAGTGGACATTTCCATATATCCATTCAGAGGCTAACATACATGGTAGATGGAAGACTCTAAACAAACATCTCCATATTGCTTCTTACATTTTGAATGCAATATGGAGTAACACAGAAGTGATAAAAAATATGGGTCCCTTAAAGGATGAATGGTAATCTTGACTGCGGCAAAGAAAACTTAACCACTGCAGAAAAGGCATTACCTATCACAAATCAGTCTATTACTCTTTTACATGGTTCGACTGTCAAGTCACTAGTTTCCCTTCAAGAAGAATTAAAACATTCAAGTTAAATTAACAACTGGAAGTTAAATAAGGGCGATAAGAGAATTATTTTAGCACCTCCACAAATGTTTTGTAGATACCCACAATAACAAGTCCTTAAGACAAATGTAACCAGTTCACATATGATGGTATATGTGAAGAGAACAAAGCTGCTCTTGATACTGGAGAACAAGATTGGTCTTGTTGATATGTGGAGAAGTAGATTGGTCTTAATGGCCTTCTTGACTCATCTCAATCACATTTTGAGCTTCATAGTAAACAGTATTTGGATAAATTTTCAAGGGAATTGATGAGAACCAATTATATCCTATTCTATACCACCTTTTATCCTTTTTCACATACCTTCATATCCATTCCCATATTCCATTTCCATACCATTTTCATATCATTTTATCATTTCTCGTTGCATATGATTTAATATACATAAGTGATATTTAATTTAGTTTTTAGATAAAATATGAGAATAAATAATATCAGATTGTATTTATTAATATATCTTCCATTATGTCAAGAGAATAAATCTTTCAGCATGCAGCTTTTAAGGTGAAGATCTTCTTGTCACCATTTATGCAGGAGCCTGGACTATTATCATTCTACCATTTTATTTGGTTATTAGATCAGACATACAACATCACCATCTCTGTGTATGAAGAGCATTCCATGGTGGACTTTCATGATTACAGCTGTCAACTTCTATTTCAACCACGTTAATTCCTTGCCATATAATATTTGCATTATTCCTATGAATTTAATCTCTTTTCTAGCTTCCATCTTAATTAGTGACTTCTACAAGTGGACACACTGATTGGGAATGCAGACCAAATGGAGGAAATAAGCATGTGCCAGCTGTTTGGAAGAAACCAAAATCTGTTTGAACCATTTTCAATATGCACCCACTTCAGAACAGTCAGTTTTGCGTTGTAATTTGCAGGCAGATGAGGACGAATCTGGAAAATCCACAACATGGGTTTTGTCCAAAACGGGCCCAATTAAGTTTCCATGTGGCAGAATCTTCAGAAAATGAAGGAGCGGAAAGATATAGGTGGTTTTCTGAAGGCAAAATTTCTTGATTTGCCGTTATGGCTAGTTGTCACATTTTCCTCAAATTGCAAAATCATATTCGACCCATGGAACCAAATAAGGAGAGAAGTTCTTGGTGGAAATGCATTGACTAAACACATACAAGAGGAAAGAACAGAAATTTTCTCAATTTCTATCTGCTGTTATAACAGAACTTTTATTAATCAGTGGCTGGCAGCATAGGATTTACGTGAGCCATTCTACTATGTAGTTTGTTGACTGCAAACACTCTATTTTTGTATACATTTGTTAAATGATTGCATATATATAAGAAGCACGATATAAGCTACGGGGAGGTAGACTTTAGTGTGAAGTAGACTGTATACAGATTATTGTACGCAGAAATTTGTATATCATTTTCTGAATAATAAAAAATAGTGTTTCTTTTGATTACGGCAACGTAAAAAGGTTTTTGTTCCATTCATCATGTAAACTTGGAGCAAGGGCCCACTCCTTGGGAAGCACGGTGACGTTTTATTTTCTGCATTTTGTTTGCCTTCATTTTGGTTTGGTTTTGTTTTAGTATAAATTTCAATTATTTCAATATTGTCATTCAGCTTCGACAGCCACGTGATTTAAATCTCAGCATTTTAATTAAGGTTTGGTTTGATATAAGAGTTTGTGATTTAAGTTTGGAACATGATAGTTTCATTGAAAGTTTGATTTCAATATTTTAATTTGATGAAGTGTGTTTTATTCTCTTGTTGTTGTTATTGTTATAGTTTGTGCAGATTGTTGTAGTTCCCGTCGCCAGAGTTGTTTTGATTTGTTGTAGGTTTCTTTTCATAGTTGCATTCATAACCACTCATCTCACGACTTTCACCCCTTCGATTGGCATATAGCCACAACACCTCTCGCAAGTTTACGCCCTCAAATTGACACGTATAGACCAAACTGAAATTCATTATAAAGTGTTAAATCTTTCTTATTATTTGCCCCAGTGTTGGCCTATCATTTTGGCGCCGTTGCCGGGGAAAGGTGTCAAAGGCAGGTTAGCTCAGTGAGTTGAGTTAGGACCATTGTGCCTTGGTGAAAATCTACGCAACTGTCGACCTTGTTTAGATGATTAACCTTGGTTTGCTTTGTTTTAAAATCATATAGATGCATTGTTAGAATTTGCAGGTAGATCTTAGTAAATACAACCATTTATATTCACACCAGTTGTTGTAAGTTAATTAATAGGGAAGAAGCAATTTTGAAGAAACAACACAAAAACATAAAAAATGTTGCATTTTCAAGGTAATTCAAATACATCAATTTTCAAAGAAAAATACTTCAAAAATGAAGAAATTGGTGGGGAAATCATGCTAACACAAGGTGATGTTTTTATACCCCCTTATCTAATGAATGCAACATAGATTATCTTGATCTTCCATTGTCACAAGCATCTACAAATTTTATTTCTATAAATGAGCAAGAACAAATAATTGATGAATATTTAGAACAATGGAATTTTGATGAGTATTTAACCATGTGTTGTTCTGATCGTTGCAAGGAGGAAGCTAAGTGCACATGCCAAGTTGATCAAGAGGATGAGCTAACAGATATCCAAGTTATAAGTGAGCCTCATCACAATAAAGGGGAATGTGAACTAGTCTCCTTCGTGTCTCAAGGACAACTTCATGCATTAAATAGGGAAGATCAAGGTATGATTAATGATGTGAACATGTCTTATCATTCTACAGGATTAGAAAGACAATATGTTTCTTCACAAAATGCTGCTTCATCTAGTAGATATGGTGAATGGAAACAATCTCCATACTACCAAGAATGGAATAATGAATGCTCACAGCAACCCCAATATCCATCATACCCATCCTACTTCATCCCGCCTACTTTATATCCACAACAACTTCTACCATTTTTATTATCACATTCATATCATATACTATCCACTTCACCATATCCACCAAAGGAAGTCACAATGCCTAATAAGATATTACATAATAAGGTGGTTGAAACTGCATATAATAATGCAAAATCATGGATCCCTTTACATTTTGATAATGTGCTTGAAATTGATGAATCACAATTAATTGAAATAACTAAGGGGTGTGATTTTGATTTTCTTGAATTAGAAGAACAATATGTAAATTTCTCCAATATTCAAACACGTTCCTCTTACTTAACAAATCACAACCTCTAGAGGGAATTCACACACATGAGGGAACACTTAAAAATGAGTTTAACTTTATTATGGAACTCATGAATGTGTGTATTGAAATTAGTCATGCAATAAGAAATGTTGAACTAAATGCATTGATTATTCAAGATTTGTGTGAGATAACAAATAAAAGCCTACAAGATCTATCATTGATAAATGTTTTTATATTCAAACATATAGATCTTTTGAGGCTTAGCATAAAAATATGTATTCCTCACATACTTGTCGATTTAGGATCATTGATACTTGCTTCTATAATTAAGCACAACTAAACCTGATTGCAAGCATTAAATGACCATACTAAAAATGCTCTAGAGGATGAACATTCATTAACCAAGGATCGAGATATTAGTATATACATCTTTTTCATTCTTGATTTTTTTTGGATTATCTTAAGATGACCATTCATTGACAAGGCTCAAGGTGCTATAATATCTTTGTATTTCTTGATTCATTGGATTATCCTAACACCCTAATGCTATTGTAGTATTAAATTAAGTTGGGGGGAAAAGGAAATCTCTTGAATTTTGGAAGGTATTGGTTAACTCTTGATAATGTCTTCATTGGCTGTTTTGTTGGGATTGTTAATAAACCCACACGTGTGAGCTTTGGATTAAATCAAGGTATGCATTCTTCTATTGATTAGCATTTCATTTATATTATGTTCACACAAAGAATTAATTGTCATTCATACATTTTACTATTATATAATATTTATTCATATATACAACTCTACCATTCATTTTTCAATCAACAAATTGATTATAATGGTAAAATTATTAAATGGATAATATTGCATTACTATGCTTGATATGCTTGGTCATGAGAATATGGTTACAGGTTTTTCATGGTAGTTACCCAAAACTTTTACATCAATGGTGATGCTTCTCTTCATGAACTTTCAAAGCCACATTTTGTTAGCCTTGCTAATTAAATGACCATATGGAGGACAAAATGCAACTTGGTGTAACCACGTATCTTGCAGTACCATGTTCTTGGCTAAGTATTCACAAGCCACACATCCAGAGACAACTTGAAGACATGTGGAGGTCCAAAAAGGAGCTTGAGCATATTCTAATATAGACCATTGCACCTCATCATAAGGATTGCTGCCTATCTGATAGCTATATGGATATGTTGAGAGACTACCATTGGTCTTTCATTACATTGCCTTATCTTTGGAATATTTCTTCTCTTGTCAGTAGTTCTTTCAACCAAGCAATTGGGCATGCATTCCAAACTTCTACAATCTGCTTTCAGATATGGTGGCATGTACTAAATGGGATCATATTATGCAATCCTGTTATGGACATATGCATGGTCACTCTTGTTGAGGTATATTTCTTGCCATTGGTCATCATTTCAAGCTCTGCATCATGTAACTAGTTTCAACAGTGACATTCATTGAAGGGCTTCTTACGGAACTCTATGCTTTGGATGGTATCATTTTCATCATCCATATAAGAGTTTCTTTTTCTTTGGTCATTAAATGCAGTTATTCAAAAATGAAAAAAATGAAAAGAAAGAAAAAAAAAAGCAATAAAAGATCCAACAATGAAAACCTTCGGGCATTGTTGGCCAGTTAATATCTGAAAACCAGATTCCGGCGGATACTAACTGCAAAATAAACTTAGGGGTGAAAACTGATTTTTTGGCGCCTCTAGGCGATGGCAAGTTGAAAACTGAGATACCAGCAACCTGTTGTCGTTATCAAAATTGAAAAAAAGGAAAAAAAAAAAAGTGAAAATGCAATAATTTGTTCTTTCTATGAGCTAATTCTTTTCAGGAACTAAGCCACTTCCCTGGTTGCCCTCTATCTGAGTGCCTCTAGCACCTCCTAGTGCTCACTTACATATTCAGTTGAGGTGCTCAAAAAGTCAAGAAAGAATCAACTACCAACAGTATGTTCTACAGTGCTTCAGTCAACTGGAGATCTTTAGTGGTGTTGCAGTTCTTGGTGCAATATTTGGTTCCTTGTTGCAAGTTTCACAGCTGCAGAGTTACATTGGCTACCAGATCTTGGCATAGATGGGCATGCAAGTTGGTAAAACAATCTGTCTTATTTTTCATTATTTTATCTCTAAACTTTATTAATATTTCTTATTATATTGATCATTTATGCAGCATCCCTACCTATCCTCTCTTTGTTTCCCGAGGACGGTCAACCCTTTAAGTTGGGGGGAGGTATACCATCCTTATTACGTATCTTTTCGCCCATTATCCTTAATCATCCCATCATACTATCCATTATTTCCACCCTGCATAATCATTTATATTGCCTAGCATTTTTCCCATTACAGATAGCTCATGATTGTCAAGTCAAACTTTTGTCATACCACATATATAGCATTTCAAAAATTCAATGCTATGGAGAACTGAAACAAGAAAAACAAGAAAAAAGAAAAAAGAGAAAAAAATTGAAAATGAAAAAAATAAAAAGTTGAAGGAGGTATCAATATTTAAAACAGAAAATTGAAAAAAAGAAGCAATAAAGCTTGTCATGGGAAGCTAAGAAAAGTAAAGGGCATTGTGGTTATGCATGACCTATAATAGTTAAGGGTGAAGAAGAAGGCCAAAGCCACAAATCCAAAAGGTTACTAGTTCAAATCAAGTAACTCTTGCTCATATTGATTGCATGAGGATGTGCAATATGTTAAGTTGGGGGGAATGATGAGAACCAATTATGTCCTATTTTATACCACCTTTTATCCTTTTTCACATACCTTCATATCCATTCCCATATTCAATTTCCGTACCATTTTCATATCATTTTATCATTTCTCGTTGCATATGATTTAATATACATAAGTGATATTTAATTTAGTTTTTAGATAAAATGAGAATAAATAATATCAGATTGTATTTATTAGTATATCTTCCATTATGTCAAGAGAATAAATCTTTCAGCATGCAGCTTTTAAGGTGAAGATCTTCCTGTCACCATTTATGTAGGAGTCTGGACTATTACCATTCTACCATTTTATTTGGTTATTAGATCAGACATGCAACATCACCATCTCTATGTATGAAGAGCATTCCATGTTAAATTTAGTGATCAGATTAAATGCACAGAAAATTAATTCAAAATCAGACACAATAACACAGCAGATACCCTGGGAAAACCCTCCTCTTGAGGGAGAAAAACACAGCAACAATATATCTCTTATATATTGAAACAATAATAGAATCTCCTTTACAATAGAAGCCAATATGAAGGCTTATGACATGCACTTCAATCTGATGCAATACAAAAGACAATCTAATGAAGATAATCTCAGCCAACAATAACATCGAACTTCTCTTGAACTCGATCTGCCTTGTATGAAATTCGCACTAAGAATGATATGAAGAATATTGAATGAACTATATGAATGAATGAACGAATGGCACCTTCCTTATATACAATTCGAATGAGGAGTCTTCAATAGATGCGTCCATTCAAGTATAAAGTCGGCCTTCATGAAATGTGACGACTTTCCAATATAATCGCCGATTAGAGATGGGTCGGCCTCAATAAACAAATCGCAATCTTTCATAACAAATGATGTCGGCCTTAATTAAATTGTATCTTCTCAAGAATTTGTGTCTCTTCATTAAATCACAATAAATATATAAATTAGATAGTCAAAGGCTATTATCTAAACTATTCAATATGACAAGGAGATCGGCTGGAAGTAGAGACCGACGTTGTACAAGAACATCAACACTCCCTCTCAGCTAGGGAGAATACTTCCAGTTGCACAAGACATATCACCTCAACGTGATGTCTACCACAATGGCTACACCCAATTGTGGAAAGGAAGAATATCACCTTATCGTGATATCAGATATCACCTCAACATGATATCAACCATAATGGCTACAACCATATATGGTATGTACAAGTGTTCATCAGTTGCGTGATGTTGTCACCTCAACATGACTTTTCACCATGGGTCTCCCAAAGGGTGAAACACAAGTACAAAAAAATCATCACGGATTCTCTCACGTGATGTTGTCATGGAGTCACACACATGACATCCACCATGACTCTTTCAGAGGGTGGAAACAAGGGATTTCACCTCAAATCTCAAAGAGAAATGCATTAACAAGGGATTTCACCTCAAACTTCTCTCATAGAGAAGAACTCATTAAACAAGGGATTTCACCTCGAACTTCTCTCACAAAGAACTCATTAAACAAGGGATTTCACCTCGAACTTCTCTCACAGAGAAGAACTCATTAAATAGGCTCACTGATGCTGAGACTCTTTCTCAGTTAAGGCTAGATTCTCCACCATACCAAGCTTATCTCGAAAGTACACAAACTTGATTCTGGAGAGAGGCTTGGTGAGAATGTCTGTCGTCTGCTCATCAGTGCTGATATACCTTAGTTGTATAGCCTTCCACAATACCATATCTCTAATATAGTGATACTTGATCTCAACATGCTTGGTTCTGTCATGAAACACAAGATTGACAGAAAGCTTCACACAAATCTGGTTATCACAATGAATGATAGTAGGCTCCATTGACTGTCCAAACAATCCTGCAAGGAGCTTACGAAGCCACACTGCTTCTCGAGTTGCCATACAACTGCAATATACTCTGCCTCTGCTGTACTCAATGCCACAGATGACTACTTCCTGCTGCACCAGGATATCATAGCAAAACCCAAACTAAAGCAACAACTAGAGGTACTCTTCCGATCTGTGACACATCCTGCCCAATCAAAATCAATATAACCATGCAACTCCAAGTCAGCATCTGAAGAATATCTCAACCCATATCCAACTATGCCACACAAGTATCTCAGGATATGTTTAGCTGCAACAAGATGTATCTGTCTCGGTTCACACATGAACTGACTAAGTGCACTCACTGCATAACAGATATCTGGTCTAGTGTTAACTAGATACATCAAGGACCCAATCAGATGTTTGTACATTGTAGGATCCACCAAGTCTAAACTAGTTGCAGCCTCCTTCAATTTATGCAAGTTGGTCTCCATAGGTGTAGCCATGGATTTGCAATCCATCATACCAAGCCTCTTAAGTACATCAATGGTGTACTTCCCTTGACTTAGGATCATCTCATCTGGTTTCTGCCAGACTTCTAAGCCAAGGAAGTAGTGCATAAAACCAAGGTCTTTCATCTCAAACTTAGAGGCCAACTCTTTCTTACATTTGATGATCAAGTGTTCTTCTCCAGTAAGTATCAAATCAACATATAAAACCAAAATCAATGCTTCACCATTAATTACCTTAAAGTATAGATTAGAGTCAGCATCATTCTTCAAGAAGCCCAAGCTTGACAAGTAATGATCAATTCTTTCGTACAATGCACGAGGAGCATGCTTAAGACCATACAAGGCCTTCTTCAGCTTGCAAACATGAGACTCCTTCCCATGTACCTCGAACCCATCAGGTTGCTCGATGTAAACTTCTTCCTCCATCACACCATTTAGAAAAGTTGTCTTCACATCCATTTGATGAATCTTCCACTAGATGTAGCAATGGCAATGATGGTCCTAACAGAAGTGTAGCAAGCAACAGGAGCAAATGTTTCTTCATAATCAACTCCTTTCTGTGAAAACCCACAAGCCATGAATCTTGCCTTGTACTTCTCTATGCTCCCATCAGCTGCATGCTTGATCTTGAAGAGCCATTTCGAAGATACCATAGATTTGCCTTCCGGTCTAGGAACAATATCCCAAACATCATTCTTGAGAATTGATTGGCACTCCTCTATCATAGCATCTTTCCAAACCTGTTGACTGGAAGCTTCTTCCACACTAGAAGGCTCAGAATCAATAATCTGACTCATCAAGGCAACATAACTGGAGAACTTATGTGGCCTTTTACTTTCTCTGAATGTACCTCTAGGAGCTGCGAACCTTTCAGCCTCTTGCATAGTTTGTCTAGCCCAAAGAGGTCTCTTTCTTCTAATCACAATATCAGTAGGCCCATCAGTAGGTTCCAAGGGATCAACTGGATCAACATCTTCCTTTGGTTCGGAAGTCTCCCTCTAACTCTCAGGAGTATGGTCAACTTCCATATCCTAAGGAGGCTCATCATAGTCAATCTCCACATGAGTTCCCTTGGATCTTTTAAATGCAACATCTTCCTCGAATGTGACATCTCTACTGATTTCAATCAACTTCTGACCTAGAACATATATCCTGTAGGCTTTTGATGTCTCACTGTAGCCCACGAATATTCCCTTCTTGCCAGAAGGCTCCAACTTAGTTCTCTTCTCTTTTGGAACATGAACATAGACAGGACATCCAAAGATCCTCAAATGACTAACCTCGGGCTTCTTCCCTGTAAAGGCTTCTTACGGAGTCATATTCTCCAAGATCTTGTGAGGACTTCTATTTTGTACATATACTGCAGTCCTAGAAGCTTCTACCCATAAGAAGGTTGCAGATCCTGGTCATGAATCATGGCTTTCACTGCTTCCACGATCGTCCTGTTCTTTCTCTCTGCAACACCATTCTATTGTGGATTATAGGGGACACAGAACTCCCTCTTAATCCCAGCATCAATATAGAAATTTCGAAAGCTACCTGAGGTGTATTCTCCTCCATTATCAGATCTGAGGATCTTGATTCTTTTACCGGAAAGATTTTCTACAAGAGCTTTCAACTCCTTGAACCTTTCTAACACTTCCTCAAACTCTTTAGTTTTCAAAAAATAAATCCAAGTCTTTCTAGAGTGATCATCAATAAAAAGAACATAATACAAGAAACCACTCGAAGAAGGAACAGACATAGGTCCACATAAATCAGAATGAATAAGGTCTAAAATACACTTAGATCTACTTTCTCTACTATGGAAAGGAGTTTTTGAATTCTTACCCATAGCACATCCTTTGCAAGTTCCTTCATGCTCCTAATTGAACTTAGGAAGTCCCGTGACCATCTTCTCCAGGATAGATAAGGCTTGGAAGTGGAGGTGAGCCAATTTTCGATGCCACAGATCACACAGGCTTGAAGAATCATGAACTAATGCTTGTAGAGGGCGCATACATAGCCTATAGAAGCTTTGAAATATTCCCCTTAACTTTTTTCCCCAAAATTAGACACACAAACCACATCAAACCACTGATTAGCGTTAGCTCCAAATGCAAATCAGCATGGAAAGTAACTCTAACCAAGAATGTTCACCAAGATCCCAATGTGGGCGAGGTGATAGCATATGGTCAGAGAATCATTAGATAAAAACTGAACTGAAAGTACAATTCATCTGCTGATGCAGGCATCCACAAGCAGTGGGAATACTCCATTTATTTAGTGGGTGATATTATTACATTATTAAGGCGGCAAGCCAGCCATTAAATCCTCTCTTCCACTTATTTTGTGGGGGGAAAACAGTCCACACAACCACTTGTTTTGTGGGGGGAATTTACAATCAAGAAAAATGTTTATTCTAAAACTCAACCACTCAATTGTGGGAGTGTAATCAAGTATAAATTGCAGCAATAAAATGAAATAGCCATTAGTACTACTAACTAGCTTTACAATGAATAGAAATAGCTGCAAATAAGAGAGATAAGCTTCTAGAATGTTCTTTATCCACACTGGCGGTAAACCATCCAGGGGTTAAAGTGTTTGCATTAAAATTCACAAGTAAATGCAGCAATTAAAATGACTGAATTAGTACTACTAATTCACAGCCTTACAATGAAATAAATCTGCAATTTATAAGTGTTACAATGATAAAATCAATGCAAATGTTTGAAGGATGATTTCTACAACTCTAAATCTTCTCAATCACCAAATTACAAGCCAAAATCTGAACTGATATAAATCTGAAATGACAAACAGCAAACTGAAAGTATTGAACCAACAACCCATGAAACATCAAAATGCTCAAATCTACCTCAAATCAACTTCAAAGCTCACCAAAACTCAAAGCAGCATTCAAGAAGGATAGACGACCAACAACCATGAGTTTGTAGGTGCCAAACAATCACCAAACAGCAAGTTCGAAACCCAATACAAGCTGATCATTAATGGTACAGCCCTAGAAAAGGTATGGCCTTCTTAGAAAAATCCACACTTCATCATAAATTCTGATTTTCTGCAAATAGCATCGCCCTTAGCATAGAAATAGTTAGCTCAAATACCCATAATGAAATAAAATTTACTCAAGGAGCTGTATACAAAAATCATCTTCAACTGTATGAAAATCAGCAACACAAAATACTGAAAACATCACCAAATTTCTTCACTTTGATGCTCAATATGCACTTCTGCATGAAGCGCATCCCCAATAGACCATCTAAGGAACCATAGTTTTAAGCCCGAAGAATGGAGTAAATTTGCTAAGCTTTCCCTTAGCCGGATTCTGGATTTCAAACGAGCAGCATAACTTTGCTTTCCAAAACATAACATAATCAGCACTTCAAACAGCAGCAATATATAAGCTTCAATTGGCAAATGAAGCAACAAGAACTCTTCAAATTCCAAGAAGTTGAATCACTTCAACTTCCAAAAGGGACGCCACCTTTTTGCATTTTACTTTTTGAAATAATAAAATATTACTCAACCTCCTTTAGGCGTCCAACTTCACTTTGCAACAATAAAGCATTTAATAAATCATTAAATGCACAATTGACCCCCTTAATGGCCCCTCTTTTAAAACAACATGAAGTTATTACTCCTAGGTGTAGGGTACAAGTTACAACTAAGAAACATGAAATTTGACTAAGTATACACTCAACTCATGAAGAAAACCAAACCCAAAGCCAAACTGAAACTGATGGATAACAAGATGACTTGAGTTGAACTGTTGATGATGCCACTACCAAAATTAGACTTACTAAAAATAGCCACTGCCAAAAATAGTAAGTTTACCTCAAAACCAACAGAAAGCAGAACTGAGCTGGAAGCAAGACTTAATGAAAGTGGAAACCCTAAATTCGCACATCTGAGTAGCCTATGAATTTCCGGAAATAGGCTAAAACCAAACGAAGAGCGTATGGCCAAAATGGGGACATTACAGGCTTTCATGTCTAACACCAATTACTTGAGCATCCTTGAAACTGGAATTCTCCATCCACACAAGAACTTTGCCTTTGGAGAAGGCAACTTGATATCCTTTATCTTCTAGAGCTGAAATAGAAATAAGATTGTGCTTGATTCCTGGAACATAAAGAACATCTCTCAACTGAAGTGTAATGTCGGAATCCAAATGAAGAGTAGAGGTCTCAATCCCTTTCACAGAGTAACCAGCATCATCTCGGATAATAACTTGTTCGGAAGAATCTTTCTCCACCAAACTTGATAAGTGCTCCTTAAATCTAGTAATGTGTCGAGAAGCACCACTGTCAATCAGCCAAGTGTTGGTATCTGTAGGTACATTGCTTGACAATGCTGAATAGAACAGGTATTCACATGAATCTTTCTGTGGAGAAGCATCATCTGCAACGGAGGCTTGTTGCTTAGGTCTAGTTGGACAATGCTTAGCAAAGTGGCCAAACTTATCACACCTAAAGCATTGAATCTTGGGCATGTCTCTCTTCTTCTTGGAGGCAGGTGCATCACCATTTCCCTTATCTCGATTCCTCTTGAAGAACCCTTTCTTTCCATATTTTCCTTTCTTCTTTGAAGCATGGGAGGCGAGAACATGAATATCTTCATTCTTTGAACTTTGACCAACGCCTCTAGCCACCAACCTTGATTCTTCTTGAATGCAGTCTGCCCTTAGACGATCAAACTTAGGCAATTTTGATCTTGCACTGATTCCCTGAATGAAGGATTCCCAAGACAAAGGAAGACCATTGAGAGCAAGCATAGTCAAGTCTTTGTCATCAACCATATGGCCAATTGTCGAGAACTAATCTCTCAAATCTGAAATCCTCATGAAGTAAGCAATCACTGATTCTCCCTTCGCCATCTTCACATGGTGCAGTTGTTGCTTCAGTGCAAGTGCCCGACTGGTATTGTTGATTTCGTACATTTCTTCCAAAGTCTTAAACATGTCTCTTGCCATCTTCAATTTAGAGACAATAGGAACGATATGATCCTTCACGGAATCAACCAATATTTTCATTGCCTTGATGTCTTTCTTCACCCACTACAACTTCTCTTCTTCCTCCTCAAGTTCAGGAACATTGGACTCCACAAACTCACCCAAGTCATTTTCACGCAATGTAAGCATGATCCTGAATCTCCAAGATGTGAAGTTGGGTGCTCCCTCGAGTCTATCCTCAATCTTCAAACCATTCACCATCTTGACAAAGGTAGAGATAGACAAGGAAATATAAAGAAGAGAAAAAGAGTATCGCTGTATGAACAAATCTGATCACAATCTCCTAGAACCCGCTCTGATACCATGTTAAATTTAGTGATCAGATTAAATGCACAGAAAATTAATTCAAAATCAGACACAATAACACAGCAGATACCTTGGGAAAACCCTCCTCTTGAGGGAGAAAAACCCAACAACAATATATCTCTTATATATTGAAACAATAATAGAATCTCCTTTACAATAGAAGCCAATATGAAGGCTTATGACATGCACTTCAATCTGATGCAATACAAAAGACAATCTAATGAAGATAACTCAGCCAACAATAATATCGAACTTCTCTTGAACTCGATCTGCCTTGTATGAAATTCGCACTAAGAATGATATGAAGAATATCGAATGAACTGTATGAATGAATGAACGAATGGCACCTTCCTTATATACAATTCGAATGAGGAGCCTTCAATAGATGCGTCCATTCAAGTATAAAGTCAGCCTTCATGAAATGTGACGCCTTTCCAATATAATCGTCGATTAGAGATGGGTCGGCTTCAATAAACAAATCGCAATCTTTCATAACAAATGATGTCGGCCTTAATTAAATTGTATCTTCTCAAGAATTCGTGTCTCTTCATTAAATCGCAATAAATATATAAATTATATAGTAAAAGGCTATTATCTAATTTATTCAATATGACAAGGAGATCGGCTGGAAGTAGAGACCGACGCTGTACAAGAACATCAACATTCCATGGCGGACTTTCATGATTGCAGCTCTCAACTTCTATTTCAACCACGTTAATTCCTTGCCATATAATATTTGCATTATTCCTATGAATTTAATCTATTTTCTAGTTTCCATCTTAATTAGTGACTTCTACAAGTGGACACGCTGATTGGGAATGCAGACCAAATGGAGGAAATAAGCATGTGCCAGCTGTTTGTAAGAAACCAAAATCTGTTTGAACCGTTTTCAATATGCACCCACTTTAGAACAGTCAGTTTTGCGTTGTAATTTGCGGACAGATGAGGATGAATCTGGAAAATCCACGACATGGGTTTTGTCCAGAATGGGCCCAATTAAGTTTCCACGCGGCAGAATCTTCAGGAAACAAAGGAGCGGAAAGATACAAGTGGTTTTCTAAAGGAAAAGTTTCCTGATTTGCTGTTACGGCTGGTTGTCACATTTTCCTCAAATTGCAAAACCATATTCGACCCATGGAACCAAATAAGGAGAGAAGTTCTTGGTGGAAATGCATTGACTAAACATGTACAGGAGGAGAGAACAGAAATTTTCTCAATTTCTATCTGCTGTTATAACAAAACTTTTATTAATTAGTGGCTGGCAGCATAGGATTTACGTGAGCCATTCTACTATGTAGTTTGTTGACTGCAAACACTCTACTTTTGTATGCATTTGTTATATGATTGCATATATATAAGTAGCATGATATAAGCTACGGGGAGGTAGACTTTAGTGTGAAGTAGACTGTATACAGATTATTGTACGCAGAATTTTGTATATCATTTTCTGAATAATAAAAATAGTGCTTCTTCTGATTACGGCAACGTAGAAAGGTTTTTGTTCCATTCATCATGCAAACTTGGAGCAAGGGCCCACTCCTTGGGAAGCATGGTGACATTTTATTTTCTGCATTTTGTTTGCCTTCATTTTGGTTTGGTTTTGTTTTAGTATAAATTTCAATTATTTCAGTTATGTCATTCAGCTTCAACAGCCACGTGATTTAAATCTCGGCATTTTAATTAAGGTTTGGTTTGATATAAGAGTTTGTGATTTAAGTTTGGAATGTGATAATTTCATTGTAAGTTTGATTTCAGTATTTTAATTTGATGAAGTGTGTTTTATTCTCTTGTTGTTGTTATTGTTATAGTTTGTGCAGATTGTTGTAGTTCCCGTCACCAGGAAGTGACAGTTCCTATCGCCAAAGTTGTTTTGATTTGTTGTAGGTTTCTTTTCATAGCTGCATTCGAAACCACTCATCTCAAAACTTTCACCCCTTCGATTGGCATATAGCCACGACACCTCTCGCAAGTTTACGCCCCCAAATTGACATGTATAGACCAAACTGAAACTCATTATAAAGTGTTAAATCTTTCTTATTATTTACCCCAGTGTTGGCCTATCAGGAATCTTTTGGATGTCCTAGAACAACAAAACAAATTAAACTTATCTCAGCCAGAAAAATTCTCCATGCCACATAAAAACACAGTCCAGTCATTCTCCAACCAGATTCCGTTTTAGGCCCTTTTCACACCTAGTTAAGTTTACTTTGGGCATTTAATTTTTATGTCTCAAGTCATGAGATCATGACACTTATCATAATCTCATGTTGTCCTATGTGTAGAAAGTTATTTTGGTATTGCAAATGATTCTTGCTCCTGTGAGTCCTTTTGATGACTTCAACATGGTATTAGAGCTTTAGGTCTGCAAGACCCTTCTCTTATTTGGAAGATTTTTGCTAGACCTTTTTCATATGATGTACTACGTCCCTATTCCAACACTATGTCCTCTGGTACAAATCATACAATTTCCATTCTTTAAGGTTTTCTATTGGATGGTTTTTTGGCAAGGTACAACTACATGCATCAGATTTGTACACCTCTATGTCAGTTTCATACAATCTCGTGTCAATTTTGTTGATGATTAAAAGCAGCTTCAGTCGTATTTCTTCCAGCTTCTCCTTTACTTCATTTGATAAATTAAATAATAGCTCCTTTACTTCATTTGATAAATTAAATAATAGCTAGAGGCTATTTAATTTATATGTATCAAGAGGCACGAGCTTATGATTATTGAAGAGTCATCATTTAATGAAGAGTTAATGAGGCCAACCTCATTCCCTTTGGCACGATTCTTTATGAAGAGACTATTTTATTGGTGGCCGACTCCTTGATTATCAAATGTTATATTACTTATCAAGGCCGACTTGCTACTTGAAGAGTCACGTCTCTTCTCCACACATGTATATATACTTGTTGAGTTTCATTCATTCTTCATGCAATTCAGTTCGATCACATTCAGTCTGAGTTCTTCAAGTGCGAATTCATCATGAGAGCAGTGCGAGTTTGTGTAAAGAGTAGATTGTGATCTGAGTAAAAGGCAGAGATAACTATTGGCAGTTTGTATCACCCAGCCTTGTTCTTGCATCAGAATTGTGATGTTGTGTATTGGCCTTCTTATCGGCCATTGTAAAGGAGTTTCTCATTGAGATTCAATAATATAAGAGATATTATTGGCTGGGTTTTTCTCCCTCAAGAGGAGGGTTTTCCCAGGGTATCTACTGTCTTGTGTCAATTTTTGAATTAATTTTTGTGCAATTAAATCTGATCATTAAATTTAACATGGTATCAGAGTGGGTTTGGGTGAGGATCCAATCAGATTTCATTGATTATTCAGAAGCAGCAAATCATCTACAGAAGGATATAGATTGCAAGAGGCAGGTTTTATTGAGCCGAGCCCAATAGGAGTTCAATGGCTTTTGTCTATCCATTCTTAGTGCGAACTTCTCTTCCTGAATACAGCTCGCGATCTCAGAGCCTTGTGATTACTTAACCTGCTGTCAGGAGATCTCATTGGCGTCATCATTTCATGTAATCGATCTGCAAGGAGTTATCAAGTATATCGCTGAATATTGAGAATATCGAGTATGTTGATACAGTGAAGGAATGAACCTATATTGTTCTTGGCCTTCTATCTGTTTCACATCTTCTAAGCTCAAATATTATTTTGTTAGCACCAGATCATCTTGTTGTCCCTGGATACATTTCTGGCATTAAGGAAAATTTACCTTGACACGTGACTGCTAAGGGCGATGATCTGTTGCTCTGTGTGTCATTGGAAGGTTGATGTAATCCTGAGAAATTGGTGTGGTCATACTAGGTCTCAACCTTGAGACTTCTAGAATGAAGAGTTTATGAAGTCTATCTCTGACCTTAAGTGCAAGATCAGTAATGATCTTTTGATGGACCGCAAGGAATTCAAATCTAGCAAGAGATAAGTATTTGTTTCTTTGTTGTTGTTTATATTTTTATTTTTATTGTGAAACTCAGTCTGCTAAGCCTATGTAGATCTGATAAAGGTTATAAGTGATGACCTTATTTATCTCTAACACTCTGGGTGATGCTAGTAAGCATGTTGCATAATCTGGTGGATTGCAGCTGGAAACGAAGTGCACCGTAAACGGTCATAGGCCATGTTCAAATTAACCTTACTAGGGGCCTGTGTTCAAACCGTGAAGGTTGTGGACAAATCTGAGCACAAGAGCAGTGTATCTTACTGTGATCATTAACTGCATCCATCAGAATATTTAGAGATAAGTATTCCTTGTTTGCTGAGTTATATCATTTAGTTGGATCTTGTTATTAGTAAAGAGAGATAGTGGTTTCTCTTGGATTGTGTTCCTAGCATAAGACCCTTTGAAGATTTCATTTATTGCAATTTATTTCATGAAGATTTCTGAAATAAAAGGAGAATTGAAATTTCAATGGTGATTAGTTGGTCACATCGATATCATTCTCTAATGCATGCACTGGGATAGAGCCTTGGAACTCTTGAAGAGAGTTGGTTATACATGCTAACTGCATAATGCATTCAAGAAATCTGTAGTTGTTTAGATTGTCTTTTGTTGTGCTGAGCTTAGCACTCTCGAGAGAAGCAAAAGATGAAAGAAAGAGTTATATCAAAATTCAATAAAGATAAGTTTCCTTATTCCTTCATTCTGATTCTTTGATATATTTCTTTTATAGGTTGATTTACTTATTCATGTTTCAATTCTTATGTATTCATGCTATAACCTGAGATAGTAAACTATGTATGATTCTAGCCTTGATATTTCTTTGGATAGTTATAAACAGTTAGTAATCTCTCTCTAAAATGCTTCCAGGACAGATCTAAGAGCAGAAGGTGTTGTGAGATTACTTCGTGATGAAAAACTTGAGGCATCTTATGAGGAAGTCATGTCGACCAAAGAAATGATCAAGCGTGAAGTCACCACTTACAGCCATGGGACTGAGTTGGTGGCCAGAGGGAATTCACATCCAGAAGTCTTCTTTGCAATCTCTGAAGCAAGGATCAAGAGGGAGTTTTGTAACTCACTAAGAAGAAGTGAAGATTGTTGTATTGCAAGGCTAGGTGCTAAACCCTTAGAGGATCCCTTCAGCTACTGAGATTAGAATTTCTCAAGACTGTCTTTTGAATTTGTCATTCGTAGCCCCGCAAACCTATTCAGAATAGTGTGATCTGGAATGAGGTCGAGGAGGACTATCTTGAACTCTCTACAGTACCAGAAGTGTGTGCTGGAAAACATTTGTCTAAGTCAAGTGTTGCAGGCGATCTTGGACGAAGAGGTCAAAAGGTTGATACAAGTGCTTGAAGATTCAGAGGGAGCCTACTGAACCTAAAGAAGATGGTAATCTAGTTGATCTTGGTTCTTTATGTTGATGATTTGATTCTTACTGGAGAAGATTACCTTATTCTCAAGTGTAAGAAGGAGTTGGCCTCTGAATTTGAGATGAAGGACCTTGGGCTCATGCATTACTTCCTTGGCTTAGAAGTCTGGCAGAAATCAGATGAGATGATTTTAAGTCAAGGGAAATACACCATTGATCTACTAAGAGGTTTGGTATGATGGATTGCAAATCCATGTCTACACCTATGGAGACCAACCTACATAAATTAAAGGAGGCTGCAGCTAATTCAAACTTGGTGGATCCTACTATGTACAGACAGCTGATTGGGTCCTTGATGTATCTAGTTAACACTAGACCAGATATCTGTTATGCTGTGAGTGCACTTAGTCAGTTCATGTGTGAGCCGAGACAGATACATCTTGTTGCAGCCAAACATATCCTGAGATACTTGCGTGGCACAGTTGGATATGGGTTGAGGTATTCTTCAGATGCAGACTTGGAGCTACATGGTTATACTGATTCTGATTGGGCAAGGTGTGTCACAAATCGGAAGAGCACCTCTGGTTGTTGCTTCAGTTTGGGTTCTGCTATGATATCCTGGTGCAGCAGGAAACAGTCATTTGTAGCATTGAGTACAGCAAAGGCAGAGTATATTGCAGCTTGTATGGCAGCTCGGGAAGCAATGTGGCTTCATAAGCTCCTTGCAAGATTGTTTGGAAATCAATGGAGCCTACTATCATTCACTGTGATAACCAGAGTTACGTGAAGCTTTCTATAAATCTTGTGTTTCATGACAGAACCAAGCATGTTGAGATCAAGTACCACTATATTAGAGATATAGTATTGAGGAAAGCTATTCAGTTAAGGAACATCAGCACTGATGAGCAGACAGCTGACATTCTCACCAAGCCTCTCTCCATAATCAAGTTTGTGTACTTTCGAGATAAGCTTGGTATGGTGGAGAATCCAGCCTTAACTGAGAAAGAGTCTCAGTATCAGTGAGCCTGTTAATGAGTTCTTCTCTACGAGAGAAGTTCGAGGTGAAATCCCTTGTTTAATGAGTTCTCTGCGTGAGAAGTTCGAGGTGAAATCCCTTGATTAATGAGTTCTTCTATGTGAGAGAAGTTCGAGGTGAAATCCCTTGTTAATGCATTTCTCTTTGAGATTTGAGGTGAAAGCCATTGTTTCCACCCTCTAAGAGAGTCATGGTGGATGTCATGTGTGTGACTCCATGACACATCTTGTACTTGTGTTTCACCCTCTGGGAGAGCCATGGTGAAAGTCATGTTGAGGTGACAACATCACGCAAGTGATGAACACTTGTACACACCATAGTATGGTTGTAGCCATTATGGTTGATATCATGTTGAGGTGATATCTGATATCACGATGAGGTGATATTCTTCTCTTTCACTTATGGTTGTAGCCATAGTGGTAGACATCACGATGAGGTGATTTGTCTTATGCAGCTGGAAGTATCCTCCCTAGCTGAGAGGGAGTGTTGATGATTAAAAGCAGCTTCAGTCGTATTTCTTCCAGCTTCTGCTTTACTTCATTTGATAAATTAAATAATAGCTAGAGGCTATTTAATTTATATGTATCAAGAGGCACGAGCTTATGATTATTGAAGAGTCATCATTTAATGAAGAGTTAATGAGGTCAACCTCATTCCCTTAGGCACGATTCTTTATGAAGAGACTTTATTTTATTGGTGGCCAACTCCTTGATTATCAAATGTTATATTACTTATCAAGGCCAACTTGCTACTTGAAGAGTCATGTCTCTTCTCCACACATGTATATATACTTGTTGAGTTTCATTCATTCTTCATGCAATTCAGTTCGATCACATTCAGTCTAAGTTCTTCAAGTGCGAGTTCATCATAAGAGTAGTGCGAGTTTGTGTAAAGAGTAGATTGTGATCTGAGTAAAAGGCAGAGATAACTATTGGCAGTTTGTATCACCCAGTCTTGTTCTTGCATCAGAATTGTGATGCTGTGTATTGGTCTTCTTATCGGCCTATTGTAAAGGAGTTTCTCATTGAGATTCAATAATATAAGAGATATTATTGGCTGGGTTTTTCTCCCTCAAGAGGAGGGTTTTCCCAGGGTATCTATTGTGTCTTGTGTCAATTTTTGAATTAATTTCTGTGCAATTAAATCTGATCATTAAATTTAACAAATTTTCTATGGGCATCACACTGCACATTCCATATTAGCACTTCAGCTTCGCAACTTGCCAAGGGACATTAGTAGAGCATGCAGGCAAATTTTTAGCAACTGGTCGCATGGAGTTTCAACCCCTAGTCACACTCAACGCACAGGGGGGACTTAAATAGCTGCCTACTAGATCTACATGTGCCACCCCAATAGTGCTGCTCCAAGTACATCTCTTTTGCCAAAAGAGGTGTATTTTTCCTAAGAGCCATGACGTTCACCCATAGTGTCGGATTTTTATTCTCATAGGTAACGACTATTTTCAATAACTTTTCTAGGTGATCTTTCCAAATTTTTCTCTAGGTGACAATAATTTTTGTTTGAAGTTGTTTCTTGCACTTTTTTGTGATATGCCTAACTTTTGCTCACATAATCAAGTTTTGGGCGAAAAAGTTTGAAATTGATTGAAAAATTGCAAAGAATCTATTTGTATCCTCCAAGATTCTGTTTGGCAAGTTTTTTCTTTAATTGTAAAAATCAATGTGTTTTAAACAGTCAATTTAGGCTTGTTCATTGTAAAAATTGCAATTTGTGCATCGCATTTTTTGCTCTCTTGGTGTTTGGTTGCTATCGTGGCAATAAATCACTTCACACAATTATCACACATGGAAACTAAAAATCTATGTTGCAAGGTTCTCCCAAAACCCCTCCCTCACCCCCATACCAATATGGATCTAGTATGGGGCCAAGTCTACAACCAAGACGGATTTGAGTTCACCCAAAAAAACCAAAGGCACCCTAGGCAGACGCGAACCAAACCAAATAGAACCATAGCCTAGGGGCCCTAAAAACAAAAAAACAATCCTAATTATTTTTAAAAGCAACAAGTGCCTAAAAAAACTAAGTTCACCCTAAAGTGAGAGCATACAACTTATTTCATTTCATTTCACAAACAAAAGGGACCAAAACAACATTTTTTGCCTCCAAGTTGTCATTGTTGATTTTTGAAGGTTGATGCATTTTTCTTCAAAGGTGAAGGCTACACTAGAGAAAAACCTACACCAATAGGGGAGAAAGAACTACATGAGGAAGATTTATCTATCAAAGGTAAGTGAATCCTATTAAAAAAAATCAAGTTTTGAAGAATTTTATTAAGATTTTTCAAAAAAAAACAATTTTCTTTTTGGTAAGTTTTGAAAAAAAATTAAATATTTTATGCACAATAAAGGGTTATAACACCAATTTATTATTTATGTTGTAGGGTTATAAATTTACAATATTTTTTTTGTTTTGTTATGTTCATATAGAATGTTTGATTTTCTAGTTCAATTGCCCCCAATGCAGAGAGCTCGTTTAAATTTGTGCAACCTCATCTCCTTGGCAACATACAACAGTGATTGAACAACTTTCTGGTGGTGGAGATTATCAATGGCATTATAGCGAATATGAAAAGAATTATAAGAGCTTGTACAATCAAGTGAAAGCTCACCTATGCACTATTTTCAACTTGGGAATAAGAATTTGTTGAGGGACAAATAAGAGAGTGTCATCAAAGCAACAAATAATGGGGTATATTAAAGAACAAGAGAATACCAACATGGTAAGTAATAGATCGAAGGAAAGAGCGCATCCTCTTGCCAAAAAATGCACTCACTCACTTGATATTGCAAAAGATTGGCACAAAGATCAAGTGGGTCAAGGAAATCTACATCAAGGTTGAAAGGATTAAAATGTTTATGACTAATCATCATTTGTCACAAGGCATCTTCAGTCCAACTTGGAGTTGTTGAAGGTAATTTAAATTGTATTTTTAGTATATTTTTTAATTGGTGGTATGTGGCATTTTATCTACCTTTTAATAGTTTAATTTGTTTGTGTTTGCATAATGTTAGGTTGTTCAAACTCGATTTGCATCACATAATCGTCTTAAGACAACTTGTAAAGGTGTGAGATGCATTGAGCGCTATAGTCATCAACATTTTTTGGAATGTATGGAGGCAATCAATTACAAAAAGCCCAAAAAATCAAAGCATTGATCTCAGACTATGAGTGGACTCATGAGAAATATATTTTGAGTTTCACTAAGTCCATCGTCAACATGATTAGGTATGCTGATAAAAATTGCCCATGTTTGGGTGAAATTTATGATAGCATTGATTCCATAATTGAAAAAATACGGACCATAACAGAAGCCAAATAGCATGATTGTACAAAAGCATTTTCAAAAGGGTGCAAAAGACCCTTGTTGATTGTTGGAACAAGATGACCACGCCCTTGCATCTCTTATAGCATTTGTTGTCTCAAAAATATTATAGCTCAAAGATACTTTCTTTGTCAAGGAGGGTGGCACCATATAGGGATGAAGAGGAGGTTGTTGGCTGCAAGACTACATTCAAAAGAATATTCCCACATGAAGATATACAGATTATCTCTCTATTGAGTGAATTTGGTCACTTCATGTCTTCAAAGAATCATGATATTTTTTAACTTTCTCATTTTTCATTTGCTGTTGTATATTATTAATTTATAATTTATGCTTTGTAATTGTAAAATTTGTATGCAAATTCAACAGGTTGTGAGTTTTTCTTTATCAAAATGGAATTGGAGTACATACTCCTTCATCCACTCAGTTAAGTGCAATCGATTGGGTGCAAAAAGCTGAGGTTTTGGTCTTTGTGCGCTCCAACTTCTCACATAAGGGGTGACAAAAAATTGGAATCTAACTCCTAAGTGTATCGACTAAGATGCTACAATTGCATAGCTTGCTACAGTCTCTAAAGATGAGGCAACTTCTGCACATAACATGGCTAGTAGAAGTGGCGCTGCAACTAATTATGGTTCAAATGAAATTGAACCAAATGTTAACTTTGATGCTCTCAATGAAGACCAATATGAATATTATTAAATATTGATTGTAATTTTCATTGTGATATTTCACAAATCACTAAATTATGACTCTATGACCATTTTCATTTTTGCAAATTATAAGGTATTTCAATATTTTGTTTATTGGCAATTATGAGCATCATTGTTTTTATATTTTATAACTATAAAAAATTTAATATATTATATATTATATAAATATAGACAAACCTGTACCCATACCCAAGGGAATAAATTGCCATACTGAACCCTATACCATTACCTATCCCCACACTAGGATCGACAACTTAGCTAAAAATGAGACTACTACAATCTAAAGGACTATGGCCAATGTTGGTTGACACACCTCCAAAATTCACTAAGGAGTTTGCTAAATTTGCATATAGAAACAAATTAGATGAAGTCGGAGGATTAATTGGATTACATGTATCAGATAATTTGTTGTTCCATATTGCAAAGTGCACTAACTTAAGCAAGTATGAGACAAATTTGATGATTTGTTTGGCACCTTTGATGATTTTCCTTATATTGAAGACTTTATTGTGAAGTTCAAGTTGTTATTGTCACAATGGAAAGGTTGCAGATGAGATAAAACAAATAAAGAATGTATCTCCTTGATTTTGTCTAAGTTGAAAGGCTTATTTTAGGTGTTTTCATCTACCTCCTACTCCACCATGGATGCCTAAGGGGCTAATTTAAAGATACTCACCTTCAAGATGTTTTGTGAGTGTCTTACTAGGGAATAGGCCAAGCTTATTCAATTGGATGCACTTCCTTATTCAAAAGCCAAGCATTGATGGTTCAAACATCCAAGGTCAAAGGTAAGTATAGACAAAAGCCTAAGACACAATCTTCTTCAGGTGGGGAGCCTCCCTCCAAACCGAAACAAAAGTACACTCAAAATTCCACACCTCCCCCGCTCATTCTTCTAAGCCAAGTGAGTCTTCCTCTAAAGATGAAGAAGATAGGTGATAGTGTACTTTTGTGACAAGCTTGGACATGATGAATCCAAATGTTGGCAAAGATTAGAGACTTTAATGGAAACCATGCAATGGCATAAGATTTCTATCTCCAAGCCCTCTTCCACAAAAAACAATTACGCCCTTTCTACATAGGCTTTGCAATGCTTCAGTGTTACATGATTGGATACTCAATTCAGGTGCTTCTCACTGTATGACACATTACAATGATTGACTTTATTCACTTACTTGCAACAATACTTCTCAAATTGCAATGGGAGACTCTTTAATGGATTCCCATTTTGGGATAAGGCACAATAATATTAGTAGATAGGTGCAACAATGATGTTCTTTTTCCTTCCAAAGATTTATGCTAACTTTTCCATCTATCAGATTGTCAAACTAGCAAGGGAAAGACAATTGAGTTAACACTACATGATATAGTCTTTCAAGAATTACAGAAACTTGAAATTGTTGTTGCTATAGGGAGTGTTGATCATGAATAACATTTGTACAAAAATGACAGTTTTGAATCTTCTTCAAGATAATCCCTCATTGTACATGTCAATTCTTTGAGCAGACTTAAATAAGAATGGTTTGGCCATTTGAATTGCAATTATCTTCAATAGTTGAGCACACAAGATATGCTGATTTCTCTTCCTGAGATTTCATGCAATGGTTAAAGTTTGTTGAGGTTGTGTACTTGCTAAACATCATCAAATTTCCCAAGGGTAAGGCCTCTTGTGCCAAGGCACCCCTCAAGTTGGTTCATAATGACCTTATGTCATTTCCAACTCCAATTTTAGGGACCAAGTATGTTCTCACCTTTATTGATGACTTCTCACAGCACACATGGATGTACTTTCTTGAGGAAATGAGAGGTTTTCACCACTTTTAGAACCTTTAAAGCATTTGTAAGGAAAAACTATGGTCTTTCTATTCAGAAAATATTAAAATAATGTTTATTTATTTATTTATTAATGCTCAATATTGTAAGATATTGTAAGATAGAGATAAGATCGTCTCCGATCTTATCTGGAGTTTCTTTTTAGAAACTTTCCAGTTTTGTAAATCTTGTAAACTATTTATTGAGCGTCTCGCTCATTGTTAATATATCAATTAATTTACCAATTACTTGCGTAATATGGTATCAGAGCCAATACGCTCAAAATTGAATTTTTAATTCATGAAAAATCTTTTCAAGATTTTTTAAGCTCTTGAATTAAAAATTTAATAAAATCTTCTTTGAATTTTCGAAGATTTTTTGTGAGCTTAATTTCGGAAATTTTTTTTCGAAATTTCTTCGTGGCTTGTTTTGAAATTCGAATTTTTTCTGTCTGAAAATTTTCGTGGGCAGTCTTTTCTGGAAGATCGCGTTTTGCTTAAGCGAAGGTTTTCTTGTGGCACGCGTTTTTTTCTGGAGCATGTTTTTTCTTATGATGATTTTCTGACCTGACCTGTTCTCCGTTCGAAATTGAAAGCGATCGCCGAACGCTTCGTCATGACCCGACCGTTTTCCGTCTGAAAGTTTCGACCGCGATTGATCCCCTTTGTCATGCTTTATTGATTGAAATTCTTCAGATCTGAATATCGCATCGTTCTCTGACTTTGAATCTAAAGTCGGATCCGCCTTTGAGGTGTTTCCCTTCGCAATTTTTCTAAAATCGTGAGTTTTCTGGTTCAGTCGATGGCGGCTAGGGCAGTCTGAAAGTTCGTCCAAGGTTTTGACACGTTTTTCAAGTCAGAAAATTTTTTCGATCACAGATTCGTGGTGGGTTTTTCGAGAGCTCAACTGGGTTGGTCTCCGAATTTTCTAGGTGCATCGTTTTTCGTGCCTCGAATTTTGTGCCATCTGTACACTGTACTTTCTGCAGTCTGTACCTGAATCTATCCCTGTTTTCTGCATTGGAATTCGTGCCTCGAGTTTCGTGCATCAGCCTCTTCTCAGTACCTCGTTTTTCGTGCCTCGAAAAGCGTGAAGATGGCCAGTTTAAGCAATTTAATGCTGGAGGGCAGCCAGAGATTTAATGGCAAAAATTACAACACCTGGAAGCAGCGGATGTTAACAATTTTTGAATACCACTGCCTTGATCAGATGATCCTCGGCAACGCTACTCGTCCTGAAGCGGCGGGTAAGGATCAGGATAAGTTTGATGAGCAGAATCGTGAAGCCGTCATGCTTATTAAGCTTTCGGTTACTGATGATCAACTCCCTCAGATTCCACTGCGAAAATCAGCTAAGGAGATCTGGGATCACTTGAAGGATATGCATGAAACTTCCGACAAAAGCCGTGCGTTTTTCTTGAAGAATATGCTGTTTTCTATCATGATGGATGAGAAGACAACTCTGCACGCGCACTTGAATAAAATCCAGGAGATCAGAGATCAGTTGGAGGCGATTGGTCGGAAAATGGAGGAGGAAGACATGGTTGTGATCACCCTGAAGAGTTTACCGAAGTCCTATGAACATTTCATAGAGACCCTCAACATTACGTCTGCTAATGTTGATCTTAAGTTTCCGAATTTGTGCACTATCCTGTTGTAGCAGGATCGCTGGAGACAACAGTTCGGTAGCAGTGAATCATCATCCTCCACGGAGCAGGCCTTTGCAGCAAAAACTCAGTCGAAGCATCATGGGAAAGGTCAGCCTTCACAGCAGAAAGGCTCAAGTCAACGCTCCACTAGCCCGAAGAAGAAAAATGTTCAGTGTAACTACTGTCATAAATTTGGCCACATCAAGAAAGATTGCCGTGCTCGTTTGGCTTCAGCAAAAGAAGCTGTGGAGGGTTTCGTAGTGCTTAATGTCACGAAAGCACTCGAAGCGTATGAATCGCCTCTTTATGCACCGATGGCAAAGCACCCGCAGACCATGCCGCTCTCTCGCTGGTACATGATTCCCGTGCCTCACATTCACATAGGCGCGATTGGTTCACGACTTTTCCCCTTAATCGAATTTAGTAATCTTTGAGGAGGTGAGGAATAATACGTTGTTCCGCGACAAAAATCGCTCGTACCACCAAGTGAGGGATCTCTATATTCCTCAACGTATTATGTACCTCGAGTATCAGCCTAAATCTTCTCAAATAAAATGTGATCATGCATTCTCCCGTGATGGATGTGGTATTCAAATGCGATAGATGTTCATTGTTGATCTAAAACTCAAGACAACGGTATCGCTGGGATAGAGGATCATGGCCTTTACAAAAAGTTTTGTGGACACCGGGTGATTCTCCGTGAGTTAGCCTTTGGTAGCCGTAAATTCAGCCGTCACCAGCCCTTTGGTACCCTCACGCAGACGCACTTGAACGCACTATCTCTCTCAGCCTTGCTCAGGAGGGACTTGTTGATGGCTTACCCGACATTCAGACTCAGCATCAGGGCGTTTGTGGTGCTTGTCCGGCTGGGAAGCAGCATCGCACACCGTTCAAGGATGGCGACTCTTGGCGGGCTTCTAAGGTACTTCAATTAGTTCATGCTGATATTTGTGGCCCTATGTCTATTTCTTCTATAACTGGTTGCCAGTACTTTCTACTTTTTGTTGATGACTATAGTAGGAAAATGTGGGTGTACTTTCTTAAACAGAAATCAGAGGTTTTTAATGTATTTCAGAAGTTTAAGGCCTTAGTTGAAAAAGAGTCCAGTTCTAGTATTATAACTCTTAGGTCAGATAATGGGGGGGAATTCTGTTCTAGTACATTCTCCAACTTCTATGATACTCATGGGATAAAACGTCAGTTAACCACACCCTACACTCCTCAGCAAAACGGTGTTGTAGAGCGACGCAATCGTACGATTGTTGAGATGGCTCGCTCCATGTTGCAACACAGGAGTGTTCCTACTAAGTTTTGGGCAGAAGCCGTCAATACATCAGTCTATCTCCTTAATAGGTCACCCACTCATGCTGTTAAGGGAAAGACTCCTGAGGAAGTTTGGTCTGGTCGCAAACCTAGGATCAGTCATTTGAAAGTTTTTGGCTCCCTTGTGTATGTTTGGATTCCAGAGGCCAAGCGCACTAAGCTGGACTCCAAGAGCCAGAAACTCATGTTCACAGGGTACAGTGACAACCACAAGGCATATAGGCTGATTGATATAGACACCGATCATCTTTATCCGTGCCAAATTCGTCCCAAATTCGTCCGCAACCCGACAACCTTTTCCTCACCGTTTCAAGATTCGAGTGGATCAAATTTCTGCTGTGGTCCTCGATATGAGTGTCCGACTTCCATTAGGTTCACTTGATGGGAGGGATGACGAAGACCTAGTCTTTGATGATGCTCAACCTGAGTTTCCTCCAGATGATAATGAACATCCCCCTGTTGAACCTGTTCGTATCCGGAAATTCTCCCGTTGTATCCGGGATGTTGGCAATATCTAATCAATCGTAAAATGGTGGGCTAAGACTATCAGTGATCTTCGTGCTGATGAGCTCATTGAGGGTAGATCATCCAGAAACAAGAGCAAACAACAGTCTACAGTGAATTTTGCTCTCATGGCCAACATTCACAGTATTTATGAGCCTCAGACATATTCAGAGGCAAAAGGGATACCTGAGTGGGAAAAGGCAATGGAATCAGAATACCAGAGTCTTCAGAAGAATCACACTTGGGCCCTTTCTGATCTTCCTCCAGGGAAGAAGCCCATTAGCTGCAAATGGGTGTACAAGGTGAAGTACAAAGCTGACGGAACCCTTGATAAGTACAAAGCTCGGTCTGGTTGCACGAGGGTTCTCACAGAAAGAAGGCATTGACTATGAGGAGACCTTTGCTCCTACAGCCAAAATGAGTACCATACGGCTCATCCTTGCCTTAGCAGCCCAATTTGGGTGGAAGGTCCATCAGATGGATGTGAAGAGTGCTTTCCTCAACGGTGAGTTGAAGGAGGAAGTATACATGACGCAGCCTCCAGGTTTCAAAGTTGTTGGTCAAGAACAGAAGGTGTGCAGATTGGTCAAGGCACTCTATGGCCTGAAACAGGCTCCTCGAGCTTGGTACATTAAGATTGACACGTACCTCACAGATCATGGTTTTCAGAGGTGTCCATCTGACTCGAACCTGTATGTCAAGAATACCGGTAATGAGATCTTGCTTGTTGTTGTCTACGTGGATGACTTGATCATTACCGGCAGTTCAGCACATTTGATCACTGAGATCAAACAGGACTTGTGCAAAACTTTTGACATGACAGACTTGGGCCTCCTGGATTATTGTTTAGGTGTTGAGGTTTGGCAGACAGAGAGCAGCATTTTCATCTCCCAGTCCAAGTATGCTCGAAGTCTTCTGGATAAGTTCCGAATGCAGGATTGCAAACCTGCCTCTACACCCATGGAAAAAGGGCTTAAATTGTCAGCTAAGTCCGATTCACCTGTGGTAGATGAAACATTGTTCAAGCAACTAGTAGGCAACCTCATCTATCTTGCTGCTACTAGACCTGATTTGAGTTTTGCAGTGAGCTACATATCACGCTTCATGACAGCCCCCAAGGCTGATCATTGGGTAGCAGCGAAGCGTGTGCTGCGTTATGTGAAGGGCACTCCTGATTTTGGACTCTTGTACACTCGAAGTCACGATCCTAAACCCGGGTTCACAGGATCTCAGATTGGGGCGGTGTTCGGGCTGATGATAGGAAACTCAACATCCGCTATGTGTTCGCTTTGGGATCCCAAGTGGGTACCACATGGACTAGTAAGAAGTACAGTGCTGGCTCTCCTACGTAAGGCGGAAATGGGAGCAGTAAAAAGGGAAGATGTGAGGCGCTTTGGTTACTGGATGCTTGCGTGATATGCAATATCTGGCAAGTCCGAATTTCTTGTTCCTTGTAATAATCAAAGAAAGTTCTCACCACAAGAACCGGGTCTTCCATGAGCCAACTAGCATGTGGAAACCCATTGTCATTTCATTCGGAAGTCGGGTTGAAGACCCGGATTACCAAATACCGTGATGTCCAATGTGCAGGATCGCATACAGTATTCTCACCAAGTCGCTCAGTACAGATAAGTTTGTAAAATTCAGGGGGCATCTTGGTGTAGTTGATAGATTGAGCATTAAGGGAGGGTATTAAAATAATGTTTATTTATTTATTTATTAATGCTCAATATTGTAAGATATTGTAAGATAGAGATAAGATCGTCTCCGATCTTATCTGGAGTTTCTTTTTAGAAACTTTCCAGTTTTGTAAATCTTGTAAACTATTTATTGAGCGTCTCGCTCATTGTTAATATATCAATTAATTTACCAATTACTTGCGTAATAGAAAATACACATAAATAATGGGGGGAGTATGTCAACCAAGCATTTTAGGATTTCTGTAGTAACAAAGGTATTCAACATTAGCACACAATTCCTTACACTTCTCGATAGCATGGCCAAGAGAAAGAAGAGCATTTTATGGGAGATGGCCAATTGTATAATTCAATCCAAGAGCATAGCACCCATGTATTGCACTAAAACAATCAGTTGTGCTGACTACATTCAAAACTGTATGCCCCACAAGGCAATGTGAAATATGACTCCCATGATCCTATGTCAAGCCTAATGTATCTTCTTTCCAAGTATTTGGTAGTAGGCTTGGGCATTCATTCTGAATGGTCGGTGTAAGGCTATGGAAAAGAAGAATAAATATTTAACTTTGTTGGTTACTGTGAGGATGTGAAGACTTATAGGTTTGATCCAAGTCACTCAAGATGTTTTCTTTCAGCAAGATGTCCAATTAAATGAGCATTTCACTCAAATGAATACACCATCACCTACTTTTCCCTCACTACTTCATCTCTTGAGGACTCTTTGCTTCTTGAGGAGGATGGTCTTGATCTACCACCTACTCATGCATTGTATTTTGCCTTATTGGGCCCGCACTACTCTTGATACTAGACCTTTGGTTGGTGATTTGCAAATTCTCGTCACTCGTTCACAAACAATAGGTATCAATTCTGAGTCATGCACTTTTAGATGATCTCAAAGGGTTTCAAATACCACAAGTACATCAAAATAGGATAGTGCATGGCCAAGGAGTATTCTATTTTTATGAAGAAACACACATAGGATCTTGTACCTCTTTCTGAGAAAAGAAAGTTGGATCGGTGCAAGTGGATGTACAAAACCAAATATGCAACAGATGAGTATATTGATAAGTACAAAGAATGTCTTATGGCTAACGGCTTTTCACAAGTTGGGGACATTGATTATCATGAGACCTTTGCTTTTGTACCAAAATAGATTCTATTTGTCTTGTACTTTTCCTTGTTACATCACATGGATGGTCAACTTATCGTATGGATGTGAAGAGTGTCTTTTTACATGGTGATCCTTATGAAGAGATTTGTATGGAGCAACCTCCATGTTTTGTGCAAGATTATTCACTTCTTTGCAAGATTCAACATTCATTGTATGGTCTCAAACAAGCCCCATGGGCTTCGTATGAGGAAATGGATGGCTTCTTGCTTGCTTTTGGCTTCTCCCACTACCATTTTGATCTAACAATTTACACTTAGAGACATGGAAAGGATATTTTAATATTATTTGTTGGTATAATGGAGAAACTCACAAGTACAACAATCTATCAACAAAGCCTAAAAACCTTCTACAAAAAGAGTTGCAATGAAAAAAATCCTTGGAGGGTCATCTTGAGTCCTCCTTTTACGTGTACATGTTTCTTTTCATGTTTTCTCTCTTTTGGGAGAGAAATTTTTTTCCTAGGGGTTTTTCTCCTTTTCTCTATTTGTGAGAGATATTTTGTTCTTGGGTATCTCACAAACCTTTTTGTCGAGACCCTACTGAGTCTTTTGCTCTTTTATTTTTCCTCCCTAAGTTACACTTATAGGGGGTGTTGGTGTGAATAGAGTTATTCCTAACCAACTTCCCTTTTAATCCCTCTTCACACCTAGTTAGTCAAGTTTACTTAGAGCATTACTTTGTGTCTCAAGTCATAAGATCATGACACTTGTCATAATTTCATTCCATTTTGCATTGTATACTATTGTGATAGATCTTTTGTTCTTGGGCACCTCACAAGGCTTGTTTGTCAAGACCCATCTTTGAGTCTTTTGCCCTTTTCTTTTTCCTCCCTTAAGTTGCACTTAAAGTGGGGTATTGGCGTGAACAAAGTTATTCCTACCCAATTTCCCCTTTAAGGCCCTTTTCACACCTAGTTAGTTTACTTAATGCATTTACTTTTTGTGTCTCAAGTCATATGAACATGACAGTCATCATAATCTCATGTTGACCTATGTCTCACCCTTGCATATACAAGGGTCCTCTATGTTCATTTCATTCCATTTTGCATTGTATACTATTATATCAGTATTGGCATTATAGCATTTTCATTGCTTCTCTCCATGGAAAGTTATTTTTGGTGTTGCAAATGATTGTCTTTTGTGAGATCTTTTGGTGACTTCAACACACATGTCTCAATGGGGACAAAACATGACTTCTATGAATATTGATAATAAAAATTATTAATATGTGATTCTTAGGGAGCATTAAAGGCAGTGGAGGTGTATTAGGTCAACAACAGTGAGGGGCATCTTCAAATCATGGAAGCAAACATTTAGTTACACCTCAACTTGACTTTATATAAGTTCTAAAGGCCGTGAGCAACACATGAATTTTCCAAGGTTAATGACAACAAAAATGCTTAATATGCAATTCTTCAGGAACGTGGAGAGGAACAGCAGTGGTAGCATATGAGATCAACAACAGGGAGGTGCATCGTTAGATCATGCAAGAAAACATTTTATTGCATCATCAACTTTATTCTAATTCTTAAGAACATTATGGTACTTATTTTTTCCAACCCAAACATATATAATGAGTAGGGGTGGATATTGACCATAGTAAAAACAGAAGTTCAATAGCAACTGATTATTTTAGAACACAGCCGCTCTTACAGTGTGAAGAACATGATTATGGAAACTAACCAGGCCAGCATTGACTGAATCACACAATGAACTTAAAAAGAAGTGGGATAACTATACGCTATAGAAGGTGAAAGTAGCCTACCATTCATGTAGAACCAAATTGATGGATATGTACTCCTGTTGGATATATATTTCTATACCTACAAACCAATTTAATCAGCCATACATAATAATATACTTCAGGATTTTGCCACTTTCACCTTGCTCTTGCAGCATAAATTAAAAGCTTTAGAATTTAGATCTATTTATATTTTAGTATTCACCTTTCAAAAAGTTGAAACTCGGTAAGCTTTTGATATCTGATAAGTGTGTTAGCTTTTCATGGTGGACTGAATAGAATGGTAACATGACTTATGCAATATTTGTAACAAATATCAGCGCATACATGCAAACATAGACATATGTACAGGCAGACCTGGCCACAAACACAGGCAATTTGCTCTTGAGGCCACTCTGAAATGGCTTATCTAACCGTTGAATTAGATGAGAGGAGCATATATCATACACAGAGAAAATCTGATGGCTTATCTAACAGTTGAATTAGATGAGAGGAACCTATATATCATACTCAGAGAAAATCTGATAACCTTTATTTGGCTTAACTCACCTAATTTCTTTCATGAAATTCGTTGCAATTATATTAACTCACCAGTTCTGCCAGTGACCTGTTTAATTTTGCAAAGCGTGGAGCCATGTGTTGATTCAGGTCTGACAACAATAACCTTGTATCTGGATCAAGAAACCTAATTAACAAAAAAAAATTGGTGTAAATTGTAAAGATCTAAGGAAACTTACAGGAAAAAATAATTAATATGTGTCTATGTATCCTACGAATAGCTATTCTCTAATGATTATAGAAAACCATAGCAACCATCAAAAAATCCAAACATACGTACTTTTCAATTTCTTTTTTGTTCTTAACAAGATCCATTTTTGTCAGAATATTAACATGAGGCAGTTCAAGTTGGATCATTGCTGAAAGGGATGCCATACAACCACTTAGGTACTTTGTTATATCTGAAACAAACTGCAGAATGATGTTTATCAGTTTTCTATTTGCAAGATAGGGAGCAAGCAATAACAATCATTACAACAAAAACAAAACAGGTTGATTTAAAAAACTAATTTACTAAAATGATAAAACCAAAAGACAATTATAAAAGACAAAAACGGAGAATCAATCGATATGATATACAACAAACCTGTGAATCAAGCAAATATACAGCACAAACATTGTAGTTCCAACGCTTGAGTTGGTCAACAAAAGTTCGAAATACAGGAACATGTGAATACAGCTCTATTTGACCTGGATAAGAGAAAAGAAAAATTTTGAAACTCAAATTAGAAGCAGAAAAACCATTCAAGGTAAAACTTGGGGTTCACAGAATTTAAGAATGTAAGTGCCATTTTGCATGGCCTATAAAGAGAAACTATCATGGTAAAGAAAATAATAATAAATATCTTCTGAAACAAGAACTGTTTTGCAGACTCACCTGGACAATCAAAAACAAGATAATCATCATCTAAATAACCTTCCAATTGTTCTGCAAGCCAATCATCTAGATTCTCCTCAAGGTGTCTTTCAGAGTCAAGTCAACAATAGTTAACCAGAAGAGCACAACAATGCACTTAATTAACTTGAAATGGTCCCAAATGTTAACTAAAATATCATATTTCTTGTATAACCATCTATCAGCTTATATAGACTCAATATGGACACCCATTTTTGTAAGTTATCTAAAGTCAAACTAACTGCATATATGATACCAAAAATAAGTCAAGGAAATAGCATGTCCTAAGGTGATCAGAGACATAAGATTTTGCCAGCTTGAATGGAAAATCTTGCAGTAACCTCCAGTCAGATTGATCTGCTCAGTTCAGCCACAGATTTTTAAAAAAACCTGATATCTTTGATTTTATATTCATTGAAGAGGGGCCTCAAACGAGAAAAAATGTTGGAATCAAAAAGCTTTCCACAGCTAGATAACTAATTTTATGTTTACCTGTGAGAATCCCAAAGTTAAATCCTAACTACATTACATATACTTATGTATAACACAAAAACAGCCATTTCGTAGTAGAGATCCAATATGAATAAACAACTATACAGTGAATAATACCCTTAGTGTATCCTTCAGCCTAAAGCAAAATATAACAAACTGAAATTGATTCTCAGAATGTTCCTGTGAGAAAAAGCGGCAGCTGTAAACCTTGATATACTTTCACAGAGCATTCTAAAAATAACCTAAATGATATTAAGGACAAGGGGTAATTCTATGGTAAAATGGATGGTTAAAGCAATCATAGGGAAAACTCCATGGAAAACACTGGTCAATATATTGCTACTTCTATATATGTTGTGATATGTCCTTTGAAATTGTGCACAAATGTTCAGGCTGCCACTTCTTTCAGTTTTTCATGATCTGCTATTCTTAAAGGAAGTTGGCATGCAAGATTATTTCAAGAGAATTGCATTGGAAGTTTGAAAACCCACAATAGGGATGTGATTTGGCTCTGAGATTCTAATGTGTCTTTATATTCTCAGGAGTGGCTGGAATGCATTCTGGTTAAAACAAAATATAAACAAACCTGCTTCATACAATCTTTCAATCTTTTTGGGATAGAGAAGTAAACAATTGATCAGATTCGAGGGAGATCAACTGCTATCGGCATCAGTCCATTGCAAATAAACTGGCACTATTTGAGCTTAGGAACATGATTCCACAAACAAGCAAGCACAAGTATAGAGACCCTGGAAAGATCCACTTCATTGACATTTCGGACGAAAAAACAAGATGTGGCTCAAACTGGTCATGAGGAATTAAAAGAATTCAGAACATTGTCAATCTTAAATTCAACAACAGCCTACAACTGTTCCCCTTGTTTCCAAACATATAATTAAGCCATATAAAACTTTTAAGTAGCAGCAAGTAAAAGTTAAGAGTTAGACTTTGAGAGTAAGAAAAAAGGTCAAGAATTGTGGTTATGCTAATTAAAATTTGACAGCATTCCATTATTCAAAGACAATAAAATTAGTGGCATCCAAGATGCCAAAAATTAACCCATTACAATATTTCCAAGCATCAATCCCCACAGCTGCTACAATGAAGAACAATGAAATGATTAGGTCACTAAAAATATAGGGAGACAAGTACAAATATTCTGATTCCTATGTTGTACAACGAATTTGGAGAAAGATGGTAGTTGATTAATGTTTGATGGATCCCTCCTAGTAGATAGATTCTAACATGATGAACAAAAGGCCAAAAAAGTTGCTGAGAATGCATTTCAAATATGATTTTAAAGGTTTTCCAGGGGTTAAGGACAAAAAGTAGACCAAGGAGTTTTAAGGCAGTTATATTTGCACTTCCAATGTTTAAACACAATGCTTAAGGTGACAACCACACTGCGATAAACTCTGTTTTTCAAATCATCCATAAACTTAATCATCCATTTTGAGGAAAAATAGTCTGATCAAAACAGTTGTGTCATGCAAATGGTTAGAAATCACCTGCATTCTATTTTATAGAGATCAAAAGGAGATTACTGGAAATGCTGTTGTCATGAACAAAGTTGTACAAGGGTGGATCGATGAGACTGGGGCATCAAATCACAGGTATGGCAAGTCCAAGATTGGGACTGGAGAATATTGCCTGATGACCAAATCCTCTGTGTGTGTGTGTGTGTGTGTGTGTGTGTGTGAGAGAGAGAGAGAGAGAGCGAGGAAAAAAACAGTCATCAAATTTTTTAAAAATCGAAAAAACAAATACTAATAGTAAAAGGCTACTTAGGCCTCAAAACACTTAAATGACATTTTTATATTCTTCACTTGCCCATTTCATTTTTTACCCTCACTAACTCATTCAGTCTCATTCTAATTTCCATTTTTACTTGAAGGAGCTGATTGTTTATGTGCAAGGGTTAGACACAACTTGAGTTTTAGGGATTGTGCATAGGAGGAGTAGATAGAAACTTAAAATGGGTTCCTTCTTTCTATAAGAAATTTGATTTGTGGTAATTGTGTGCATAGGAGATGTTAGAATATTAGAATGGATTCCTTCTTTTTAACAGAGATTCAAGTATCCAAAATAGGTAAATGGATAAACCTAAATTTTTCCCTCTTTTTTTCTCTATTTATCCCTTTCCTTCATTCTTGCTCATTTTTAAATGTATAGATTCTAAAATAAAAATCTAAAGTATGGCTAAGGGAGTTGAGATTATAAAGTATCCAATTCAAAGTAGCTATGCATTAAACAATTTTTTAGGATACTCCATACAATAGACAAGGCCTCCATTTGGACCTAGATTCAGCTCTTCCATGACATCTTCCAAAGAAATCAGATCCCTAATATCTGCCAAATGAAAAAATGAATCCACAATTTCAGCAACAATGAAAAACTTGGTTACAACTTTTCACAAAAACTAAAGTTTCTCAAGCATCCATAGAAAACCCTCATGGCATGCGCATCACTTAAGCAAGCACTCAATTAAGACATCCATCACTTGTTATTTCAAACCATCCACATATATTACTCGATGTTACAAACTATAAGTTCCTACCTATAGACACTGGATAATCAAAATTTTCTGCAGCCGGATCAAGGTTCACAATGTTTACTGTTCGACCAATACTTTCACAGTGCTGATGTAGGTTGTTGCAATATGTTGACTGCAGAAGGAAAATCTCGGTAAGTTAAACCAAGAAAATCACCCATAAATCAAACTCAAAGAAACACATATTTATTATTTATAGTTCAATATAAATTAAAACTGCACATTCATAGATATGCCTATAAATAAGTGATAAGAAATGTATATCATCAGAACATAATGCCTAAACAACTCTAGTAACTGGTAAAATTACAACAATGTGTATTTGAAGCTTTAGGATAAAACTCTATACTGCTTTTTTACATTAACATTTCAGATCACACGGTGTGATCTGAAACATTAATGTAAAAAAGCACTACACAATTTTATCCAGAAGCTTCAAACACAATTGTAATGGACTGTGGAAACCTTGTGTTTCAAAGTCTTCTTCATTTTAGTGCATCAATAAAAGTAAATAACCTTGCCCTTAAGAGAAAATGGCAACAAATTTGAAGTACCTTACCTTACCACTGCCTGCAGGCCCAATGACAAGTTGTGCATAGCCCATTCTTAATATTTCACGAATTTGTCTCAGTGAAAGAGGGCAAAAGGTAAAGCGTTATGGAGCAAAGGAATTGGACAAAGGAAGGCCACTGCAACATAAGCCGCACACCACACAAATCCTCCCAGCAATAAACTAAAAAACCTCAGACAACTCATATTCACCTATAAGATCCCTCGGAAAACCAGAATGAATCTGCAATGCAAAAGTAATTTATATAGTCTTGCCAACCCAAGGATATTTACAATGCTTGGGTTTTAATCCATCCTTTTCAGGACAACATGAAATAGAATAGCATGTAAGTTAAAACATTTTATCAAATTAGAAGGTGAAAGTCCCTTGTAAAATAATAACTTAACTAAAACCCTAGAAGACTAGTTTATGTACAAACTTACTATATTCACATGTAAATATTTTGCTTTGAAAGTTCCGACATTCAAAGAAAATAAACTAATCTGCCACATTTATTTTTGCTTCTCGTTTATCAGCAAAAGACTAACAGTTCACCTACACATAAACAATAGACCTTTTGCATGTTTAATGACTCTACAAACAAAATTAACCTATTACAACACAAACATACACATGCTTTCTATATAAATTGCAGTCACTAGAAAGCATGTGCACACAAGATCTGAATTGAAGATTTGGATTACACACACAAGACAAGACTTCACAAATTGAAATACCTGAGAATTGTATACAAAGCTACAAACACCCAAATTAACAACAATCACAATACAAATCCTTCAATTTTTTATACTATAATTTCAATAAGTAAAATCCTTCACACAAAACAATATTTGATAGAGATGACAGAATTGCATATGGCATCACAATTTCATTACATACAAAGAAAGCTTGAACTATAAACTTTTGCACAAAGCATAGCAAAATATACCATTAGTTTATCTCAAATACAATAACCATATATATCTATATAAGGTTTGAAAGTGCTTTATGCAAATTACATGTATTCTAAAAATAAAATTGCTTTAACATAGAAGTTGCATGAGAATTAAAAATTTAAAAGCAGTTTTTAATAAAGCTTATTTTCTAAAATAAATTCAGCTAAAATCAAAAATAACTTTGTTTTCAATAAAATTGATTCTATTTTTAAACATCATCTAAATAATAGCAGTCTGCACACTTTCCAAAAAGTGCAATCATTGTGAGAATCACGCTAGCTGCTTTGATTTCAAAGTGGTCATCTGCTGTCACTTCCTTTATTCAATTTGAACTCTATGAATAACTCCACTACCACTAATGACTTCCTCTAAAAGTTGTATTGACCTTATTTCCTTTGTAACACAAAAGAGCTCATTCAGATAACCTATATACACTGAACACAATGAAGCAACACACCTATTCATCAAAATAAATTTCATCTATCCTTTGTGTAATGTCCCCTTCTCATCTGACACTCATCAGCCTATTCCGGAAGCCTGTAGGCGTGTATGAGGAAAAATTAGGGTTTCCAGTTCTAAGGGTCCTTGGCATTTTTGAGAGTTTACTATTTATAGTAAATTCTATTTTACGCAGTATGGAGTTTGTCAGCTTTCAGGGCTTCATTTTTAGTTGGAGCATCTCTTGCAATTCAAGTTTGGCTTTTAATGGTTTAATTTTGGAGAATCAAGGCAATTATGTTATTATTTGCAGTTGACCCCCTTGGCCTAGGAGAATAACTTTATGTTGTGTTTAAAAGGTGGGACTTGGAAGGGGGACGCCTTCATGAAGAATTAATTATATTTTATTTATTGCCTTTTTCCTTGGTAAAAGTGGACGCCACTTTTAAAAGAGATACTTTTAAAATAAAGTGAAATTCATAATATGCAAAAGGACGCCATCTTGAGAAGTTGATTGTTTTTTGGAAATTTGAAAAGACTCCTATGTCTTTTGGTGTGCTTTCTCAGGAATTTGAAGAGTTTTGTAAGCTTCTATTTAATGAAGGTTTTTGCTCCAGCTATGTATCCATTCATGTTATCATACTGTTATGCTGTCGGAATGACATTTGAACTCTTGCTTCGAAGATGCTACCTCCTAGCCATTAACCAATTTCGTGTTTGAAATACAACACCTAGTTGGACTTTGCTGCTTCTCGTCCAGACTAGCAGATTTGTGCTCATAGTTGAAGTTTTGATGAAATTTCCAGATTTTGAAGTTGCTGATGCATCTATAGCTGAAAGTGAATTTTGATAGCAGCTCTTGGAATAAAATTTATTTGGTTCTGGGTACTTTTGCATTGCAATTGTTTGACAAGGGCACCCCTTTCCTCCAAGTTTGAGATTTTATTTTGTAGTCTCCAATTTTTAAAGTAAAAATCGCCCCTTCTCAAGGCCGTACCTTTCAGCTTGCATTGGGAATTGTGTCAGAAAATAAAGAACGAGTTTGGTTGTTGTTTCTTCATCCTAGCTTGGTCGCCTACCTTCCAGAAGTCCATTGCATTCAGTCTCATTCGATTTGGAGGTGAAATGAGTGAGTTTTGAATATTTCATTGATTTCCAGTTTGTTGATAAGAAATTCCAGAACTCAGGATTTTATATCAGATTCATATGTTTTCCGTTTTTTATCATAATTCTATCATTGGAGAGCAAAGAAACATCATTGGAATTCATTCTTATCTTCTAGTCTTATTTCTCTATCATTGTAATACATGTTTTTGTAGTCTTTTGAATTGTAAGGTTTTGATTAGTAGTACTAATCCAACCTATGTTATTGCTGCAACTACTTGTTATATTTCCAATTAATTACCCCTGGACGGTTTACCGCCAGTGCGGAGAAATAACTTGTTCTATCATTGTACCCACTTTCAAGTGGTGAATCCCCACAATTTTGTGGATGCCCGCCGCAGCGGACGAATTAGATTACTGTAGCTTCATGGCTGGTTATCCGCCTACTAGTTTCAATTTTAAGTAATCACTCTGTCATATGTTAGCACCTCGCCCTCAGTGGGATCTTGAGTGCACATTCTTGACGTTGAGTAATTTCTTTCAAGTACTGTTCTTTAATTTCTCCGCCATATGACAACACCTTTCCATCATTTGGATTGAGTGTGCATTCTTGGCGTTGAGTCTCTTTAAGCTTGGTTTTCAGTTTGATGCTAACGCTAATCCAGTTGACTATTACTGGTTTATGTTGTGTAATTCCTTCGAAAAAATTGGTTAGCATATTTCAGTGGTATCAGAGCAGAAGACCCTGCCATCCTGTGGCAGTTTTGCAGTGGTTGTCTAATGAGTGACAGAGACACTAGGCCATTCACCAGAAGTCAGGCCAGACCTCAGCATCAGTTTCCACCTGTTCCAGAAGCAGAGACCTTTTCAAAAGCTTTGAGGGATCTTGGCAAAACAGTGGAAGGTACAGAAAAGACAGTTGAAATAATGTCAGACAATGTAAGGCAAGCTAATGAAGAGAGGGACAGAGTTGAGAAGAAGTTTGATGGGATGATAGACATGATGTCTCGTCTATTGTCCAAGTTGGATCAGCAAGCAGCTCATAATGTTCTTCAGCCCCAAAGTAATCCAACTGGTGAAAGCAGTGGAGTTAATGGAAAAACTAGTAATGGCAGTCCTGAGGTGAATAAAGGAGATAGAATTGTGGGTCAAGATGCTGCAATCCCTAGTGGGTCATCCTCTAGACCTCTTTTTCCCGTCTTCACACCAAGGGAAGAGCAACAACCGGTTGAAGCTGCACCAACCTTTGCTGATGATGCACGTCAAGCTTACATGGAGTATGTTTCTTTACCTCTCGATTTGAGGGATGCTTGGACCTTTGATCAATTCATGAATCAAAGGAGTCGAAGAAATGGAGGAAGGAATGAGCAACGTCCTCCTATGGTGCCTAGAAATGATTTCTACCAAGCCTTGGGAAAGATAACTATGGAACATTTTGATGGTAGTAATAAGTGCACAGCCAGATCATGGGTGCAAAAGCTAGATAATTATCTCGCTCTCAGACCCATGCCAGAAGGAGATGCTATAAAGTTTGCTACTTTGCACTTGGATGGGATAGCTCATGAATGGTGGACTCATGGTTTGGTCACTCTTGGCCATAACCTCATTCGTACCTATGATGAGTTTACCAACAAGCTGATCGAGAGATTTGATACCAAGGATCCAAAGTTGAGATTCAGAGAATTGGCACAATTGACACAGCAAGGATCTTTAGAAAATTATGTGGCTGATTTTCAAAGGTTGTCAGTAATGGTGCCTAACATTACTGAGAGAAGACTTGTGGTTCTTTTTGCTGAAGGTTTAATGGAGCCTTTGAAGGGTTGGGTCAAAACCTTTGATCCACCAACTTTAGATGAAGCCATCAAGAAAGCTAGGAGCATGGAGTTGGCAGCCCCAAGGCCTAAGTCTCATTCAAAACCTTTCAGCCATAAGAAAGATAAAAAGACTTTTTCAAATCTGCCTAAGAAGTTTCCACCAAGGTTATCTAAGGAGCTCAGAGAACAACTTAGGAAAGATGGAGTTTGCTTCACTTGTCGTGAACCTTGGGTTAAAGGTCACCGTTGTTATGGAAGAGGCAAAGCAAACCTAATGGAGGGCTATTCTGATTTCCGATTCGTCTGATCAGCATTACGAATCAGCAAGTAGTGAAGGTGAAGAAGCCCCAGAAGAGAAGCATGATGAGGCGGTAGATGGTAGTGCTTTTGCACAACTATCAAGTTTTCAGAAAAATGAGTCCTTTCGGGTTCATGGAGTAGTTAATTCTTAGAGGATTGTTGCCCTAATTGACACTGGAGCAACTCATAATTTTATTGATGAAGGATTGGTTGCTAAAAAGGGTTTGAAGACTGAGGAATTTGATGGTTTCAAGGTAATGGTTGCAGATGGTTTTACTATGTCTTGCACAAGGAAGATTCCTAACCTCTCTATGCAATTGGGAAATTATGAGATTAAAGATGATTTTTATGTGGTGGGAATTGGAGACATTGATGTTGTGTTAGGCATACAATGGCTGCGATCTCTTGGTGAGATCACATTGAATTTGCAAACTATGGAGCTTAAATTTCAGTCTAATGGAAGGAAGGTTGTTCTAAGAGGGATGTCAAATGGGGGCCCTCGAATTGTGTCCTTGAAGAGGATGGAAAGACTGATCTGTCACGATCAGGTTGAATGGGCTACTGAATGTTTGGTTCTACCAGCTGATCCAGTAGAGGAGAAAAGGCAATATCACCCTGATATTCAAGCCTTACTTTCAAAGAAGAGCAAAGTCTTCGGAAGCCTACCTCCTGGAAGACCTCCTAAAAGAGGTTCTAAGCATGTAATTGAATTAGAAGAAGGAGCAAAGCCCGTCATAACTACACCATACCGTTATCCAAAGAAGCAAAAAGATGAGATCGAAAAAGCCATCAAGGAGCTATTAGAGTCCGGTTTCATTAGACCAAGCAAAAGTCCTTTTGCTTCTACAGTAGTGCTAGTCAAAAAGAAAGATGGCACAATGCGTATGTGTGTTGACTACCGTGCATTGAATCAGAAGACCATCAAGAATAGATATCCTATCCCTAGGATTGATGAGCTTATTGATGAGCTCCATGGGGCTATGTTTTTCTCAAAGATTGATCTTTGTTCGGGCTATCATCAAATCAGAATGAGGGAGACAGACATAGAAAAAACAGCATTCAGATGTCACTTTGGGCATTTTGAATTTCTTGTCATGCCTTTCGGTTTGACAAACGATCCAGCAACATTTCAATCTTGTATGAACAAGATTTTTAGACAACAGTTGAGGAAGTTTGTGCTTATCTTCTTCGACGACATTCTCATTTTCAGTAAGTCATGGGAAGAGCACCTTAAGCATTTGGAAGAAGTGCTTAGTATTTTGGAGGCAGAATGTTTGTTCGCCAAGGAATCAAAGTGTGAGTTCGGGATGACAGAACTTTTATATCTTGGCCACATTATCAGTTCAAAGGGTGTGAAAGTTGATCCTGAGAAGATAAGAGCCATTCTTGATTGGCCAACTCCAAAGAATATTTCTCATTTGAGAGGATTTTTAGGGTTATGTGGATTCTATAGAAGATTTGTGAAAGGATATTCTCATCAAGCAGCCCCTCTCACAGATCTTACAAAGAAAAGAGCTTTTCTTTGGACTAAGAAGGCACAAGAAGTTTTTGATAAGTTTAAGCAAATCATGAGTACATGTCCAGTGTTGGCTCTTCCGGATTTTACAAAACCATTTGAATTACAGTGTGATGCTTCAGGTGAAGGTGTTGGAGCTGTTCTAAAGCAAGACAAACATCCTATTGTCTTCGAGAGCCGGAAGTTGAGAGGAGCAGAAAAAACTTACTCCATTTATGACAAAGAGATGCTTGCCATTATGCATGCTTTGTCTAAATTCCGTCAATACTTGGTGGGAAGTAAATTTGTTGTTAAGACTGACCACAATAGTCTTAAACATTTTATGCACCAAAAGGATTTGAATGAAAGGCAGCAGAAGTGTGTAAGTAAGCTCCAAGCATATGACTTTGACATTGAATATGTCAAAGGGAAAAATAACGTAATGGCTGATGCTCTTTCAAGAAGGCCTCATTTGCAGTCACTTTGTGAGTTATCAGCAGATTGGAAGGAGTTAATTGCTGTTGATTATGTTAAAAATCAGTTTGCAACCAGCTTGCTAGAAGGTCATTTGGTTGATGAAAGGTATAAGTTGGTTGATGGGATAATTTACTATAAAGATAGAATCTTTTTAGTGCATGAATCTAAGCTTAAAAAGAAGATTCTACAATCTTTTCATGATGTTCCCCTTGCTGGTCATCAAGGGATTTTCAAGACTTATAAGCAGATTCGTGAAAGATTCACTTGGAAAGGGTTGAAAGAAGAAGTCTTGAACTACATTAGAGAGTGTCCGATTTGTCAAAGAAATAAAAATGAACACTCTTATCCAGCTGGTCTGCTACAGCCCTTGCCCATTCCGAATCAGAAATGGGAAAGTATTGCAATGGATTTTATCACGGGGTTGCCCAAGGTGCAAGGACGAGATTGTATTTTTGTTGTGGTTGATAGACTAACAAAATTTGCTCATTTCTTTGCTATCACCACTTCATTTACAGCAGCTCAAGTGGCTGAGTTGTTTTTTAGAGAGGTCTTCCGTTTGCATGGATTGCCTAAAACTATTGTCAGTGATAGGGACAGCAAGTTCCTAAGTGTTTTTTGGCAAGAGATCTTCAAATTGAGTGGGACAATACTCACTCCAAGCACTAGTTATCACCCACAAACAGATGGGCAATCAGAAATTGTTAACAAATGGTTAGAAGGCTACCTAAGAAACTATGTTTCAGGATAGCAAAGAGCTTGGATTAAATGGCTTCATTTAGGATAGTATTGTTATAACTCTTCTTATCATATGTCAATTAAGATGTCACCTTTCATGGCTCTTTATGGTTATGAAGCTACTAATTTTGTTGATTTAGTGTTTGGTGATAGTAGAGCTCCACAAGCACAGGATATGTTACAACAGAGCCAAGACATCCTGAAATCTCTCAAGGAAAATCTGCAACAAGCTCAAAATCAGCAGAAGTTATACGCTGATCAGCAGCGTGTTGAGAGGTCTTTTGAAGTTGGGGACATGGTCTACTTGAGGCTTTAGCCATATAGACAATCTTCTCTCAAGAAAAGTGGTGCAGAAAAGTTGAAGCCACGTTTCTATGGTCCTTTCAAAGTCACCAAGAGGATTGGTGAAGTTGCTTATGAGTTGGAGCTTCCAGCTGAAAGCAAAGTGCATAATGTCTTTCATGTGTCACGCCTCAAGAAGGCACTTGGACACAACGTGGTGGCTACTTCAGAATTACCTCCATTGGATGAGGAAGGTCAGTTGGTGTTGATTCCTGAAGTAATTCTTGATACTAGAGAGCGTTCTTTGAGAAGGACAATCAAAGAATACTTGGTTAGATGGAGGAATTTGCCTATTGAAGATGCCACGTGGGAAGGAGAACAGATTTTGTTGCATCCATCTTTTCAGTTGCTTGAGGACAAGCAATCTCGAGGAGGGCGGACTATAATGTCCCCTTCTCATCAGTAATCTGTTCTGACACTCATCAGCCTATTCCGGAAGCCTGTAGGCGTGTATGAGGAAAAATTAGGGTTTCCAGTTCTGAGGGTCCTTGGCATTTTTGAGAGTTTACTATTTATAGTAAATTCTATTTTACGCAGTATGGAGTTTGTCAGCTTTCAGGGCTTCATTTTTAGTTGGAGCATCTCTTGCAATTCAAGTTTGGCTTTTAATGGTTTAATTTTGGAGAATCAAGGCAATTATGTTATTATTTGCAGTTGACCCCCTTGGCCTAGGAGAACAACTTTATGTTGTGTTTAAAAGGTGGGACTTGGAAGGGAGACGCCTTCATGAAGAATTAATTATATTTTATTTATTGCCTTTTTCCTTGGTAAAAGTGGACGCCACTTTTAAAAGAGATACTTTTAAAATAAAGTGAAATTCATAATATGCAAAAGGACGCCATCTTGAGAAGTTGATTGTTTTTTGGAAATTTGAAAAGACTCCTATGTCTTTTGGTGTGCTTTCTCAGGAATTTGAAGAGTTTTGTAAGCTTCTATTTAATGAAGGTTTTTGCTCCAGCTATGTATCCATTCATGTTATCATACTGTTATGCTGTCGGAATGACATTTGAACTCTTGCTTCGAGGATGCTACCTCCTAGCCATTAACCAATTTCGTGTTTGAAATACAACACCTAGTTGGACTTTGCTGCTTCTCATCCAGACTAGCAGATTTGTGCTCATAGTTGAAGTTTTGATGAAATTTCCAGATTTTGAAGTTGCTAATGCATCTACAGCTGAAAGTGAATTTTGATAGCAGCTCTTGGAATAAAATTTATTTGGTTCTGGGTACTTTTGCATTGCAATTGTTTGACAAGGGCGCCCCTTTCCTCCAAGTTTGAGATTTTATTTTGAAGTCTCCAATTTTTAAGTAAAAATCGCCCCTTCTCAAGGCCGTACCTTTCAGCTTGCATTGGGAATTGTGTCAGAAAATAAAGAACGAGTTTGGTTGTTGTTTCTTCATCCTAGCTTGGTCGCCTACCTTCCAGAAGTCCATTGCATTCAGTCTCATTCAATTTGGAGGTGAAATGAGTGAGTTTTGAATATTTCATTGATTTCCAATTTGCTGATAAGAAATTCCAGAACTCAGGATTTTATATCAAATTCATATGTTTTCCGTTTTTTATCATAATTCTATCATTGGAGAGCAAAGAAACATCATTGGAATTCATTCTTATCTTCTAGTCTTATTTCTCTATCATTGTAATACATGTTTTTGCAGTCTTTTGAATTGTAAGGTTTTGATTAGTAGTACTAATCCAACCTATGTTATTGCTGCAACTACTTGTTATATTTCCAATTAATTACCCCTGGACGGTTTACCGCTAGTGCGGAGAAATAACTTGTTCTATCATTGTACCCACTTTCAAGTGGTGAATCCCCACAATTCTGTGGATGCCCACCGCAGCGGACGAATTAGATTACTGTAGCTTCATGGCTGGTTATCCGCCTACTAGTTTCAATTTTAAGTAATCACTCCGTCATATGTTAGCACCTCACCCTCAGTGGGATCTTGTGTGCACATTCTTGACGTTGAGTAATTTCTTTCAAGTACTGTTCTTTAATTTCTCCGACATATGACAACACCTTTCCATCATTTGGATTGAGTGTGCATTCTTGGCGTCAAGTCTCTTTAAGCTTGGTTTTCAGTTTGATGCTAACGCTAATCCAGTTGACTATTGCTGGTTTATGTTGTGTAATTCCTTCGAAAAAATTGGTTAGCATATTTCACTTTGTATCCTAGAAAAAAACCAACATTGTTTCATCTTGTAGCCATCGAAAAGAGCTTTCCAAAGCTTCAAATTGGATGAAAAATGGAATCCATATGCAAAAGTTATGGCCATTTTGGTGAGCCTGGAGACTATTTTAGCATTTTAGAGCATGTGTCACACCTTTTGGCACTTTTGGCTTATCACTTATGTTGTCACACTAGCGTGTCAGCATGCACCTAAGGCACTTCTTACATTTTTCACTTAAGTGGCCAAAAGCACACCATTAGCATTTTGGCACTTCTAACAAAAAGTGTCATTTCATGAGCTTTTCCCTCAAAATGATTTTTCTTCTTTCTTATTTTTTCAACATCATTTTGATTTTTCACTTCACCTTGTGCACAAGCAAAGCATTTCTGACACTTTAAGCCCAGGTGACTTTTTCTAAACTTTGATCACACCAAGAAACTCAAGATCAAAAATCCATTTAACCTGCAAATTTCCATCAAAGTTGAACAAAATTGATCGTTTTCGCTGTTTGGCACCAGCTGGAGGATATTTTGGCATTTCTGTCCACTTCTGTTTTCAGGCCAAAATCTCCTCTGTTTGTTTTGTTCTTGATTTCTACCTGCATTTTAATGATAATGAAGAGATTTCACAGCATTTTTTCAGTTTTAAACAACATACAGGTCACAAAAATACACCAACTGCATCCTAAACAGCAAAAATTGTGCCAAGGGTGAACAGAATCATTTCAGAAAGGACACAACATATGTAAATTTTAATGATCAGATTGTATGCACAGAAATTAATTCAAATCAGACACAATAACACAGCAGATACCCTGGGAAAACCCTCCACTTGAGGGAGAAAAACCCAGCAACAAAGATCTCTCTTATCTATATAAATAATGGCAACAATTCGCTTTACAATGAGGCCAATCACAAGGCCAATATTCAGCACCTACACTAGATGCAATGACAGCTAATGATCTGCACTTCCTTGATATCTAAATCTGTCCTTGAAGAAATTCGCACTTGAATGAAGGAATGAACCAAACTTGCTTGATGATTAAAGGAGTGAAATGATCTTCTATATATACATATTGATAGAGAGGTCGCACCTCTTCAATAGATAGGTCGGCCATTATACAAAATATAATTACAAAGATAGGAGGTCGGCCTCCAATAAGAAATGCCTTTTCTATTTAGGACGCAACCAATAGAGAGAAAGTCGGCACACATAGAAACTAGTGCCAATCAAATTAAATCGCACCTCTTTATGGATAGAGGACTCTATAAATTAAATAGCTCTCTAGCTATTATTTAATTTATTTAATCAACAATAAATAATAGGCTGGAAGAATGCGACTGAAGCTGAATGTTATCATCAAAAACATACAATGCATTGCATATACCAATCATCTGACTAAATGAATTACAATGGATTTAAATACAGTTTGTCATGGCAAAAACATTAAATAGCCTTAGGCAACTAGAAAAAGAACCCTTCCACAAGCAGCTCTTATAAAACAGGAACAACAATCTGGTCAGTTTTGATTATCTTACTACTACAAAAAAAAGGGATTTCTTTGGTACAAATAAAAAGGTCTAATTTGGGAACAAAGATTCAATAATCACTATGAACTCTGTATGTATAAATGCCTCAACAGCAGTCCTAAGTGCTGTGATATAGTAAAAAGGTGGATTCATAAAGAGAGTGACCCAAAGTTCAAATCACCTCAGCAAACCAAGGAAGCCCATAACTTTGAGGACACGTGCAATAGCACATCCAGGATGGGACCTGTTCTTCCTAAAACCAATCAAGGCCCGGTGATCTCCTAATTACCCTCAATAAAAAGAATATATCAACAACAGTCTCAAAATGTGGATTCCCAAAGAACCCCTTTAGTGATGGCATCAAGCACCAGATTTGATTGCATCTAAACCAACAGAATATCTATTGTTTTTGTCAAGTTCTATGTAGTATTGAGTGTCGCTAGTGGTACAAAGGCTCCAAGACCAAAGAAAATATTAGCATGTTCCTGCTTATTGATTGCTAATATTTTTCCATTAAAAAACTGATTACTCGATGCCAAATTTAAGTAAATGAAAAACCAAACCATCCCTAGCAGTCCTCTTAATTTTTTGGGCAAATATTTGATTTTTTTTGCTCTTTAATGGATCTCATTTGGGCACCGTGCAAAAAAATCAATCTGCTAAGAATTTTTCAATTTTCTTTTTAGTTTCAGACATAAATGTTGAGGCACCAGAGAAGATGAATGTAATTTTCTAATTGTTTGTAAATATGGATTTAACGTTTTGTTTATATTTTTTATTTATGCATCATGCCAAAAAAATACAATCTGCTAAGAATTTTCTCTTTAGCAGCTCCTCATGTAAAAGGCTATAAAAATAAAAGGGTGGTTTCAGAAATAATGAATTTGTAGAGTCTCATTCACAGCAGAATATAAAGAAAAAATTAAATCCATTTTTACAAGCAATTAGATAACGTACAAGTTCACAAAAAGCAACAAGTATTTGGTTAAAATGTGAATCAAAAGGCATGGCTATGTAACTGCCTCCAAAATTGATTGTATTGGCAGTCAAACTATTATGAGGATGGACAGGTTCTCTGGATCCAAAAACAACATATAGGGGGGGAATAAATGGATTTAACTACCTTTCCCCAATGCCAATTAGTCCAATTTCCAATTTTTCTTTTCAGACTGTTCATTAACAGAATATCATTAAAAAATTTACAAGCACTTAGATTCTGAGTCCATGAAAGTATGTAAAAAGCAGCCAGTAATTAGTAAAATTGTTAATCACAAGGCGTAGCCATGGAACTGCCTTTGACATTGCAACTGTTTAAAGTAGCCAGTTTTATTATAAGAATAAACACTCTGAACCTTACCAAAATACAGAAGGGGATTAAATGGATTTAATTACCTTCCCCATTGCCAGTCAGCTCATTTTTGAACTTTTCAATTAAAACTTTTAAGGTAGCTTCATACAATGCTATGTTCACTGCAAACTTTTCAACAATATGACCTAAGTCAAAGAAAACAAAGACAAAAATTTAGTGTTGTGATGCACATGTCAGTATCACCCAAAGCAAAACAAAAATGAAGTCAAACAAAGTCTCATCTGATATGCATATTTTGAAAAAACTGAGCATTAATCTAAATCTATGTTACCAAATCTGCAGAAAAACCCTGCATACCCAGGTACAATCCGTTTGAGAATCGGATTTGAGCACAAAACGCCTGTGGAATTGGGCAGGATACATTTTTTTCCGGATGGATTTGTTTAGAGTTGTCAAGGAGCATACCTGGGCAGTTCCAACTTAGACAAGGTGTTTTCACAGCAATTCCAGTGGTGGACAAAAAATTCAATACCTTTTGTTTAACCTTTTTACCATAAAACATGTGACCAAAACCCTAAATGACTATTTTTCAAAGCATTTTCAACAGCAGTAGACATGGAAGAAAGGGTTGTTTGATCCAGTATCTGACGGAGTGGTTAACCCCTTCAGGTTGCATTCACCTGGCGGACTAGCTACCATTTCTCCCACATTTCTTCTCCGTGCTTGCTGTCATTATGTTTTTCGTTTTTGTTTAATCAAACTTAGGCTGCAGTATTATTCAAGTTTAGCTTTAATTTTTAGTATTTAATTTATTAAAATTTTATTAAATTTAATATCATTTATTAGTAATTATTAATCTTCTAATTATTTTCAATAAAGTTTATTGTATATTAAATTTAATTTATTGGTACATAATATGTTTGTAACTAAATTGATTATTTATTAAGTTTAATATTATTTATTATTCAATTATTAGTTTTAATTATTTATTTATGTATGAATGTCATATTAAGTGGTAGTATATTAGTTGGTTTTGAAATTTAGTTGTATGCATATATCTATACAAATCTGCTTCAATAAAATTCATGGAAATATCTTTCCATACTACAATCAGAATTATAAATGGTTATAGAGTGCCTAGAGTACAAACAATTTCTCCTCTTTGGCCTCAATACGCAGCACTTCAACAAAAAATATTTTAATATCATTTTTCATAACAACACAACAAAAATTGTGCTTTGTTCTTTGATACCCTCTTTAAGAAGCTCATTTACCCTGGGGAAGGAGATGCATGCAACTCCTGTAACAATTGGGTCCAAGGAGTAGAATTTGTAGAAAGAACAATTCACCCTTTGTAATGCAAGCACTGCCCATCCCATGTGTATTTAGGCTCAATTGTGGGATCAGTTGCCAGCTATTGAATTTGTGCATCCTACTACCATTCATATTGGATATCATGCGACCAATTTGGAGTTGGTAAGGTAATTAATATTCCCTGGTCTTTGAATTTCAGAGATAGGGCACCTGCACCTGCATTCTCCTTCCATTTTTTGTAAATAATTTCATAATCATAACCTAATAATTTGGTAACCATTTTTTGTCAATCTAGCAAAGAGACTCGCTATATAAGGAAGTACTTATGGCTATGACGATCTATCTTGATGTAGAAATGTCACCCCTACACATATGGGTGCCAATGATTCATAACATGAAGAATGGCAAACATTTCCTTCTCATAGGTAGATTTGACCAAATTTCTACTAGCAAGGTTCTACCAGCAAGTGCCTTGCTAGTAAATGACAAGGGTCTTCCTTCTTGTTGGTTGAATGGGGTAAATTACTTAACTAATTCCCTTTTAAGTCCTTTTCACACCTTGTTAGTTAAGTTTACTTAGGGTATTTACTTTTTGTGTCTCAAGCCATATGATTATAATAAGTGTCATAATCCTATTTTGTCTTATATCACCCTTGCGTTATATACAAGGGATTTCTTGTACATTAATCAACTTGTATAAATATAGCATTTTTCATTGCCTCTCTCTTGTGCGGAAAGTTTTTTGGTATTGTAGAGTGTTCTTGCTCCTATTAATCCTCTTGGTGACTTCAAAATGGTATCTAAGCTTTGAATGTGCAAGCCCCTTGGGGAGATTCCGCCCAGAAGTTTCATACATTGCATCCTAGATCAAATCTAACCTCATGGTTGAGTCCAAAAGATCCAAATGTTTATGGAATCATGGATCAATAATAAGCTCAATAGACTTTGGTGACAATCAAAGGGAGAGGTGTTTCTAAGGTCGTCATAAATTCTGCCTACCAAATCTATAGCAATCTAAGGGACATTAGCAAATGTTAAATGACAAACCACCTAAATTCACAAATGAGTTTGAATATTTTGCTTATAGGAACAACTTATGAAACCATGGAGCTCATAGGATTGCATTTATTTAATAATTTGTTATATCACATTGCGTAATGCACTACACCTAAGCAATTATGGGGCAAATTTGATGATTTGTTTGGCAGTATTAAGGAGTTATGTGTTTAACAATTAGGGGTAGATTTGACATCACTCTCTCTAGATGAATTTCCTTCTATTGAAGACTTTCTTGTGAAGTTCAAATTGATATTGTCATAAATGAAAGGTTGAGGATGTGATCAAACTGATAAATATTGTAACTTCTTGATTTTGTCTAAGTTGAAGGGCCCATTTCTGGTGTTTTCATATTTTCTATTCTACCATGGATGCCTTAGGGATTAAATTTAAGATGCCCACCTTTGAGTTGTTTTGTGAGTGTCTTACTTGGGGAAGAGGCCAAGCTAATTCAATTGGTTGCACTTTCTAGGTCTAAGAGTCAAGCATTAATGGTTCAATCGTCCAACAGCAAAGGTAGTGATAAGGAGAAGCCTAAGATAAAATCTACTTCAAGTGGTGAGCTTCCATCCAAACTAAATTTGAACAACAATGAGAAATCTACACCTCCATCCAATTCTTCTTACACCTCCATCCAATTCTTCTACATCCAATGAGTCTCCTTCCCATTCTTCTACGTCCAATGAGTCTCCTTCCCATTCTTCTAAGTTTAATAAGTCTACCTCCAAGACAAAGAAGTCAAATGATCCTTGCTCTTTTTCTAGCAAGCTTGGTCATGACGATTCCAAATGTTGGCAAAGATTAGAGGCTTTGGCGAAATCCATGCAGCAACATAAGATTTCTATCTCCAAGCCCTCTTCCACAGGTAAAGGGGAATCCCTTTTTCTATCTCCATGAATCAAGTGCTTCTCACCATTTGACCCATTATCATGATCTATTTTGTTCACTTTCTGATAGCAGTACTTCTCAAATTATAGTGGGAGACTCTTCACAATTTTTTGTTTTGGGATCAGGTATAATATAGTTGGCCAATGAGTACATCAATGATGTGCTCTTTGTTCCAAAGATTTCTATTAGCCTATTTTTTGTCTATTAGATTTAACATTCTAGTGAGGGAAATAAAATTGAATTCACACCAAATGATGTAGTTATTTGACAGCTACAAGACCTTGAGATGGTTGTTGCTACTAGGAGTGTTAATAATGGATTCCTTTTGTACAAGTTTGATGGGTTTGAGTTTTCTTGAGGGTCATCCCTCATTACACATGTCAATTCTTGGCGCAGACTTTCACATGAATGGGGTCATTTGAATTATAAGTATCTTCAACAATTGAGCACATAGGATTTGATGATTGGTCTTCCCAAGATTTCTTGAACTAAGGGAGTTTGTCAAGGTTGTGGCCTTGACAAACATCATTAGGAACCCTTTTCCAAGGGTAAGGCTTCTCATGCCAAGGTACCCCGCAAGTTGGATCATAGTGACCTTATATCATTTCTGAATCCATTTTTAGGGGTCAAGTATGTGTTCACCTTTATTGATGACTTCTCAAGACACGTATCAATATACCTTCTAAAGTACTAAAGTGAGGTTTTTACCACTTATAGGACCTTCAAAGCATTTGTGGACAAGTAGCTAGATCTTTTTTTAACAGATATACACAAATAATGGGGGATAGTATGTGTACTAAGTATTTCAAGATTATTGCAATGAACATGGTATTCAACATTAACACATTCTATACACTCCTCTATAGAATGGTGTGGCTGAGAGGAACAACAAGACTCCACAGGAGATAGCCAATTGAATGATTTAATTAAGTCTATGGCACCCACTTTTTGGGTTGATGTAGTCACTCGTGCTAACCACATTTGGAATTGTATGTCCCACAAGGCAATGCAGAATATGACCCCCCAAGAGGCTTGATCCCATGTCAAGCTTGATGTTTCCTTCTTCAAAGTATTTGGTAGTGAGGCTTGGGCATTCATTTTGGATGGCAAGCATAAGCCTATGGAGAAGAGTCAACCTTTGATTTTTCCGGCTATTGTGAGGATGTGAAAGCTTACAAGTTGTTTGATCCTATCACTCAAGATGTCTTCTTTTGGGGAGATGTCCAATTTGATGAGCACTTCAAATAGATGGATAGATCATCACCCACTTCTTCATAACTACCTCATCTACCTTCTTCATCACTTGAGGACACTTTGCTTCTTAAGGTTGATGATGATGATGATGATCCTGATCCACCACCTCTTGGTGCACAACCTTTGCTTTGTTGTGTTTGCACCACTCTTGAAGATGTTGGACATTTATTTGGAGATCTTATATATTCTCATGGCACGCATTCATAGATAGTAAGTGTCAATCTTTTGAGTAATGCACTTTTAGATGATTCTCAAAGGTTTTCAAATGTCACAACTATTCCAAAGTGGTATAGTGTTATGGTTGAGGAGTATTCTTCTTTGATGAAAAATCACACATGGGATCTTGTACCTCTTCCCAAGTGAAGAAAAATATTTCAATGCAAGTGAGTGTACAACACCAAATATGTAACAAATGGAACCATTGGTAAGTAAAAGGCACATCTTGTGGCTAAGGGGTTTTCACAAGTTGAGGGCATTGATTATTTTGAGACCTTTGCTCTTGTTGCCAAGATGGATTCTATTCATTTTGAACTCACAAGGATGGTCAATTTATCAAATGGGTGCAAAGAGTGTCTCCTTGCATGTGATCTTAATGAGGAGATCTACCTAGAGTAGCCTCCAAGTTTTGTGTAGAACTCTTCACTTGTTTGTGAGCTTTGTCATTTATTATATGGTCTCCAACAAGCCCCTTGTGATTGGTATGAGATGATGGGTAGCTTCTTGCTAGCTTCTAGTTTCTCCTATTGCAATTATGATCCAACAATGTACACTCAAAAACATGGGGAGGATCTTTTGATTCTTGTGTTGTATGTGGATGATTTGACTATCACTAGTAGTTCAACCTCCATGATCCAAATCATCTAGAGAGCATTGATGAAGCAGTTTCATATGATAGATCTTGGACTTCTGCATTTCTTCCTTGGTCCTCAACTTCTTCAACCTTATGTGGGGATTTCCATTGTTTAGGAGAAGTACGCTCTTGGTTTGCCTTAGAGATTTGGCATTGTTGATTGCAAGCTTTCCCTCACTCCATTTCAATCAAGGTTTTCACTATCTACCGATTTCACTGCACCCATAATTGATGCTACATTGTATCAACAATTGGTTGGCAATCTTTTGTATTTGAAACATAATCATTCTAATATTTCCTTTGCAAATGGACTTGTCTCTCATTTCTCTCAAGAGCCTCATGAGAATCATTGGAAGGCAGCCAAATGTAGCTTGAGGCATATCCAAGGCACATCATATTTTGGCGTTCACTGCAAATCAAGAGCTTCTCAAATTGTGGCTTCACTAAATCAGATTGAGCCAATGATGTTGATGATCAAAAGTCTAGATCCTGTTTTGTTTTCTACCTTGGTTTTGGTCCAATTGTATGGACTTGCAAGAAGCAAACAACTATTCCATTAACATCTAAAGAGGCTAAGTATCAAGGTACAGTTTTGGCTAGCAAAGAGATTCTTTGACTTCAATATTTGATGACCAAGTTTGGATTTCCTCTTGATCACCCCACTACTCTTTGGTGTGATAATCAAAATGCCCTACACATTTCACACAACCCAATGAAGCATCAATAGACTAAGCATATCAAAATCCACATGCACTTCATTCAACAACTCATCCAAGATGCCTACTAAGGAGAAAGTTGAGGACATCTTCACTAATCATTTGGCATCACCTCATTATCTTCACTTGCAATCAATGCTTAAGGTGGAGGAAGTTGTCATTGAGGGGTCATCTTGAGTCTTTCCTTTAATTGTACCATATTTTCATATTCTCTCTTTTGGAGAGTTTTTTCCTACAACTTTTCTCCTTTTCACCATTTGTGAGAGATCTTTTCCACATGGGTACCTCATTAGGCCTTATTGTTGAGACCCATCTTTGAGACCTTTCCTCTTTTCTTTTTCCTTCCTAAGTTGCACTTCAGGGGGGGTGTTGGTGTGAACAGGGTAAAATAATTGATTCCCTTTTAGGTCATTTTCACACCTAGTTAGTTAAGTTTACTTAGGGCATTTACTTTTTGTGCCTCAAATCATATGATTATGATAAGTTTCATAATCCTATGTATCCCTTACCATAATATACAAAGTTTCTTATGTACATTAGTCATCTTGTATGCATCGAACCATCATTGGCATATAACACTTTTTGAAAAATTTGGCATGGCATGTTTGAGAATGCCAAAGGCAAGCTCTACTAGTTTGAACCATATGAAAGCATTTTTTAACATTCTCATTAGAGGTGCTGCAATTTTTTTGTAGCCTTGGAAAAATTTGCAATAATAATCTATGACCTAAAAACCTTCAAAAACTTTTAAGAATCTATGATTTGAGCTAGTTTTGCATGTCCTCAATTTTTTTGGGATCAACCTTGACACTTTCAACATAGACAATATTGCCAAGACATTCCACCTCTATTGTACCAAAAGTACACTTAGTGCTTTGAAAATAACTAATTTCCTGATAATAGTTGCAAAGTATAGTCCAAGAGCATGAGACGTTCTTCCCAATTGTAAACAAGCATGTCATCAAAAACACCAATATGAATTTCCATAGAAATGGCTAGAAAATGTAGTCCATTTGACTCTAGAATGTGGATGGTGCATTTGTGAGGTGAAATGGTATCACCAAAAAATTTTAATGTCCTCATGACTACAAAAAGTTGTCTTAGAGATATCTCCATCCCTCATGCAAACCTTATGGCAGCCAAAGCATAAATCAAGCTTGGAGAAGAAACAAGCCCTACGCAATTCATCTAACAATTCATAATGACAAGCACAAGGCACTTGTCCTTCATAGTGAATTTACCTAACTCATGATAGTGAACCAGGAGTATTGGGGAGGAATAAGAGCTAACCCTCAACTAAATGACCCTAGCATCAAGCAACTCTTGCACAATCTTCTCAGTTTCAGTTGTTTTGCATATAGGAGTGGCAATATGAACAAATGTTTGGTAGCACTAATTTGATTGCATATTTTTGTGAGCATTGAGGCAATAATCTTTGGGGTACTGCAAACAACTATGAATGTTTGTTAAGTAAATGCAAGTCCAAAGATCTCGTTCACTCATTCGTTGTTGTCATTTGCATAGCAAAAAATTGATCCATGACTCTTCAAGTCCCTTTTTTTATTAGCTTTTTTATGTGATGTTAATATAGAAGGAAAAAAATTGCCAAAAATGGTTAATAGCCCTACTTTCACCATTATTTGGTCGCCAAGATCTCATAAGGGCAAAGTGAGAGCATATAGTGGGTAGTTGCAGAAAGCCACTAAACTATTGCTACCAGTGCACAAGGCAACCCCAGAAAGAGCTACCACTTCTTAAGAACTTGCCTACAAGTATTATCAACAAAAGCAATAACATGCAAAAAAGAACACAATGCTTGGAAATAGGTATAAATCTATTTCTATTGATGAATCTAGAACAAGTATACAAGCCTCTTTGAGGGGGAAACCTCCATAAGAGTAAATCTCTGTTACAAAATGCAAATCCACGAAGATCTTTTCATTACAACATCAATATAAAGACCTCGCCAAGAGTGACTTATGAGGTACAACCAATGTGGGATAAATCCACACATAACACAAACTCATCACGTTATTATAACTTCAAGTGATGCATGTGGGATTAATCCACACAATGTATTAATAAATATTACCCAAACTATGTGTTACATCCCTTTTGTCTTGAACCAGATTATGACAAAGAAATTATCGTCGTTATGTTAGTTGTGATTAACTACCTTTCATGAGAATGTGAAATTGGGAAAAGAATTTTAAAATTAATTGGTTATAACTGTAATTATGGACGATTGCCTTACATATGTTCATAGTGAAAGTGTTGAAGAGTTTTAATTTTATTAAATGATATCGAGAGTGGTCTAACCCTATTCCTTTGTCAAGTGGTTGCAAGATTGTCAACACCAGAGGGAAAGGGAAATATCATCAGGAGGGGTCATAGTCTATAAAGGATCAAATTATCATCAAGCCACGAGTAGGTGAAAAGTGGCTACATTGAAGTCGTAACCTTGGGTATTTCTCACTTAATAAAATAAATTATAAAAACAAGTCAAATTAAATTAAGCATCATCGTACTCCTTAGAAGTTATGTAATTAACTTTATGCGCACTTTGAGAGTTAGTTATGTATTTAAACGAAATATATTAAAGATAATATTATCAGCAACCCTAAGTCCGATGATTAAATTTATTAAAGTTAATAATATTAATATCAAATTTCTTGTTGCCATTCTGCCCTTTGTTTTTGGATCGGAGGTTTCAAGACGATTTTCCTTATTATCGCAAGCTTACTCTCCTTTCATACTTCTTCTTCATTCATTCTTGGCTAGGACGCAATCATCTTTTTCTTGGCATTCAGTTGAGGCTTCCGCATCCTTGTCTTGGCTTTCTTCTTTGATTATTGAGCCGAACGTCATTTTGTTGTTTCCTCATTCCAAATTCTTGGTCGACAAAAGCATTTGTATTCACACAAAGTTCTTTTCCACAGCAATTATCTTGACAGGAAGGTAAATCTTTATTTTGTAGCCATTAGCAAGATCGTTAGTGGAAGACGACAAGGGTATGATCGAGTTCAAACATCTTATCAGGCACGAGATGAGTACCATTTAATTTGATATATCTTTTGTATTTCAAGTCTTTACTTAAATTCAAGAATTCGTTAAGCATTGTTAGCAATTCTTTGTTATCGATGTCCTGAATGAAGTGTTATGTCTTCAATCCATGTGAAATCTCAGAGTCATGATCTTCGAAATGTTTGTCCTTTTGAGTTAGGAATCTGTCATGTTTTCAGCCTGCACTCGATTTAAAGCTATTAATCAGATTTGAACCTGGCTTGTTTTATGAGCATACACCCGAAATGCCTGTGAATCATTCCGACTATGTATAGGATGAAGTCTTCATCTTACTCTGTTTTTATTCCGAACCTAGTCAAATCATTAGCTTTATGTTGTCTTCATTTAAATGGAGTCTTTTTACAAACTATAGGAATCATTCTTGTACTATCAAAATACTATCATTCTCTTCTCTGTAAGAATGAATAGAATTTATTACCTTTGTTTGAGAAGGCACAGAGATTAGTGCCGAATTGTAAAACCTCATTCTCTCATCTGAAAGTCAGTAATTAATTCCTATTCCTGAATGTGAAGAGAAGAAATATGAATTAAGCCTCTAATAATATAAACACTTTGAATTAAGAATTTAAATGTCGAGCAAGGGTGAGAGTGTTGATAGCACGAGATACGTGCTTGTTATTAATAAAATCCTTGGCCAAGGTTATGATGCTTAGATTAAGCATTTGTCAGCTATCAAGAACCAGATATACCCCTGGTCAGAGTGATCATTCTTGTTAGGAGTTACCTATAGTGAAGGATCAACCAGGTAGTACAGGTTCTTAACACCAGGCTTAGATGGCATGATGATAAAATGTGATCCTATATTGATTACCCTCGTGAAGGGTCGGGTTTCTTCAGTTGAAAGTACATGGGAGACCAGTAAGTCTTTGGTTGGGAGGAAAAGCCCTTGATGATATTTCTTTTTGCCTTGATGATAAAGTCTTGCTCAAGCATTCCAGCAGGAAGCCTTCAAATTGTACTTTCTTGTAACTCTTCTCTCTCTTAATTTCAGTTATAAATACTTTAGCATGTTATTTCATAGTTGTAATTAATGCTCTTTACGTTTTGAAAGCAAAGAAAAGTTAGTTATTATTCTACTTTGATTTCGATTATATGTATACAATTAAATGTTTTCTTTTCAGCAAAAATTGAAAACTAAAAGTTAGTTGATGAATTGATTATGATGTAATTAATTTCAAATTGTTTATCTTCTCCGTTCAAAATTGCAAGGAAACCCTAGGAAGAAAACTAGTTAGTTACTTTTCAGCTGAAACTGGTAGTTAGTTTCCATTCTTAAACTGAAGATTAGTTAGAGTGTTACACTATGACTATTACAATGTTCGAAAAAAAAAAGTTTAGGACATTAGGTTTCAACACAACAGTGGCACCACATTTAGAAAAACCCCATGGCTTTTCACTTTCGATAAAATACCAAACCTGAAGAATAGACAAAAAAACTAAAACAGTAATAAATTGGTTACAACATAAAAATGATTTAAGTACTTATTTAGTAAAATAACATCTATCAATTTAGGGATGTGATGAAGCAATGTGAACTTGAATGCAATCGGCATGTAGGGTGTGAAGACACAAGGAAGCCAAAGCAAGGCAAGAATCGCAATGTGGAGAGAATTTTTTTCAACAAGTAACAACACTCATTCCAGCCTAAAACTATTTTAAGAGAACCTCAATGCATTGAAAATGTCTTAGGAAACATTATGACTAGAGCCAATTCCATTCTTGTCAAAAGAAGACAAACTCACATCATCATAGGCAATCAAACTAGGGTTCCAAATCCACCTAACACTAATATCAATCTGGCAAAAACTTCAGTCAACTCAAAAACAAATCATCTTAGATCCTTTGTTGTTATCAGAAAATTTGCAAATTAGTGGCTAGTGAGAGAGAATTTAGAAATATGGGTGAAAACCCTTGGAATGATACACACCAAACCACTTTTATACCTTGAGGCTTCTTCACAATCCCATGCTCGTCTAAAGAAGATATAGATAAATTTCCTTAGGGTTCTTGCCTAATGGATGGCACTTGATTGTTCACACAAGAATGGGGGCCAATTTTGACACATTACCGTGAAACAGTGAGTTTGCCCTGATCTATACATCTATATAATCTTCCTTCAGAATATTGGGATGTCTCAGTCTTAACCAAGCCTTGCTACACTCCTGGCAAATTTGAAGGGGCAGATGAAAATGTCAAAGAGGAGGAATCTAGCATTTCTACCCACTTGTGTGTTAAGATCAATTTCTCTAAACCCCTTCCAAAATCCATTTCGTTAGAGGCCTCAAATGATGAATGGTTCTCCCAATCCTAGATGTTATCACTAGCTAAAACAAGACCATACGAAAAGTTCAAGTGATGACTTGTCAAAAAAGGAATCCACATTTTCCCAAGTCGAGAACTCTCTAAACTCCACCAAAATTTGCTAAATCCCTAAGTTCGGGGAGATATTAAGCTATCTCTCAATCAACCAAAGATGAAAATTGGAGAGGAAGATCACTCTATCCCACCTTGGAAGACATCTCTAATGAGCCATTGTACTCAGTTGAAGGTCTACAAAAAGAGCCTCCACTCGATGCTTCCATCCACCCACCTATTAAAAGTCTTGAAATATTTATGTGACATGATTGGGGAAAAAGAACAAAGGATAACATCCCAAACTTCTCCAAAGATGCTGAATGGACCTAGATCTAGAAAGCTCAAATGAAGATGTGAAGGAATTTATCTCCAATGTTATCTTAAAGATATCTCAAAGTAAGATGCAAAATTCAAAAGAAGAAGGAAATCTAGAAAACATATTTTGTAAAAGAGATTTGAAATTGGATTCAAACATTTTAACCTACGCCACTCCAAACCCTAAGTACTCTTTTTTGTTATAATAGTGAATTAAAAGATTTTGAACTAGGAATGTACACATATGAATAACAGACACTAATCGAGTGCCTAATCGTAGGGATAGCTTAAATGGAAATAATTCAAAAAATATATATACACTTGCAAATCGAAGATCTAATTGGAATTGGGTTTAGTTTTTATTGCTAAAGTTATTAAAGAAATAAGTCAATTGATTTTGGTAGTTACTTTTGTAGGGATCGCCCATATAGTGACAAAGAAGAACTTGATGATGAATCAAATAATGACCAGTATGACATAAAGGACTCTTTCATAGTTGATGAAGAACTAGTATGTTTTGGTATTATTATTGATATGTAAATGTTTGTTCCTCATTTCATTTTCCCCAATAGAACTTCCATTGATGGGGAAAAGTATTGCTCCATATTAATAATGTTATTATATCATCTAAACTTGTTTAGAAAAGATCCATTATCTTTTAGACATTGTGAATAAAAGAAATGCAAGAAGATGGTTTTGAAGTTGATCAAGGCTTGCTATCAAAGCAATTCCATTATCCTTCTCCTTGAATAACCAATTGAAAGTGAACATATGAAGGAATTGGTTTTTAATCATGATGAGGTCATCAAGTATTCAAAGCTTAAATCCAAGACAGCAACCCTGTCCACTTGGACTCGATATAGCCTCAAGAGGCAGGCTTCAAAAGCACAGTTGTTCATACCAAATGGAATAATCAAAGCTGCTTCTCTTCCCCTCCATTTTAGCCACCAAGTTTCCACGAATGATTTTTGTATCCCAAAAATTGCAGTTTAAGGCTCCCATTTGCATTAAGATGATCTACTTGCTGAATTAAATGCACTATTACAATTTCAGAATTGTTTTATACATGAACCTAAAACATTTGATGATTGTATTTAACTTGTCTTTTCCATATATAGAATGGAATCTACACTAAATCCCATTATATAGATGGATGAAATATTATGTTATTACACCTCAGGTAGAATCCTTCTAATATGTAGGATAGGAAAAGAAGCGTTGTGTTAGGTTGTTAACAATGCAAGAAAACTATGGAGGAAAAATGGAGGGCACACACATTGTCTGATAAAGTGCCTTAACGAAATATGATCTCACTGTCAATACTCATTGTTGGAAGGCTCAAAATGGAATTAATCTCAGAGGCTATCCTATCATCTTACTAAGACCGAAAAGATAGCAACAGCCTGTTATTCTTGAATAATTTGAATTCTTATGTCTGACAAACGTTGGTTTGCATTTAATAACTAAGTCTTAAAGAAAAAGCTTATTTCAGTCCCAGTATTAAGGTGACCAAACTAGTAAAAGTCAACAAGCTTGGAAGAAATTTAACGGTTGATTTATCTTTCCCTTGTATATGTGAACTTTTATGAATGACTTAGCATCTGCTTTTAAGGGTGAGTCATTATGCAACTACATTTTATTGAACCACATATGTAATTTTTCAATGAGATCATACTTTCAAACAAGGAAAGATATTAGTTAGTAGAACCTTACTAACGAGCAAGCATAATTAATCAACATCATTTGATTTAAATTTTACATCAATAGTGAACCATTGACTAGTTGCATAAGTGCCTTTATATGCAAATGGATATTATTTATTACACTAGTAAAAGTCAAAAATTTCAGATAAATTCAATAGCTTATTTCTCTTTCCCTTGAATATGTATCTTTTGTGAGTGACCGAGCATCTGTTTTAATGGTAAGTCCTTATGCAACTCAATTTTATTGAACCACATATGTAATTTTTCCAAAAGATCATATTTTCAACCAAGAAAACAAATTAGTGAGTAGAAACTTACTGGCAAGCAAGCTTAGTCAATCAGAGCCATTTGATTTAAATTTCACATCAATTGTACAGCGCCATTGACTTCTTCCATCAGAGCCTTTTATTATTTCAAAAGCCTCCAAATGCTTTGAAAATGAAGACATAAGGTCCCCTGTTGTTACAAAATCACAGCTTACTATACATATCGACATTAAAATGTGGCTCTCCAACAAAGGAAGTGGAGACTTACATCATTTGAAATCAGATCCTCACAAGGTGGAAGATTTAGGGTGATAATCTTGAAGAAAATGAGATAGAGAAGACCTCAGTTATGTTAAAAACGTGATAATATGTCTTTGGGCAGGAGCCTAAACTTATTAATGAATATGAAGAGCAGTAATAGAACTCCAGCAAACTCGCACAGCCAAAATTAGGTGATGTCTATCCAACATTCTGGATGTACATTGACCGTATTTATTAATTAATTGAAATTCAAAATCATGTTATATTCTGAATTTCAATTAATTAACAAATATGGTCAAATGTGCATCTAGAATGCTGCATAGACAATACACCAAAATTACAGGTGCCACTTGGCTAGCTTAGAAAACACACAAAATAATAATTATTAATGCAAAGTCACCGCTGCTAGTAGGCAGGACAACAAAATAAGACTACTGCTTTTCCCTCAATTTCCATGAGGTTATTAACTTGCCACGAGGCTGCCACTCTCTTATTCTGGGACGACCCTAAATTTGAAATTGGATTCAAACATTTTAACCTGTGCCACTCCAAACCCTAAGTACATATAACTTATTTATTTACTTTTTCGGCGGTCATTTCAAATAAAAACTAAGTATTATCCTGTTCTAGGTTCACTTCAGCATATCATCAAAATCCCATTAATAACTAGCACTTGTAACTTTAGGAGGTGCAAGGGATGCGCCGATAGGAAATTCAAAGGAATGCTATCATTATTATTTTTGTTGAAGTAACATAGACATGCGATTTCAGAAAAGAATGTAATAATATCAAAAGCATGTTGGCACCTAATTGTACCACTAAGTCCTAACTAGGTAACCAACCATGTGAGAGAAAGTAACCATATGGAAAACCAAGCTGTTAGTCATTTATTTAACACAATCTTTTAAAACTTTAGTCATTTTTGTGGCACGCCAATCACTTGCCTTGTGATGTTTGGTCTTTAAAGTACAAGAGCCAGTATAATGACACAAAACCATGAAGAAATGTGCCATACAATATATAAAGTTTGTGAAAATGATGTAATAAGTTTAAAATTTGAAGATGGTCTGATCTTGACTAATCACTCTATGTGAAAATATGATATATCTCTATTGCATTTACAACAACCATAAGAACAAGGAAAACAAAATAAAGAAAAATTTAAAACGACCATAGATAAATCATAAAACCACAGAACCAACGACTTCATTTAACAGATAACAACATAATTGTTTTAGAACGAAATAGAACACAACAGCAAATGATCTGGCTGCATACAGATTCCAAAAAAAAGAAAAAAGAAAAAAAACTCAGTGAAACCATAGCAAGTGATTTACCTCAAGATCCTGCACAACTTGTGATGTACTTGTCAATGATGCCAACAAGGAAAAAAGGGAAGAGTTTGCAAGAAAAATATTATGGAACCCTACCAAAGCAGAATTAGTAAGAAATTGATATGAACCAAAACCATCTCACTAGAGCTGCTGCTTCAATCTGTTCACAATAAACGAGGGTTTTAGAGCTACTATATTCTTGAGCTCAAGACAAGATTTTTGCAGCCTTTTAAACAAAAACATTAGTTGTGAGTTCAAATGTGTTTTAAGGCATGAAGCAAGGAATGTTTCAACTAACTGAAAGTTGTTTTTCCTGGTGTGAGACAACTTTCCACCATCATATTGCAATACATTTGCTCAACCGTCCTCTTTGTATAAACTCCATACCACATGCTCACCTCAGTTCATAGCCCCTATTTTGCAAAGTGTTTACAAGATTCTCTTGGCCAAGGCAATAACATCAGCAAGAACAACATGGTGGATGCTACGTCGCTACTGTCTTTAGGTTTCCACTTTCCAATGCACAACTACAATATTATTCTTCAATTCTATATTGGACTTTCTCTTCTGAAGCACAATTATGGCAAAATTCTTAATAAAAATTCAAATTCTCAAACCAGATAAATGAGTCTTAGGTTTTCACTTTCCAAAGCACAATTGCAGTTAAATTCCACAATACTATAAGCTGGTTATGAGTGTTGAAATCTCAGGGCCAACAGTTACATAAAAAATTCAAGTAATAGACCAATGAATCACAATTATGGTTAAAATTCTAGAGCTAGAAATGTGAATTTTCACTCTTCCAATGAACAACTAAAGTTAAATTTGTTCAGCTATAGATGTAAATCACAGATTTCAAACTTCTAAAGCACAATTTCAGTTTAAATTACTGGTCTAAAAAGATTATTCCCAATCTTTTATTCTTGTCAAGCATAATCACAGTTATAGATTGACCCAGTGGTATTCGTTCCTACGTACAATCTATTATCTACAGATTGACCTGAGCCCTATTTTTTTTATTCTGAGCGAAGAGTAAAGTGCTTATATATTGCCAGAGCGTGGGCTCAGTCCGGCTAAAACTCTATCCTCCACCCCCTATCCTCCATTCACTCTTCTTATCGCTTGATTATTTACTTCCCTCTGTCCAACAGGAAACTATTGTCTACTAGAAAAAATGTAGAAACATAGACTAGATTCCACAAATAAAAGTCTACAAGGGTTTACAGAATACCTGAAATTGCCGCAAATTGAATTAATGTGTATGCAACGGATTTGCTGCTTTCAAATACCCTGCAAAAAAAGGAGTATGGATAAATTTGACAGGTGTAAAGCCCTGCACATTTTCAAAGAAAGAAATACAGTAATCCAACTTTGCGAAGCATTCTAGCCGAATGCCTACAGAAGCCTGCAGAAAACTTATTTTCAAAACAAATGAAGATAGTAATCTACCTTTGCGAAGCATTCTTGCCAAATGTCTGCACAAGCCTGCAAAAGGAAAACTTATTCTCGATGTGTTACGGTCTTGCATCCACAGTTATAGTGGGAAAAAAGCTCTTCTTAGAGGAATATTTGCCATGCAAAGCTAATTATTTAATGGAAAGTAATACGCGACTTTAGGGGAGAGGACCACCTTGTTCTAATAGTTGTTATAGTATTTGTTGATTTAATGGTCAATATTTTTAATAATATTAGACCAATGGTTGTGACTTTAAAGTTGTTAGTGTTAATGATCACTACCCATAATTGAATGAAATGTATTCATTAGATTTAAAAAGTGACAAATCATGTGAACACCAATAAAATATTATTTACTACAAAGGTATGGTCTCACTTTTTTTTTCAGTCTTTTTGGACACCTCAACAAAAAGCATGTTGATGTTGCATCATATTTGATGATGTCCCTCAAATCTTAGTTATAACTAGGGGACTTGCCAAGTAAGCTACTTAAAAAAACATTTACAGGAGTGATTTGAAATTTTCACATAAGATTTTGAAAAGCGTGAAGTTAGGGTGCTCAAATATCGAGTCCTCCCCTATATGTTTGTAAGGGTGAAAGTTCATGCCTCTCACTTTCATCCTTCACTTTATACCATTTTTTTGTGGCAACACATTATTTTGGTTGATTTGGCGCTTTTTTATTTAACAAATAAAATTAAATTTATTATCAAATATTATTAATATTATATTTTTTTTTTTAAGTTAGCTAGATGGCGTTTGCGTGCTCTGCAAGCCGAGCTAGGGCGACCGTGCCCTAGCTTGTTCTCTGTGTGTTGCTCGCTTCTGCGTTGTGGGGGGGGTTTTTTGAAGCTATCGGGGCTGTGGTGGTGGGGTTTTTTTTCTTTTCTGGAGGCCTTCTTGCTACTGTTTGGGTGGCTTGTGGGTGGAAGGGTTTTGATCCTGCCCTTGGGGTCTTTTCTTTTTTCCATTTCTTGCTAAAGTGTCCTGGGGGTTTGCATGCCTGCTGGGGATCTTGTTTTTTGCTATGCCGGGTGGGGAAACATCTGGGGTTAGCCCCAAATTGGATTTTCGTTCAGCATTTGGTTCGAAGCCTTCGGCGCATGGAGTGAATGTTTTTGATAATACGCTGTTTTCTTCAGAGATGGAGATGAATGATCTAGGATCGGTTAATGGTTCCCGAATTACGAAGATTAATGGGTGTTTGGAAAGATGCAAAGAGCGACCGAAGCTGATTATCCCGATGGAAATGCTTGCAGATGATATTGAATACTATTCAAGGCACTCTTTTTATTGCAAGTTCATGGGTTTGAGAGTCTCGCTGCATTTTTTGGAATCCTGGGCTCAACGGACTTGGATGCCGGAGGGGGAGATGGAGATTAGGCTCCTTGCGAACAACTTTTTTATGGTCTCTTTTGATTGCATGGCAGATCGGAATAAGGTCTTCGAGGGTGGCCCCTATTTTTATAACCAGGTGGGTTTGTTTATCAAGCCATGGCATGCTGGCTTCAACCCGACTGAGGCAATACCGAGTCGGATTCCAGTTTGGGTTCGGTTGCCGTGGTTTCCAGTTGAGTGTTGGCGGGATGACGTGTTGCATTTGGTGGCTTCAATGCTCGGTAAACCTATTGGGTCTTCACAACAGACGCAGTATAAAAAGGTAATGACTTTTGCTCGTATCTGTGTAGAAATTGATTTAAGCAAGCCACTGCCAGATTCTGTTGAAGTGAGTGTTGGATCATATACTTGGGTTCAACAGCTAGATTACGAAACCCTACCTTTTCGGTGTCGTCTTTGTCATGAATATGGTCACTTGCAGCGTAGGTGCCCTAGGGCTAAGCCTGTGGTGCCCCAACCTTCTCAGCCTTCTCGTAATCCTCCTAGGACTGATAATGGTAAGGAGCCTATTCCGGGTGATGGTAATGGAGATGATGGTTATGTCCCTGTTAAGGCTCGCAATAGGAATCGGGGCCAGAAGCGGACCTTGAGGGAGAGGCAGGATGATGAAACTTTTAATAGGTTTGAGGTGCTGGATGATCTCAGCCAGGAGGAAGTGAATCCGGGGTTGCTGAACTTGGATCAGGGAACTTTGGGTACAGGACAGGATGGGCCACCATTGGAGGCCATGCAGGATGTGCAGGAGATTGGGGTTGGGCAGATGGATACAGATCAACAATTGATTGTCCAGACTGAACAAGAATCTTCTATTGGAGCTTCGAAGAGTGGTGGAGGTGGCTCCCCATTGCCCCTGAAAGGTGGCAAGGATGTGGGGAAGAGCTCTTTGGCCTCCTCTCGTTTAGGTATTCAGCAAAATGAACTGAAGAAAGGGGTTGGTGACAGGACTTCCAAGCTGGGAAGGAAAAAGGATATGGAGAAGATTAAATTAACTGGGGAAACTTTGGTGGAGTCAGGGTCAGTCAAGACTCTTGATTCACATTTTTCATGCCCCCAGAAATGATTGTTCTCTCATGGAATGTAAGGGGCTTGAACAGTGGCCCTCGACAAAAAGCTGTTCGTGATTTGGTTAGGAATCATTCTCCGGATGTTCTTTTTCTTCAGGAGACTAAATTATCTGTAGATAATATGTTGGCCATGGCTCCTAAGCTGTGGAAATATGGTGAATGCCAGTGTGTGGGGGCTCTTGGTGCTTCTGGAGGGGTGGCTTGCTTTTGGAACCCTCGGAAGATTTTCCCCCTATGGTGGATGTCCTCTAGATCCTCTATATCCCTTGTCGCCTCTTGGTATGAGACTGGTGAGTGTATTCTCCTCTCTAATGTGTATGCTCCTGTTGAGTTTCTGGGTAAACAACTTCTATGGTCCCATCTTCGTTTTTTTCGTAGCTTAGCTCCTTACCATCCGTGGGTTATGGCTGGCGATTTTAATGCTATTGTGGAATTGTCTGAGAAAAGAGGTGGAATTCCTAGGTTGGAGCCTTCTGCTCTGTTATTCAGAGATAGCATTTCTGAATTAAATCTTATTGATGTTCTACCTAGTAATGGTCGCTTCACTTGGAATAATAGGAGAATTGGTGAGAGTTGTGTTGTTGAGAGGCTAGATCGTTTCTTGGTTTCCTGTTATTGGGTTGGAAACTTATGGTCCACTCGATCTGAAATTCTTGATTGGAGAGGTTCTGATCATTGGCCTATTAAGCTTAGTATTATCTCTGCACGGGGGCCTCGGTCTCCCTCATTCAAGTTCCAGCTTATGTGGTTACGGGATCCCACTCTTCATGATTATGTGGCTGAGTGGTGGCGGATTGGTAGACCAACTTTTGGTACGGCAATGTACACATTCTCCAAGCTTCTTCAGTTTGTCAAATATCAGCTTAAAAGGTGGAATCAGCGATGTTTTGGTAATATCTTTCATGCTAAGGTTGCCGCACAGGAGGAGTTGAATAATATTACGCGGTTGATTCGTGAGAATGGGGCCTCTGAGGATCTTCTAAGGGAGGAGGCTAAGACTTTGAAAGTGGTTGAGGAATTTGAATTGCGGGAAGAAATCTATTGGAAGCAAAAGGCCTGGGTTGAATGGTTACAGGAAGGTGATAAAAACACCGCCTTCTTCTTCAATTCTGTGAAGGATAGGAGGCATGGTAATTCCATTCCTTTTCTGGTGAATGATAGGGGTGAACGTCTTGCCTCGTTTCAAGAAATCTCTGCTGAGGCATCTCAGTATTTTGCTACTTTATTTAGGGAGGATTCACAAGGGGGCTCTGTTGAGGAAGCACAGGTTCTTTCTTGTATTCCTCAGTTGGTCTCCAGGGAGGCGAATGAGTATTTGATGAAAGATATCTCTCTTGATGAGCTGGAGGGGATTGTGTTTCAGATGAAGAAGGGTAAAGCTCCTGGTCCCGATGGTTTCCCGATTGAATTTTTTCAGGAATTCTGGGATATCATAAAGTTGGATCTTCTGGCTGTTGTCCTTGAGTCCCAAAGGAATAAACAGATGCTTCGTGCTCTGAACTCCACCTTCCTTGCTCTCATACCCAAGTGTGAAGGGGCTGATAGGTTATCTCAGTTCCGGCCTATCTCTCTTTGCAATGTGGCTTATAAAATCATCTCAAAGTTATTGGCTGAGAGACTGAAGAAGTGGCTTAAAGTGTTGATTTCAGAGGAACAGAGTGGATTTGTGGCAGGTCGGCAGATTCTTGATGGGGTTGTCATTGCTACGGAGACCATCCACTCCATGGACAACTCCCATGAGAAGGCTATGTTCATTAAGCTGGATATGGCTAAGGCTTATGACAGGGTTAGATGGTCTTTTTTGCAGAAGATCCTTGTTGCTTTTGGTTTTGGTGAGGAGTGGATCCAATGGGTCATGAGTTGTGTCACGTCTGTTTCCTTCTCAGTTTTGATAAATGGAGATCATTCTGAACTTTTTGGTGCCTCTAGGGGTTTGCGCCAAGGGGATCCTCTTTCTCCGTATCTTTTTCTGCTTCTTGTGGAAGGCCTTGGTCGTTTGTTGAAAAGAAGGGTGGAGCTTGGCATCATTCAAGGTTGGCGATGGGGTGGAGACTTGCCTCCGCAATCTCATTTGCAGTTTGTTGATGATACTGCCCTGATGGGGATGGCTACTGTTAGGGAAGCTACTAACTTGAGGCAGGTGTTGGACATATATCTTGTTGCTTCAGGACAATTGATTAATGAGGAGAAGTCTTCCATATTCTTCTTCAACACGCCGAGCCCCATACAGAGAAGAATTGCTAATATCTTAAGGTTTCAGATAGGGGTTCTCCCTTTGACTTATCTGGGTTTCCCAATTTCTGTTCGCCATCTTCCCAAGGGTTCTTGGCAGAATATTATTGATAAGCTCCGTGCAAAAGTTAATCATTGGACCCACAGATGGTTGTCTTTTGCGGGGCGGGTTCAGCTTCTCAAGTCGGTGGTGCAGGCTCTCCCTACCTATAGATGTATGCTTCAGGTGGCTCCGATGGGTTTTCTGAGGGAGTTGGATTCTCTTGAAAGGCAGTTCTTATGGGCGGGAAGTTTGGCTTCTTCCAAGTGGAGCTTGGTTAGGTGGGATGTTGATCTTCCTCGTTACCCTCTTGAGGGGAAAGGTTCAGTGATTTGGAATACTCTTCAGAAGGGTGCAAAGCTTATTAAGGAAGGTTTATTTTGGATCTGTAGACGAGGAACTGGCTCTCTTCTGGTCGGATTCTTGGGATGGATTCCCTCCACTTACTTCTAAGTTCCCCAATCTACTTCCTTTGTGCCAAAGATTTCTCGAGGCTGGCTGGGCTAGGGTGAGTGACTTCAAGTCTGTTGCTTCTTTTGGTCAGTTGGAGGTAGCTCATTGGAAGGATCCCGCAGAGTGGCCAAATTTGGGACTTGCGGAAGAAAGTGCTGAGCTTCACAAGATTCTTCATAGTAGGAGTTGTAGTTCTCTTCTGGAAGAAGATATTCTTGCTTGGACCCATAATCCTAAGGGGGTTTACTCTGTTGCTTCTGGTTATCAGGTGTTATTGGCTCAGAAGCTAACTGGGGCAGAGGTTCATTGGTGGAAAAAGGTGTGGAATAAACTCTCGTGGCCTAAATGCAACTGCTTTGTTTGGACTTTGGCTTGGAATAGGTGCTTGACCTGGGATAACATTCGTAAACGGGGATTTCAAGGACCTTCAATTTGTGTTTTGTGTGGGGGAGCGGAAGAGGATTCTTCACATTTGTTCTTTCGGTGCCCCTTTGTTGTGCAGCTTTGGCATTGGTGGTGGGAGGTGTGGAAGCTTCCCTGTATTCATGCGTGCTCTTTGGTTGAATTCTGGGATAGTATGGGAAGACCTCCTTCTATGGCTTCCTTTTTGCAGGAAGTTTGGTTCGTGGGCCCTACCTTTCTGCTTTGGCAGATTTGGTTGGAGCGGAACCGCAGAATTTTTCGTGATCAGAAGTTGGTGGGTCGGCAAGTTTGGATGCGTATGCTTGGAATGGTGCAGGAGTCTGTTTTAGCTAAATGTGATGTGGTTTTCCCCTTGGAGAGAGGGGATGCTGAGTTGGTGGCCAGACTAGGTCTTCAAGAAATTCATTCATCTTTTGTCAGTTCTAGGAACTGTAGGCATGGGAAAAAGAGGGTCCAACGGGTTGGAAGGTGGTTACCTCCTCCCAATGGATTTTTAAAGATCAATACTGATGGTTCTTCTAGGGGAAATCCTGGGCCTGCTGGAATTGGTGGGGTTGGCAGGGACTCGGCTGGTTCGGTGATTTTTCTATTCTCTATACATGAGGGGGTGAAGACTGTTAACTTCATGGAGGGTCTAGCAATTCTTCATGCTATGGAGAGGGCCCTTGCTTTGGGATGGAGAAAGGTTATATGTGAAGCTGATTCACAGATTTTGATTAATCTCTTGAATGAGCGAAAGATATCTGATATAAATTGGCAGTTGGCTTCGGTGGTTCAACGGATTCTTCAAGTTAGTTCTCGGATGGAGGAGGCATCCTTTGTTCACATCCCAAGGGAGTGGAATCGCGCTGCTGACTGCTTGGCCAAATGGGCCTCTGAGCAAGATAGTGGTTGGAAGGTTGAGGATTGGGATCAAGTTAACCCTGAGCTGCATCTGGATTTAGACCGGTTCTTGGAAGAGGATAGGAGGATACATGGGGATAGTTGATTTTGTTTTATGTTGTGGGGTTTTTGCCTTGTTTTCTGGGACTGGGTCCCGTGGTTATTATTGTAATGCTCTTTTCTGATTTCTAATAAAGTTTTTACCCCTTTGTTTTCAAAAATATTATATTTTTTTAAGTTTAAATTTATGTTTGACCAGTGAATTTTGAGTTTTAAGTTTAAATTTTAAAATGAGTTGAAGTCAATCTTTTTTCAATTAATTGATATGTATCTACTTCAATTAAAATTTGCAAATTATGAGTTTAAATGAAGTCTAAAAGGACATCATCTTTTAGGTCATTTGTTTCCACCTAAGAATCATTATTAAGTCGAGAGGTGTAACTACAATGATCAAATGGAATATAATAGTGTGAGTGTGTTAGGAAAAACTATTAAATAATCGACATTTTTATTTAACAAATAAAATTAAATTTATTTAGTCAACTTTAATATGTAAGTTTTAAGTTCAAATTTTTAAATGGATTGAAGTCACTCCCTTTCCAATTAATTGTTATGTGTCCACTCAAATTAAAATTTTAAAATTATTTGTATAAATCAATTATAAAAAGACATGAGTCTTTAGTTTATTTGTATCCAACTAAGAATCACTATTACATAAAGAGGCCTAATTAAAGTGACCACAAGAAATGAAATGTAATTATAGGAGTGGCATAATTTTTTAAAATAAAACTATAAAATAACTCTTACACAAATAAAATAAATTTATTTTAAGAAAATAATTCTTGAATAATTTTAAAATAGAATAAAATAATTATTAAATAAATAATTAGTTGGTATGAGTTTTCCACAGTCTATTGATTAGTTAAGCAGGCTTCTGGTTAAAATTGTGTATATTTTTAGCTCAATAGAAACAAGACATTTCAGACCACACATCAGTGATCTATAATCAGGAGGAAGAGAAAATGAGAAGTAGGATTTCATATTATACCTTAATAAAGGTTGGGGGAGATGGGTTGAGAGAGAGAGAAGAATAAAAAGAATTGAGTAAAACAAACAAATTATTAAAATACTTAATATAACACTCACAAAATAAATAAATAACAAGAAAAAACAATAATATGATAATAAACATATGAGATAGTAAACATATATGTTAGTGTAAATAGATGTTAGTAATTATTTAAATATATATAATAATAACAAAAATGTCTAAATTTAATATAGAAGAATGATGAAGAGCAAGGCTTCAAAAATCTAAATTACCTTATTACCTTAAAATATTCAAAGACACAAGCTTAAAATATATGAAGGAATAAACAATAAGAAAATAAGGTATTATGAACACAAACAAAAACATACTAAAGAATTAAGATTGATAACTAGACAAATAAATTGTTAAAATAAGTAAATTAAACTATTAAATAGACAAAATAAATTTATAAAGGAGCTAACAAAGATAATACTTTAAGAAGGTCAAAATCCTTAAAAATAAATAAATTAGTGGTAAATTAAACATACAAATATGCAACTAATTGAAGAAGCTATAGACATGTTATACATACAAGTGAGATATATT